>CM024685.1:21745431-21891111 GCA_014182735.1 Corymbia maculata
GGAGTTCACGAGCTTGCAATCATCTAATTTTCTTTCAATTACCTTCACTTTGATCCTATTAGCTCTTTGGAAAGATTAGAGAAGTTGTAGAGGGCCATAAGATCAACCAAAGAGAATTTCTCAATGCTTCGTATGTTTTGGTTAATTGTTCGATCTCTGGAAATCATGTAATTTACTTATAATTACTTTCATTTTGAAGCTTTTAAGCTTGGAAAAAATTAAACCGACGGTTAGGGTAGTAAGATCATTAAAAAATTGAAGAACCTCCCATTCTGCGGTGTTTGTTGCCATTTGAGTTAGTTTAACGTCGTGGGAGTTCGAGGTTGCGTCACTTACATTTTCTTTCAGTCACGTTCCTTTGATCCTATTGCTCTTTGGTAAGAATAGAAGTGGTTGATGGCTATAAGATCAATCAAAGGGAAGAACTTCCAATCGACATAGTAACTATCATTTTGGTTAATTGCTTGATCCTAGGAGTTCACGAAGCTTCCTATCATTTCGGTTAAAGCAACGGTTGAGGGCCATATGATCATTCTAAGTGAAGAACCTTCCATTCTAAAATTGTTTGTTGCCATTTCGTTGAGTTACTTGATCTTGGGAGTTCATGAGCATGCAATAATCTAATTTTCTTTCAATTACCTTCACTTTGATCTATTAGCTCTTTGGAAAGATTAGAGAAAGTGGTAGGAGTCCATAAGATCAACCAAAGGGAAGACTTCCTATTCTAAGAATACTTTTTATCATTTCGATTAATTGCTTCATCTTGGTAGTTCACGGGCTTGCGAATCATGTAATTTTCTTATAATTGCCTTCACTTTGAAGCTATTTGAGCTTGGAAAGTATTTGAGAATTGGTTGAGAGCTGTAAGATTCTAAGTCAAGAACCTCCCATTTCCAAGATTGGTTGTTGCCATTTGGGGTAATTACATGGTCATGGGAGTTGACGAGCTTGCAATCATCTAACTTTCTTACAATTATCTTCACTTTCATGCCATTAGCTCTTCGGAAAGATTAGAGATTTGGTAGAGGGCCATAAGATCAACCAAAGGGAAGAAATTCCAATTCTAGAGAATGTTTTTATCATTTCAGTTAATGTTGGATCATCGGAGTTCATAGGCTTGGAAATCTTGTAATTTGCTTATAATTACCTTCACTTTAAAGCTATTTTGAGCTCAGAAAGTATTAGAGCAACAATTAAGAGCCATAAGATCAACCAAGGGAAGAACTTCCAATTCGAATGCGTCTTATCATTTTGAGTTAAGTTCATGATCATGGGAGTTCACGAGTTTAGAAATCATGCAATTTAATTATAATTTCGTTCACTTAGAAGCTATTTGAGCTTGGAAAGTATTAAAGCAACGGTTGAGAGCCTTAAGATCATTCTAAGTGAAGAACCTCCCATTATAAGAATGTTTGTTGCCATTTGGGTGAGTTACTTGATCATGGGAGTTCACGAGCATTCAATCATCTAATTTTCTTTCAATTACCTTCACTTTGATCTATTAGCTCTTTGGAAAGATTATAGAAGTGGTAGGGGTCCATAAGATCAACCAAAGGGAGGAAATTCCTATTTAGAGAATGCTTCTTATTATTTCGGTAAATTGCTTGATCTTGGGAGTTCACGGGCTTGGGAATCATTTAATTTACTTATACTTGCCTTCACTTTGAAGCTATTTCAGTTTGGAAAGTATTAGAGCAACCGTTGAGAGCCACAAGAACATTTTAAGTGAAGAACCTCCTATTCTAAGATTGTTTGTTGCCATTTGGGTGAGTTACTTGATCATAGGAGTTCACGAGCTTGGAAATCATGTAATTTACTTATAATTTCCTTCACTTTGAAGCTATTTGAGCTTGGAAAGTATTAAAGCAACGGTTGAGAGCCATAAGATTATTCTAAGTAAAGAACCTCCAATTCTAAAATTGTTTGTTGCCATTTCGGTGAGTTACTTGGTCTTGGGAGTTCACGAGCATGCAATAATCTAATTTTCTTTCCATTACCTTCATTTTGATCTATTAGCTCTTTGGAAAGATTAGAGAAGTGGTAGGGTCCATAAGATCAACCAAAGGGAGGAACTTCCTATTCTGAGAATGCTTCTTATCATTTGGGTTAATTGCTTGATCTTGGGAGTTCACGGGCTTGAGAATTATGTAATTTACTTATAATTGCCCTCACTTTGAAGCTATTTGAGCTTGGAAAGTATTAGAGCAACGGTTGAGAGCCGTAAGATCATTCTAAGTGAAGAGCCTCCCATTCCAAGATTGTTTGTTGCCATTTGGGGTAATTACATGATCATGAGAGTTCACGAGCTTGAAATCATCTAACTTTCTTACAATTACCTTCACTTTCATGTTATTAGCTCTTTGGAAGGTTAGAGAAGTGGTAGAGGGCCATAAGATCAACCAAAGGAAAGAACTTCCAATTCTAAGAATGCTTGTTATTATTTCGCTTAATATTGTGATCTTGGGAGTTCATGAGCTTGGAAATCATGTAATTTAGTTATAATTACCTTCACTATGAAGCTATTTGAGTTTGCAAAGTATTATAGCAACGGTTGAGAGCCATAAGATCATTCTAAGTCAAGAACCTCCCATTCTATATTACATTCACTTTGATGCTATTAGCTCTTTGATAAGATTAGAAAAGTGGTAGACGGCCTTAAGATCAACCAAAAGGAAGAACTTCCAATTATGACAATGATTCTTATCATTTTGGTTTATTGCTTGATATTGGGAGTTCACGGGCTTCAAATCATGTAATTTAGTTAGAATTACCTTCACTTTGTGAAGCAACGGTTGAGAGCCATAAGATCATTCTAAGTGAAGAACCTCCCATTCTAAGAGTGTGTGTCGCCATTTGGGTTAGTTTCTTGATGATGGGAGTTCATGAGCTTGCAACGGTCTAATTTGCTTTCAAATACCCTCACTTTCATGCTATTAGCTCTTTGAAAATATTAGAGAAGTGGTAGAGGGCCTTAAGATCAACGAAAGGGAAGAACTTCCAATTATGACAATGCTTCTTATCATTTCGGTTAATTCCTTGATCTTGGGAGTTCACGGGCTTTGAAATCTTGTAATTTACTTAGAATTACCTTAACTTTTAACTCATTTGAGCTTGGAAAGTATTAGAGTAACGGTTGTGATCAATAAGATCATTCTAAGTGAAGATCCTCCCATTCTAAGAGTGTTTGTTGCAATTTGGTTTAGTCACTTGATCACGGCAGTACACGAGGTTGCAATGACCTATTTTTCTTTCAATTACCTTCCCTTTGATCCTATTAGCTCTTTCGAAAGACTAGACAAGTGGTAGATGGGCATAAGATCAGCAAAGGGAAGAACTTCCCGATCCCGACAATGCTTCTTATCAATTCGATTAATTGCTTGATCTTGGCAGTTCACGGGCTTCTAGGTCATGAAATTTACTTAGAATTACCTTCATTGTGAAGCTATTTGAGCTTAGAAAGTATTAGAGCAACGGTTGGGAGCCTTAAGATCATTCTAAGTGAAGAATCTCCCATTCTAGTGTTTTGTTGCAATTTGAGTTAGTTACTTGATCATGGGAGTTCACGAGGTTGCAATCCTCTATTTTCTTTCAATTACGTTCCCTTTGATCCTATTAGCTCTTTGATAAGAATAGAGAAGTGGTTGATGGCCATAAATCAACCAAAGGGAAGAACTTCAATCCCGACAATGTTTATTATCATTTCGGTTAATTGCTTGATCATGGGAGTTCATGGGCTTCCAAATCATGTAATTTACTTATAATTACCTTCACTGTGAAGCTATTTGAGCTTAGAAAGTATTAGGGCAACGGTTGAGAGCTATAAGATCATTCTAAGTGAAGATCCTCCCATTCTAAGAGTGTTTGTTGCCATTTGGTTTAGTCACTTGATCATGGGAGTACACGAGCTTGCAACGGTCTAATTTACTTTCAAATACCCTCACTTTCATGCTATTAGCTCTTTGAAAATATTAGAGAAGTGGTAGAGGGCCTTAAGATCAACGAAAGGGAAGAACTTCCAATTATGACAAAGCTTCTTATCATTTCGGTTAATTCCTTGATCTTGGGAGTTCACGAGATTCGAAATCATGTAATTTACTTAAAATTACCTTCACCTTGAAGCTACATGAGCTTGGAAAGTAATGGATCAACGGTTGAGAGCCATAGATCATTCTAAGTGAAGAACCTCTCATTCTAGGAGTGTGTGTTGCCGTTTGGGTTAGTTACTTGATTATGGGAGTTTAATCTTTGGAAATCATGTAATTTACTTATAATTAACTTCACTTTGAAGCTTTTGAGCCTAGAAAGAGTTAGAGCAACGGTTGAGAGCCATAAGATCATTCTAAGTGAAGAATCTCCCATTCAAAGATTGTTTGTTGCCATTTTGGTGCGTTACTTGATCTTGGGAGTTCACGAGCATGCAATCATCTAATTTTCTTACAATTACCTTCACTTTGATCTATTGGCTCTTTGGAAAGATTAGAGAAGTGGTAGGGGTCCACAAGATCATCCAAAGGGAGGAACTTCCTATTTTAAGAATGTTTGTTATCATTTCGATTAATTGCTTGATCTTGGGAGTTCACGGGCTTGGGAATCATGTAATTTACTTATAATTGCCTTCATTGTGAAGGTTTTGGAGCTTGGAAAGTATTAAAGCATCAGTTGAAAGCCATAAGATCATTCTAAGTGAAGAACCTCCCATTCTAAGATTGTTTGTTGCTATTTGGGTGAGTTACTTGATCATGGGAGGCCACGTGCATGCAATCATCTAATTTTCTTTCAATTACCTTCACTTTCATCTATTAGCTCTTTGGAAAGATTAAAGAAGTGGTAGGGGCCTAAGATCAACCAAAGGGAGGAACTTCCTATTCTGAGAATGCTTCTTATCATTTCGGGTAATTGCTTGATTTTGGGAGTTCACGGGCATGAGAATCATGTTATTTACTTATAATTTGCCCTCACTTTGAAGGTATTTAAGCAACGGTTGAAAGCCATAAGATCATTCTAAGTGAAGAACCTCCCATTATAGGAGTGTTTGTGGGCCTTTAAGTTAGTTACTTGATCATAGGAGTTACGTGCTTGCAATCATCTAATTTTCTTTCAAATACCTTCACTTTGGTCCTATTAGATCTTTGGCAAGATTAGAGATGTCGTAGAGGGCTATAAGATCAACCAAAGAGAAGAACTTCCAATTTTGACAATGCTTCGTATGTTTTCGGTTAATTGTTCGATCTTTGGAAATCATGTGATTTACTAATAATTACCTTCACTTTGAAGCTTTTGAGCTTGGAAAGAATTAGAGCAATGGTTGAGAGCCATAAAATCATTCTAAGTGAAGAACCTCCCATTCTAACAGTGTTTGTTGCCATTTGAGTTAGTTACTTGATCATGGGAGTTCACGAGGTTGCAATCCTCTATTTTTTTTTCAATTATGTTCCCTTTGATCCTATTAGCTCTTTGGTAAGAATAGAGAAGTGGTTGATGGCCATAAGATCAACCAAAGGGAAGAACTTCCAATCCTCACAATGCTTCTTATCATTTCGGTTAATTGCTTGATCTTGGGAGTTCACGGGCTTCGAAATCATGTAATTTACTTAGAATTACCTTCACTGTGAAGCTATTTGAGCATGGAAAGTATTAGAGTAATGGTTGAGAGCCATAAGATCATTGTAAGTGAAGAACCTCCCATTATAAGAGTGTATGTTGCCATTTCAGTTAGCTACTTGATGATGGGAGTTCACGAGCTTGCAATAGTCTAATTTGCTTTCAATTACCTTCACTGTGATGCTATTAGCTTTTTGTAAAGATTAGAGAAGTGTTAGAGGGCCTTAAGATCAACCAAAGGGAAGAATTTCCAATTATGACAATGCTTCTTATCATTCCGATTAATTGCTTGATCTTGGGAGTTCATGAGCTTTGAAATCTTGTAATTTATTTATAATTACCTTCACTGTGAAGTGATTTGATCTTGGAAAGTATTAGAGCAACAATTGAGAGCTATAAGATCATTCTAAGTGAAGAACCCCCCATTCTAACAGTGTTTATTTTCATTTGGGTCAGTTACTTGATCATAGGAGTTCACGAGTTTGCAATTGTCTATTTTTATTTTGATTACCTTCCTTTTGATCCGATTAACTCTTTGAAAAGATTACAAAAGTGGTAGGGAGCCATAAGATCAACTAAAGGGAGAAACTTCCTATTTTGAGAATGCTTCTTATCATTTCGGTTAATTGCTTGATCTTGGGTGTTCTCGGGCTTCGAAATCATGTAATTTTCTAATAATTAACTTCACTTTTAAGCTATTTGAACTTGGAAAGAATTAGAATAATGGTTGAGAGCCATAAGATCATTCTAAGTAAAGAACCTCCCATTCTAAGATTGTTTGTTGCCATTTGGGTTACTTACTCGATCATGGGAGTTCACGAGCATGCAATCATCTAATTTTATTTCCATTACCTTCACTTTGATCTATTAGCTCTTTGGAAAGATTAGAGAAGTAGTGGGGGGCCATAAGATCAACCAAAGGGAGGAACTTCCTATTTTGAGAATGCTTATTATCATTTCGGTTAATTGCTTGATTTTGGGAGTTCATGGGCTTGAGAATCATGTAATTTACTTATAATTGCCCTCACTTTGAAGATATTTGAGCTTGGAAAGTATTAGAGCAACAGTTGAGAGCCATAAGATCATTCTAAGTGAAGAACCTCCCATTCTAAGATTGTTTGTTACCATTTGGGTGAGTTACTTGATCATGGGAGTTCACGAGCTTTGAAATCATGTAATTTACTAATGATTTCCTTCACTTTGAAGCTATTTGAGCTTGTAAAGTATTAAAGCAACGGTTGAAAGCCATAACATCATTCTAAGTGAAGAACCTCCCCTTCTAAGATTATTTGTTGCCATTTGGGTGACTTACTTGACCATGGGAGTTCATGAGCATGCAATCATCTAATTTTATTTCCATTACCTTCACTTTGATCTATTAGCTCTTTGGAAAGATTAGAGAAGTAGTGGGGGCCATAAGATCAACCAAAGGGAGGAACTTCCTATTTTGAGAATGCTTATTATCATTTCGGTTAATTGCTTGATTTTGGGAGTTCACGGGCTTGAGAATCATGTAATTGACTTATAATTGCCCTCACTTTCAAGGTATTTGAGCTTGGAAAGTATTAGAGCAACAGTTGAGGGCCATAAGATCATTCTAAGTGAAGAACCTCCTATTCTAAGATTGTTTGTTGCCATTTGGGTGAGTTACTTGATCATGGGAGTTCACGAGCTTTGAAATCATGTAATTTACTAATGATTTCCTTCATTTTGAAACTATTTGAGCTTGGAAAGTATTAAAGCAACGGTTGAAAGCCATAACATCATTCTAAGTGAAGAACCTCCCCTTCTAAGATTATTTGTTGCCATTTGGGTGACTTACTTGACCATGGGAGTTCACGAGCATGCAATCATCTAATTTTCTTTCCATTACCTTCACTTTGATCTATTAGCTCTTTGGAAAGATTAGAGAAGTAGTAGGGGGCCATAAAATCAACCAAAGGGAGGAACTTCCTATTTTGAGAATGCTTATTATCATTTCGGTTAATTGCTTGATTTTGGGAGTTCACAGGCTTGAGAATCATGTAATTTATGTATAATTGCCCTCACTTTGAAAGTATTTGAGCTTGGAAAGTATTAGAGCAACAGTTGAGAGCCATAAGATCATTCTAAGTGAAGAACCTCCCATTCTAAGATTGTTTGTTTCCATTTGGGGTAGTTACTTGATCATGAGAGTTCACGAGCTTGCAATCATCTATCTTTCTTACTATTACCATCACATTCACGCTATTAGCTCTTTGGAAAGATTTGAGAAGTGGTAGGGGTCCATAAGATCAACCAAAGGGAGGAAATTCCAATTTTGGGAATGATTTTTATCATTTCGATTAATTGCCTGATCTTGGGAGTTCATGGGCTTGGGAATTGTGTAATTTACTTAGAATTGCCTTCACTTTGAAGATATTTGAGCTTGGAAAGTATTAGAGTAACTGCTGAGAGCCATAAGATCATTCTCAATGAAGAACCTCCCATTCTAAGATTGTTTGTTTCCATTTGGGGTAATTATATGATCATGGGAGTTCACGAGCTTGCAATCTCTAACTTTCTTACTATTACCTTCACTTTGATGCTATTAGCTCTTTGGAAAGATTATAGAAGAGGTAGAGGGTCATAAGATCATCCAAAGGGAAACTTCCAATTCTAAGAATGCTTCTTATCGTTTCGGTTAATTGTTTGATCTTAGGAGTTCACGGGCTTGAACATCATGTAGTTTGCTTATAATTCCCCTCACTTCAAAGCTGTTTGAGCTTGGAAAGTATTAGAGCAACGGTTGAGAACCTTAAGATCAACCAAAGGGAAGAACTTCCAATTCTAAGAATGCTTCTTATCATTTGAGTTACGTGCATGATCAAGGGGGTTCACAAGGTTGGAAATCACGTAATTTACTTATAATTTCGTTCACTTTGAAACTATTTGAGCTTGGAAAGTATTAAAGCAACGGTTGAGAGCCTTAAGATCATTCCTAGTGAAGAACCTCCCATTCTAAGAGTGTTTGATGCCATTTTGGTTAATCACATTACCATGGGAGTTCACTAGCTTGCAATCATCTAACTTTCTTTCAATTACCTTCACTTTCATGCTATTAGCTCTTTGCAAAGATTAGAGAAGTGGTAGAGGGCCATAAGATCAACCAAAGGGAAGAACTTCCAATTCTAAGAATGCTTCTTATCATTTCGGTTAATTGTTTGATCTTTAGAGTTCACGAGCTTGGAAATCTTGTAATTTACTTATAATTACCTTCAATTTAAAGCTATTTGAGCTTGGAAAGTATTAGAGCAACGGTTGAGAGCCGTAGGATCAACCAAAGGAAAGAACTTCCAATTCTAAGAATGCTTCTTATCATTTCGCTTAATATCTTGATCTGGGCGTTCACAAGCTTAGAAATCATGTAATTTACTTATAATTACCTTCACTTTTAAGCTATTTGAGCTTGGAAAGTTTTAGAACAATGGTTGAGAGCCATAAGATCATTCTAAGTGAAGAACCTCCCATTCTAAGAGTGTTTATTGCCATTTGGGTTAGTTACTTGATCATGGGAGTTTACGAGGTTGCAATCATCAATTTTTCTTTCAATTACCTTCCATTTGATCCTATCAGCTCTTTGGAAGGATTAGAGAAGTGGTAGTTGGCCGTAAGTTCAACCAAAGGGAAGAACTTACGAGGCTTATAATGCTTTTATCATTTCGGTTAATTGCTTGATCATGGGAGTTCATGAGCTTACAATCATCTACATTGCTTTCAATTACCTTCACTTTGATACTATTAGCTCTTCGAAAAGATTAGAGAATTGGTAGAGGGCCATAGGGTCAACCAAAGGGAAGAACTTCGAATTATGACAATGCTTCTTGTCATTTTCGATTAATTGCTTGGTCTTGGGAGTTCACGGGCTTCAAAATCATGTAATTTGCTAATAATTACCTTCACTGTGAAGCTATTTGAGCTTGGAATTTATTAGAGCAACGGTTGAGAGCCATAAGATTATTCTAAGTTGAGAACCTCCCATTGTAAGAGTGTTTGTTTCCATTTGGGTTAGTTACTTAATCATGGGAGTTCACGGGGTTGTAATAGTCTAATTTGCTTTCAATTACCTTCCCTTTGATGCTGTTAGCTCTTTTAAAAGATTAGAGAAGTGTTAGAGGCCCATAAGATCAACCAAAGGGAAGAACTTCCAATTATGACAATGCTTCTTATCATTTCGGTTAATTGGTTGATCTTGGGAGTTCACGGGCTTGGAAATCATTTAATTTACTTAGAATTACCTTCACTATGAAGCTATTTGAGTTTGGAAAGTATTAAAGCAACGGTTGAGAACCATAAGATCATTCTAATAGAAGAACGTCCCATTCTAAAAGTGTGTGTCGCCATTTGGGTTAGTTACTTGATGATGGGAGTTCACAAGCTTGCAATCATTTAATTTGCTTTCAATTATCTTCCCTTTGATCCTATTAGCTCTTTGGAAAGATTAGAGAAGTGGTAGATGGCGATAAGTTCAACCAAAGGGAAGAACTTGCAATCCATATAATGCGTCTTATCATTTCGGCTAATTGCTTGATCTTGGGAGTTCACAAGCTTCAAACTCATGTAATTTACTAATAATTACCTTCAATGTGAAGCTATTTGAGCTTGGAAAGAATTAGAGCAATGGTTGAGAGCCATAAGATCATTCTAAGTGAGGAATTTCCCATTCTGAGAGTGTTTGTTGCCATTTGGGTTAGTTACTTGATCATGGGAGTTTATGAGGTTGCAATCATCAATTTTTCTTTCAATTACCTTCCCTTTGATCCTATTAGCTCTTTGGATAGATTAGAGAAGTGGTAGATGGCCATAAGTTCAACCAAAGGGAAGAACTTGCAATGCTTACAATTCTTCTTATCATTTTGGTTTATTTCTTGATCATAGGAGTTCACGAGCTTGCAATCGTCTAATTTGCTTTCAATTTCCTTCACTTTGATGCTATTAGCTCTTTTAAAAGATTAGAGAAGTGGTAGATGGCCATAAGATCAACCAAAGGGAAGAACTTCCAATCTTGACAATGCTTCTTATCATTTCAGTTCTCGGACTTCGAAATCATGGACTTTACTTAGAATTACCTTCACTGTGAAGCTATTTGAGCTTGGAAAATATTAGAGCAATGGTTGAGAGCCATAAGATCATTCTAAGTGAAGAACCTTTCATTCTAAGAGTTTTTATTGCCATTTGGGTTAATTACTTAATCATAGGAATTTTCTTTCATTTACCTTTCCTTGGATCCTATTACCTCTTTTGAAAGATTAGAGAATTGGTAGAGGGCCATAGGGTCAACGAAAGGGAAAAACTTCCAATTTTGATAATGCTTCTTATCATTTCGGTTAATTGCTCGTTCTTGGGAGTTCACGGGCTTTGAAATCATGTAATTTACTTATAATTACTGTCACTTTGAAGCTATTTGAGCTTGGAAAGCATTAGAGTAACAGTTGAGAGTCATAAGATCATTCTAAGTGTAGAACCTCCCATTCTAAGAGTGTTTGTTACCATTTGAGTTAGTTATTTGATCATGGGAGGACACAAGGTTGCAATCATCTATTTTTCTTTCAATTACCTTCCCTTTGATCCTATTAGCTCTTTAGAATGATTAGAAAAGTGGTAGATGGGCATAAGATCAACCAAAGGGAAGAACTTCAAATCTTGATAATGCTTCTTATCATTTCGATTAATTACTTGATCTTGAGAGTTCATGGGCTTTAAAATCATGTAATTTACTTAGAATTTCACTATGAATCTATTTGACCTTGGAAAGTGTTACAGCAACTGTTGAGAGCCATAAGATCATTTTAAGTGAAAAACCTCCCATTCTAAAATTGTACTTCGCCATTTGGGTTAGTTACTTCATGATGGGAGTTCACGAGCTTGCAATCGTCTAATTTGCTTCAATTACCTTCACTTTGATGCTATTAGCTCTTTGAAAAGATTAGAGAATTGGTAGAAGGCCATAGGGTCAACCAAAGGGAAGAACTTCGAATTATGACAATGCTTCTTGTCATTTCGGTTAATTGCTTGGTCTTGGGAGTTCACGGGCTTCGAAATCATGTAATTTGCTAATAATTACCTACACTGTGAAGCTATTTGAGCTTGGAATGTATTAGAGCAACGGTTGAGAGCCATAAGATTATTCTAAGTCGAGAACCTCCCATTATAAGAGTGTTTGTTTCCATTTGGGTTAGTTACTTGATCATGGGAGTTCACGAGGTTGTAATTGTCTATTTTTTTTTCAATTACCTTCCCTTGGATCTTATTAGCTCTTTGAAAAGATCAGAGAAGTGGTACATGCCCTTAAGATCAACCAAAGGGAAGAACTTCCAATTATGACAATGCTTCATATCATTTCGGTTAATTGCTTGATCTTGGGAGTTCATAGCCTTCAAAATTATGTAATTTACTTAGAATTACCTTCACCTTGAAGCTAGTTGAGCTTGGAAAGTATTAGAACAACGTTGAGAGCCATAAGATCATTCTTAGTGAAGATCCTCCCATTCTAAGAGTGTTTGTTGCCATTTGGGTTAGTGACTTGATCATAGGGTTCACGAGGTTGCAATCCTCTATTTTTCTTTCATTTACCTTCCCTTGGATCCTATTAGCTCCTTGAAAAGATTAGAGAAGTGGTAGAGGGCCTTAAGATCAACCAAAGGGAAGAACATCCAATTATGACATTACTTCTTCTCATTTCGGTTAATTGTTTGATTTTGGAGTTCACGGGCTTCGAAATCCTGTAATTTACTTATGATTACCTTCACTGTGAAGCTATTTGAGCTTGGAAAGTATTAGAGCAATGGTTGAGAGCCATAAGATCATTCTAAGTGAAGAGCCTCCCATTCTAAGAGTTTTTATTGCCATTTGATCATGGGAATCCACGAGCTTGCAATCATCAAATTTTCTTTCAATTACCTTCCCTTAGTGGGCCTTAAGATCAACCAAAGGGAAGGACTTCCAATTATGACAATGCTTCTTCTCATTTCGGTTAATTGCTTGATCTTGGGAGTTCACGGGCTCTGAAATCATGTAATTTAGTTATCATTACCTTCACTGTGAAGCTATTCGAGCTTGGAAAGTGTTAGAGCAACGGTTGAGAGCCATAAGATTATTCTAAGTAAATAACCTCCTATTCTAAGATTGTTTGTTTCCATTTGGTGTAATTACATGATCATGAGAGTTCACGAGCTTGCAATCGTCTATCTTTCTTACTATTACCTTCACTTTCATGCTATTAGTTCTTTGGAAAGATTACAAAAGTGGTAATGGGCCATAAGATCGTCCAAAGGGAAGAACTTCCTATTCAAAGAATGCTTCTTATCATTTTGATTAATTGTTTGATCTTGGGAGTTCACGGGCTTGGAAATCATGTAATTGACTTATAATTGCCTTCACTTTGAAGCTATTTGAGTTTAGAAAGTGTTAGAGCAACCGTTGAGAGCCATAAGATCATTCTAAGTAAACAACCTCCTATTCTAAGATTGTTTGTTTCCATTTGGGTGAGTTACTTCATTATGAGAGTTCACGAGCTTTGAAATCATGTAATTTACTAATGATTTCCGTCACTTTGAAGCTATTTGAGCTTGGAAAGTATTAAAGCAACGGTTGACAGTCATCAAATCATTCTAAGTGAAGAACCTCCCATTCTAAGATTGTTTATTGCCATTTGGGTATGTTGCTTGATCATGGAAGTCCACAAGCACACAATCATCTAATTTTCTTTCAATTACCTTCACTTTGATCTATTAGCTCCTTGGAAAGATTAGAGAAGTGGTTGGGGTCCATAAGATCAACCAAAGGGAGGAACTTCCTATTTTGAGAATGCTTCTTATCATTTCGGTTAATGGCTTAATCTTGGGAGTTCATGAGCTTGGAAATCATGTAATTTACTTATAAATTTCCTTCACTTTGAAGCTATTTGATGTTGGAAAGTATTAAAGCACCGGTTGAAAGCCATAAGATCATTCTAAGTGAAAAACCTCATATTCTAAGATTGTTTATTTCCATTTGGGTGAGTTACTTGATCATAGGAGTTCACGAGCTTGCAATCATCTCATTTTCTTTCAATTACCGTCACTTTAATTCTATTAGCTCTTTAGAAATACTAGAGAAGTGGTAGTGGGCCATAAGATCAACTAAAGGGGGGAACTTTCTATTCTAAGAATGCTTATTATCATTTCGGTTAATTGCTTGATCTTGGGAGTTCACGGGCTTGAAAATCATGTCATTTACTTATAATTGCACTAACTTTGAAGCTATTTGCGCTTGGAAAGTATTAGAGCAACCACTGAGAGCCATAAGATCATTCTAAGTGAATAATCTCCAATTCTAAAAATGTTTGTCACCATTTGGGTTAGTTACTTGATCATGGGAATTCACGAGGTTGCAATCCTCTATTTTTCTTTCAATTACCTTCCCTTTGATCCTATTAGCTCTTTGGAAAGATTAGAGAAGTGGTAAATGACCATAAGATCAACCATAGGGAAGAACTTCCAATTATGGCAATGCCTCTTATGTTAATTGCTTGATCTTGGGAGTTCACAGGCTTCGAAATCATGTAATATAGTTATCATTATCTTTACTGCAAAGCTGTTTGAGCTTAGAAAGAATTAGAGCAACGGTTGGGAGCCATAAGATCATTCTAAGTGAGCAACCTCCCATTCTAAGAGGGTTTGTTGCCATTTGAGTTAGTTACTTCATCAAGGGAGTTCACAAGGTTGCAATCCTCTATTTTTCTTTCAATTACCTTCCCTTTGATCCTATTAGCTCTTTGGAAAGATTAGAGAAGTGGTTGATGGCCCTAAGATCAACGAAAGGGAAAAACTTCCAATTATGACAATGCTTCTTATCATTTCGATTAATTGCATGATTGTGAAGTTCACGGGCTTCGAAATTATGTAATTTACTTAGAATTACTTTCACTTTAAAGCTATTTGAGCTTGGAAAGTATTAGAGCAACGTTGAGAGCCATAAGATTACTCTTAGTGAAGAACCTCTATTCTAAGAGTATTTGTTGCCATTTGTGTTAGTTACTTGGTCATGGGAGTACACGAGGTTGCAATCATCTATTTTCCTTTCAATTACCTTCCCTTTGATCTTATTAGCTCTTTGGAAAGATTAGAGAAGTGCTAGATGGCCATAAGTTCAACCAAAGGAATGAACTTCCAATCTTGACAATGCTTCTTGTCGTTTCGGTTAATTGCTTGATCTTGGGAGTTCATGGGCTTCGAAATCATGTAATATACTTATAATTACCTTTATTGTAAAGCTATTTGAGCTTAGAAAGTATTAGAGCAACGGTTGGGAGCCATAAGATCATTCTAAGTGAAGAACCTCCCATTCTAAGAGTGTTTGTTGCCATTTGAGTACTTGATCATGGGAGTTCGCAACGTTGCAATCCTCTATTTTTCTTTCAATTACCTTCCCTTTGGTCCTATTAGTTCTTTGGAAAGATTTGAGAAGTGGTTAATGGCCATAAGATCAACCAAAGGGAAAACTTCCAATTATGACAATGCTTCTTATCATTTCGTTAATTGTATGATCTTGGGAGTTCCCAAGCTTCGAAATCATGTAATTTACTTAGAATTACCTTCACTTTAAAGCTATTTGAGCTTGGAAAGTATTAGAACAACGGTTGAGATCCATAATATCATTCAAGGTGAAGAACCTCCCATTCTAATAGTGTATGTCGCCATTTCGCTTTATTACTTGATGATGGGTGTTCACGAGCTTGCAATCCTCTATTTTTCTTTCATTTACCTTCCCTCTGATCCTATTAGCTCTTTGAAAATATTAGAGAAGTGGTAGATGGCCATAACCTCAACTAAACGGAAGAACTTGCAATCCGTACAAGGCTTCTTATCATTTCGGTTAATTGCTTGATCTAGGGAGTTTACAGACTTTGAAATCATGTAATTCACTTATAATTACCTTCACTTTGAAGCTTTTGAGCTTGGAAAGAATTAGAGCAACGGTTAAGACCTATAATATCATTCTAAAAGAAGAACCTCCCATTCTAAGAGTATTTGTTACTATTTGGGTTAATTACATTATCACGAGAGTTCACAAACTTGCAATCATCCAACTTTCTTTCAATTACCTTCACTTTTATGCTATTAGCTCTTTGGAAAGATTAGAGAAGTGGTAGAGGGCCGTAAGAACAACCAAAGGGAAGAACTTCCATTTCTAAGAATGCTTCTTATAATTTTGGATAATATCTTGATCTTGGGAGTTCACGGGCTTGGAAATCGTGTAATTTACTTATAATTTTCTTCACTTTGAAGCTATTTGAGCTTGGAAAGTATTATATCAGCCATTGAGAGCCATAAGATCATTCTAAGTGAAGAATCTCCCATTCAAAGATGTTTGTTGCCATTTCGGTGCATTACTTGATCTTGGGAGTTCACGAGCATGCAATCATCTAATTTTCTTACAATTACCTTCACTTTGATCTATTGGCTCTTTGGAAAGATTAGAGAAGTGGTAGGGGTCCATAAAATCAACCAAAGGGAGGAACTTCCTATTCTAAGAAAGCTTCTTATCATTTCAGTTAATTGTTTAATCTTGGGAGTTCACGGGCTTGGAAATCATGTAATTTACTTATAATTACCTTCACTTTGATGCTATTTCAGTTTGGAACTTATTAGAGCAACCAGTTAGACCCATAAAATCATTCTAAGTGAAGAACCTCCCATTCTAAGATTGTTTGTTGCCATTTGGGTGAGTTACTTGATCATAGGAGTTCACGAGCTTAAAATCATCTCATTTTCTTTCAATAACCTTCACTTTAATCCTAGTAGCTCTTTGGAAAGACTAGAGAAGTGGTAGGGGGCCATAAGATCAACCAAAGGGAGAAACTTCCTATTATGAGAATGCTTCTTATCATTTCGGTTAATTGCTTGATCTTGGGAGTTCACAGGCTTGAGAATCATGTAATTTACTTATAATTGCCCACACTTCGAAGCTATTTGAGCTTGGAAAGTGTTAGAGCAACAGTTGAGAGCCGTAAGATAATTCTAAGTGAAGAACCTCCCTTTCCAAGATTGTTTGTTTCCATTTTGGGTAATTACATGATCATGGGAGTTGACGAGCTTGCAATCATCTAACTTTCTTACAATTACCTTCACCTTAAAGCTATTTGAGCTGGGAAAGTATTAGAGCAACAATTGAGAGCCATAAGATCAACCAAAGAGAAGAACTTCCAATTCTGAGAGTGCTTCTTATCATTTGAGTTAAATGCATGATCTTGGGAGTTCACGAGTTTGGAAATCATGTAATTTCCTTATAAATTCGTTCACTTTGAAGCTACTCGTGCTTGGAAAGTATTAAAGTAACGGTTGAGAGCCTTAAGATCATTTTAAGTGAAGAACCTCCCATTATAAGAATGCTGCCATTTGGGTGAGTTACTTGATCATGGGAGTTCACGAGCATGCAATCATCTAATTTTCTTTTACTTACCTTCACTTTGATCTATTAGCTCTTTGGAAAGAATAGAGAATTTGTAAGGGAACATAAGATCAACAAAAGGGAGGAACTTCCTATTTTGAGAATGTTTTTTATAATTTCGGTTAATTGCTTGATCTAGGGGGTTGACGGGCTTGAAAATCATGTAAGTTATTTATAATTACCTTCACTTTGAAACTATTTGAGCATCGAAAGTATTAGAGCAACGATTGAGAGCCATAAGATCATTCTAAGTGAAGAACCTCCCATTCTAAGAGTGTTTGTTGCCATTTGGGTGAGTTACTTGATCATGGGACTTCAAAAGCTAGCAATCATCTAATTTTCTTTCAAATGCCGTCACTTTGATCCTATTAGCTCTTTGCAAAGATTAGAGATGTGGTAGAGGGCCATAAGATCAACCAAAGAGAAGAACTTCCAATTTTGACAATGCTTCTTATCATTTCGGTTAATTGTTTGATCTTTGAAAATCATGTAATTTACTTATAATTACCTTCACTTCAAGCTTTTGAGCTGGGAAAGCATTAGAGGAATGGTTGAGAGCCATAAAATCATTCTAAGTGACGAACCTCCCATTCAAAGATTGTTAGTTTCCATTTTGGTGAGTTACTTGATCTTGGGAGTTCACAAGTATGCAATCATCTAATTTTCTTTCAATTACCTTCACTTTGATCTATTAGTGTTTTGGACAGATTATAGAAGTGGTAGGGGTCCTTAAGATCAACCAAAGGGGGGAACTTCCTATTGTGAGAATGGTTCTTATCGTATCAATTAATTGCTTGGTCTTGGGAGTCATGTAATTTACTTATATTTGCGTTCACTTTGAAGCTATTTCAGTTTGGAAAGTATTAGCGCAACCATTGAGAGCCATAAGATCATTCTAAGTGAAGAACCTCCCATTCTAAGATTGTTTGTTGCCATTGGGTGAGTTACTTGATCATAGGAGTTCACGAACTTGAAAAGTATTAAAGCAACTGTTGAAAGCCATAAGATCAACCAAAGAGAGGAACTTCCTATTCTGAGAATGCTTCTTATCATTTTGGTTAATTGCTTGATCTTGGGAGTTCACAGGCTTGAGAATCATGTAATTTACTTATAATTGTCCTCACTTCGAAGTTATTTGTGCTTGGAAAGTATTAGGGCAACGGTTGAGAGCCGTAGGATCATTCTAAGTGAAGTGCCTCCCATTCCAAGATTGTTTGTTTCCATTTGGGGTAATTACATGATCATGGGAGTTGACGAGCTTGCAATCATCTAACTTTCTTACAATTACCTTCACTTTCATGCTATTAGCTCTTTGGAAAGATTAAAGAAGTGGTAGAGGGCCATAAGATCAGCCAAAGGGAAGAACTTTCAATTATGAGAATACTTCTTATCATTTCGGTTATTTGTTTGATCTTCGAAGTTCATGGGCTTGGAGATCTTGTAATTTACTTATAATTACCTTCACTTTAAAGCTATTTGAACTCGGAAAGTATTAGAGCAGCGATTGAGAGCCATAAGATCAACTAAAGAGAAGAACTTCCAATTCTAAGAATGCTTCTTATCATTTGAGTTAAGTGCATGATCTTGGGAGTTTACGAGTTTGGAAATTATGTAATTTCCTTATAATTTTGTTCACTTTGAAGCTACTCGAGCTTGGAAAGTATTAAAGCAATGGTTGAGAGCCTTAAGATCATTCTAAGTGAAGAATCTCCCATTATAAGAATGTTTGCTGCCATTTGGGTGAGTTACTTTATCATGGGAGTTCACGAGCATGCAATCATCTAATTTTCTTTCACTTTGATCTATTAGTTCTTTGGAAAGAATACAGAAGTTGTAAGGGAACATAAGATCAACAAAACGGGGGAACTTCTTTTTCTGAGAATGCTTTTTATCATTTCGGTTAATTTCTTGATCTTGGGAGTTGACGGGCTCGAAAATCATGTAATTTACTTATAATTACCTTCACTTTGAAGCTATTTGAGCTTCGAAAGTATTAGAGCAACGATTGAGAGCCATAAGATCATTATAAGTGAAGAACCTCCCATTCTAAGAGTGTTTGTTGCCATTTGGGTGAGTTACTTGATCATGGGAGTTCAAAAGCTTGCAATCATCTAATTTTCTTTTAAATACCGTCACTTTGATCCTATTAGCTCTTTGCAAAGATTAGAGATGTGGTAGATTTGCAAAGATTAGAGATGTGGTAGACATAAGATCAACCAAAGAGAAGAACTTCCAATGTTGACAATACTTCTTATCATTTCAATTAATTGTTTGATCTTTCGAAATCATGTAATTTACTTATAATTACCTTCATTGTGAAGCAATTTGAGCTTGGAAAGTATTAGAGCAACGGTTCTAAGCCATAACATTATTCTAAGTGAAGAACCTCTCATTTTAAGAGTGTTCGTTGCCATTTGGGTTAATTACATTATCATGGGAGTTCATGAGCTTGCAATCATCTAACTTTCTTTCAATTACCTTCATTTTCATGCTATTAGCTCTTTGGAAACATTAGAGAAGTGGTAGAGGGCCATAAGATCAACCAAAGAGAATAACCTCCAATTCTAAGAATGCTTCTTATCATTTCGGTTAATTGCTTGATCTTGGGAGTTCACAGGCTTGCGAATCATGTAATTTAAGTTTGGAAAGTATTAGAGCAATCGAGAGCCATAAAATCATTCTAAGTGATTAACCTCCCATTTTAAGATTGTTTGTTGCCAATTTGGGTGAGTTACTTGATCATAGGAGTTCACAAGCTTGGAAATCATGTAATTTACTTATAATTTCCTTCACTTTGAAGCTATTTGAGCTTGGAAAGTATTAAAGCAACGGTTGAAAGCCATAAGATCATTATATGTGAAGAACCTCCCATTCTAAGAATTTTTGTTGTTATTTGGGTGAGTTACCTGATCATAGGAGTTCACGAGCTTAAAATCATCTAATTTTCTTTCAATTACCTTCACTTTAATCCTATTAGCTCTTTGGAAAGGGTAGAGAATGGTAGGAGGCCATAATATTAACCAAAGGGAGGAACTTCCTATTCTGAGAATGCTTCTTATCATTTCAGTTAATTGTTTGATCTTTGGAGTTCACGGGCTTCAAAATCTTGTAATTTACTTATAATTTCCTTCACTTTAAAGCTATTTGAGCTTGGAAAGTATTAGAGCAACGGTTGATGGCCATAAGATCATTCTAATTGAAGAACCTCACATTCTAAGAATGTTTGTTGCCATTTGGGTGAGTTACTTGATTATGGGAATTCACGAGCATGCAACCATCTAACTTTCTTTCAATTGCCTTCACTTTGATCTCTTAGCTCTTTGGAAAGAATAGAGAATTGGTAGGGGAACATAAGATCAACCAAAGGGAGGAACTTCTTATTCTAAGAATGCTTCTTATCATTTCGGTTAATTGCTTGATCTTGGGTGTTGACGGAATTGAAAATCATGTAATTTACTTATAATTACCTTCACTTTGAAGCTATTTGAGCTTGGAAAGTATTAGAGCAACGGTTGAGAGCTATAAGATCATTTTAAGTGAAGAACCTCACATTCTAAGAGTGTTTGTTGCCATTTGGGTGAGTTGTTTGATCATGGGAGTTCACAAGATTGCAATCATTTAATTTTCTTACAAATACCTTTAGTTTGATCCTATTAGCTCTTTGGAAAGATTAGGGAGGTGGTAGAGGGCCATAAGATCAACCAAAGGGAAGAACTTCCAATTTTGAAAATGTTTTTTATCATTTTTGTTAATTGTTTGATCTTTTGAAATCATGTAATTTACTTATAATTGCCTCCACTTTGAAGCTTTTGTGCTTGGAAAGCATTAGAGCAACGGTTGAGAGCCATAAAATCATTCTAAGTGAAGAACCTCCCATTCTAAGAGTGTTTGATGCCATTTTGGTTAATTACATTACCATGGGAGTTCATGAGCTTGGAATCATCTAACTTTCTTTCAATTTCCTTCACTTTCATGCTATTAGCTCTTTGGAAAGATTAGAGAATTAGTAGAGGGCCATAAGATCAACCAAAGGAAAGAATTTCCAAATCTAAGAATGCTTCTTATCATTTCGGATAATATCTTGATCTTGGGAGTTCACGAGCTTGGAAATCATGTAATTTACCTATAACTTCCTTCACTTTGATGCTATTTGAGCTTCGAAAGTATTATAGCAACAGTTGAAAGCCATAAGATCATTCTAAGTGAAGAATCTCCCATTCTAAGAATGTTTGTTGCCATTTGGGTGAGTTACTTGGTCATGGGAGTTCACGAGCTTGTAATCATCTAATTCTCTTTCAAATACCTTCACTTTGATCCTATTAGCTCTTTTGAAAGATTAGAGATGTGGTAGAGGGCCATAAGATCAACTAAAGGGAAGAACTCCCAATTTTGAGAATGCTCCTTATCATTTCGGTTAATTGTTCGATCTTTGGAAATCATGTAATTTACTTATAATTACCTTCACCGTGAAGCTTTTGAGCTTGGAAAGAATTAGAGCAATGGTTGAGAGCTATAGTATCATTCTTGGAGAAGAACCTCACATTCTAAGAGTGTTTGTTGCCATTTGGGTTAATTACATTATCATGGGAGTTCACGAACTTGCAATCATCTAACTTTCTTTCAATTACCTTCACTTTCATGCTATTAGCTCTTTGGAAAGATTAGAGAAGTGGTAGAGGGCCATAAGATCAACCAAAGAGAGCAACCCTCGAGAGCGAGAAGATCCTATTAACTCTTTCGAAAGATTAGAGAAGTGGTAGATAGCCATAAGATCAACCAAAGTGATGAACTTCAAATCCTAACAATGCTTCTTATCATGTCGGTTAATTGCTTGATCTTGGGAGTTCATGGGTTTCAAATCATGTAACTTACTCAGAATTTCACTGTCAAGCTATTTGAGCTAGGGCATTGTTACATCAATGGTTGAGAGCCATAAGATCATTCTAAGTGAAGAACCTCCCACTCTAAGAGTGTTTATTGCCATTTGGGTTAGTTACTTGATCATGGGAATTCACAAGCTTGCAATCAACAAATTTTCTTTCAATTACCTTCCCTTGGATCCCATTAGCTCTTTCGAAAGATTATGGAAGTGGTGGATGGCCATAAGATCAACCAAAGGGAAGAACTTCTAATCTTGACAATGCTTCTTATCATTTCGGTTAATTGGTTGATCTTGGGAGTTTATGGGCTTCGAAATCATGTAACTTACTTAGAATTTCACTGTCAAGCTATTTGAGCTAGGACATTGTTACATCAACGGTTGAGAGCTATAAGATCATTCTAAGTGAAGAACCTCCCACTCTAAGAGTGTTTATTGCCATTTGGGTTAGTTACTTGATCATGGGAATTCATGAGCTTGCAATCAACAAATTTTCTTTCAATTACCTTCACTTGGATCCCATTAGCTCTTTTGAAAGATTAGAGAAGTGGTAGATGGCCATAAGATCAACCAAAGGGAAGAACTTCCAATCTTGACAATGCTTATTGTCATTTCGGTTAATTGCTTGATCTTGAGAGTTCACGGGCCTCGAAATCATGTAATTTACTTATAATTACCTTCACTATGAAGCTATTTGTGCTTGGAAAGTATTAGAGCAACGGTTGAGAGCCATAAGATCATTTTAGGTGAAGAACCTTCCATTCTAAGAGTGTATGTCGCCATTTCGATTAGTTACTTCATGATGGCTGTTCACGAGCTTGCAATCCTCTATTTTTCTTTCATTTACCTTCCCTTTGATCCTATTAGCTCTTTGAAAATATTAGAGAAGTGGTACATGGCCATAAGCTCAATTAAATGGAAGAACTTGCAATCCATAGAACGCTTCTTATCATTTTGGTTAATTGCTTGATCTTGGGAGTTCACAAGCCTCGAAATCATGTAATTTACTTAGAATTACCTTCACTGTGAAGCTATATGAGCTTCGAAAGAATTAGAGCAACAGTTGAGGGCCATAAGATCATTCTTAGTGCAGAACCTCCCATTCAAAGAGTGTTTGTTGCTATTTGAGTTAGTTACTTGATCATGGGAGTACACAAGGTTGCAATCATCTATTTTTCTTCGAACTACCTTCCCTTTGATCCTATTAGCTCTTTGGAACGATTAGAGAAGTGGTAGAGAGCCATAAGATCAACCAAAGGCAAGAACTTCCAATCCTAACAATGCTTCTTATCATTTCGGTTTATTGCTTGATCTTGGGAGTTGACGGGCTTCAAATCATGTAATTTACAAATCATTACCTTCACTATGAAGCTTTTTGAGCTTGGAAAGTATTAGAGCAATGGTTGAGAGACATAAGATCATTCTAAGTCAAGAACCTCCCATTCTAAGAGTGGTTGTTGCCATTTGGGTTAGTTACTTGATCATGGGAGTTTACGATGCTACAATAATCAATTTTTCTTTCAATTACCTTCCGTTTGATCCTATTAGCTATTTAGAAAGATTAGAGAAGTGGTGGATGGCCATAAGATCAACCAAAGGGAAGAACTTCCAATCCTAATAATGCTTCTTATCATTTCGGTTAATTGCTTGATCTTGGCAATTCACGGGCTTCGAAATCATGTAATTTACTTAGAATTACCTTCACTTTGAAACTATTTGAGCATGGAAAGTATTAGAGGAACGGTTGTTAGCCATAAGCTCATTCTAAGTGAAGAACCTCCGATTTTAAGAGCATTTGTTGCCATTTGGGTTATTTGCATTATCACAGGAGTTCACGAGCTTGCAATCATCTAACTTTCTTTCAATTACCTACACTTTCATACTATTAGCTCTTTGGAAAGATTAGAGAAGTGGTAGAGGGCCATAAGATCAACCAAATGGAAGAACTTCCAATTCTTAGAATGCTTCTTATCATTTCAGTTAATATCTTGAGCTTGGGAGTTCAAGGGCATGGAAATCATGTAATTTACTTGTAATATCCTTCACTTTGAAACTATTTGAGCTTGCAAAGTATTAAAGCAACGGTTGAGAGCCATAAAATCATTCTAAGTAAAGAACCTCCCATTCTAAGATTGTTTGTTGCCATCTGGGTGAGTTACTTGATCATGGGAGTCCACCAGCATGCAATCATCTAATATTCTTTCAATTACCTTCAGTTTGTTCTATTAGCTCTTTGGAAAGATTAGAGAAGTGGTAGGGGTCCATAAGATCAACCAAAGAGAGGAACTTCCTATTCTGAGAATGCTTCTTATCATTTCGATTAATTGCTTGATCTTGGGAGTTCACGGGCTTGGGAATCATGTAATTTACTTATAATTGCCTTCACTGTGAAGCTATTTAAGCTTGGAAAGTATTAAGCAACGGTTGAAAGCTATAAGATCATTCTAAGTGAAGAACCTCCCATTCTAAGATTGTTTGTTGCAATTTGGGTGAGTTACTTGATCGTGGGAGTCCACAAGCATGCAATCATCTAATTTGCTTTCAATTACCTTCCCTTGGATCCTATCAGCACTTTTGAAAGATTAGAAATGTGGTAGACGGCCATAAGATCAACCGAAGGGAAGAACTTCCAATCTTGATAATGCTTCTTATCATTTCGGTTTGTTGCTTGATCTTGGGAGTTCACGGGCTTGGAAATCATGTAATTTACTTAGAATTACCTTCATTATGAAGCTATTTGAGCTTGAAAAGTATTAGAGCAACGGTTGAGAGCCATAAGATCATTCTAAGTGAAAGACCACCCATTCTAAGAGTGTTGCGATTTGGGTTAATTACATTATCATGGGAGTTCATGAGCTTGCAATCATCTAATTTGCTTTCAATTACCTTCCCTTTGATGCTGTCAGTTCTTTGAAAAGATAAGAGAAGTGGTAGATGGCCATAAGTTTAATTAAGGGAAGAACTTGCAATCCTTACAACACTTCTTATGATTTCGGTTAAATCCTTGATCTTGGGAGTTGACAAGCTTCGAAATCATGTAATTTACTTAGAATTACCTTCATTATGAAGCTATTTGAGCTTGTAAAGTATTAGAGCAACGGTTGAGAGCCATAAGATCATTCTAAGTGAAAAACCACCCATTCTAAGAGTGTTGCGATTTGGGTTAATTACATTATCATGGGAGTTCATGAGCTTGCAATCATCTAATTTGCTTTCAATTACCTTCCCTTTGATGCTGTTAGTTCTTTGAAAAGATAAGAGAAGTGGTAGATGGCCATAAGTTTAACTAAGGGAAGAACTTGCAATCCTTACAATGCTTCTTATGATTTCGGTCAAATCCTTCATCTTGGGAGTTGACGGGCTTCGAAATCATGTAGTTTACTTAGAATTACCTTTACTGTGAGGCTATTTGAGCTTTGAAAGTATTACAGAAACGGTTGAGAGGCATAAGATCATTCTAAGTGAAGATCCTCCAATTCTAAGAGTGTTTGTTGCCATTTGAGTTAGTTACTTGATCATGGGAGTACATGAGGTTGCAATCATCTATTTTTCTTTGAATTACCTTCACGTTGAAGCTAATTGAGGTTGGAAAGTATGAGAGCAACAATTGAGAGCCATAAGATTATTCTAAGTGAAGAACCTCCCATTCTAAGAGTGTATGTCACCATTTGGGTTAGTTACTTGATCATGAGAGTTCATGAGCTTACAATCATCAACTTTTCCTTCAATTATCTTCCCTTGGATCCTATTAGCACTTTTGAAAGATTAGAAATGTGGTATATGGCCATTAGATCAACCAAAGGGAAGAACTTCCAATCCTGACAATGCTTATTATAATTTCGGTTAATTGCTTGATGTTGGTAGTTCACGAGGTTCGAAATCATGTAATTTACTTATAATTACCTTCACTGTGAAGCAATTTGAGCTTGGAAAGTATTAGAGCAACGGTTCTAAGCCATAACATTATTCTAAGTGAAGAACCTCTCATTTTAAGAGTGTTCGTTGCCATTTGGGTTAATTACATTATCATGGGAGTTCATGAGCTTGCAATCATCTAACTTTCTTTCAATTACCTTCATTTTCATGCTATTAGCTCTTTGGAAACATTAGAGAAGTGGTAGAGGGCCATAAGATCAACCAAAGAGAATAACCTCCAATTCTAAGAATGCTTCTTATCATTTCCGATAATATCTTGATCTTTGGAGTTGAAGGGCTTGGAAATCATGTAGTTTACTTATAATTTCCCTCACTTTGAAGCTATTTGATCTTGGAAAGTATTAAAGCAATGGTTGAGAGCCATAAGATCATTCTAAGTGAAGAACCTACCATTCTCAAAGTGTTTGTTACCATTTGGGTGAGTTACTTGATCATGGGAGTTTGTGAGCTTACAATTATCAAATTTTCTTTCAATACCTTCACTTTGATCCTATTAGCTCTTTGGAAAGATTAGAGATGTGGTAGAGGGCCATAAGATCAACCAAAGAGAAGAACTTCCAATTTTGACAAGGCATCATATCATTTCGGTTAATTGCTTGATCTTGGGGGTTCACGGGCTTCAAAGCATGTAATTTACTTAGAATTACCTTCACTTTCAAGATATTTGAGCTTGGAAAGTGTTAGAGCAAAGGTTGAGAGCCATAAGATCATTCTAAGTGGACAATCTCCCATTCTAAGAGTGTATGTAGCCATTTGGATTAGTTACATGATTATGGGAGTTCACGAGATTGCAATCAAGAAATTTGCTTTCAATTATGACAATGCTTCTTATCATTTCGGTTAATTGCTTGATTTTGGGAGTTCACGGGCTTCCAAATCATGCAATTTACTTAGAATTTCCGTCATATTGAAGCTCTTTGAGATTGGAAAGTATTAGAGCAACGGTTGAGAGCCATAAGATATTTGTAAGTGAAGAACCTCCCATTCTAAGAGTGTTTGTTGCCATTTGAGTTAGTTACTTGATCATGTGAGTTCACGAGGGTGCAATCATCTATTTTTCTTTCAATTACCTTCCCTTTGATCCCATTAACTCTTTGGAAAGATTAGAGAAGTGGTAGATGGCCATAAGATCAACCAAAGGGAAGAACTTCCAATCCTGACAATAATTCTTATCAATTTGGTTAATTGCTTGATCTTGGGAGTTCATGGGTTTCGAAATCATGTAATTTACTTATAATTACCTTTACTATGAAAATATATGAGCTTGGAAAAGATTAAAGCAACGGTTGAGAGCCGTAAGATCATTTTAAGTGAAGAACCTCCCATTCTAAGAGTGTATGTCGCCACAAGTTACTTGATGATGGGAGTTCATGAGCTCGCAATCGTCTAATTTGCTTTCAATTATGTTCACTTTGATGCTATTAGCTCTTCGAAAAGATTAGAGAAGTGGGAGAGTGCCTTAAGATTAACCAAAGAGAAGAACTTCCAATACTAACAATGCTTCTTCTCATTTCGGTTAATTGCTTGCTCTTGGGAATTCACGGGCTTCAAAAAATCAAGTAATTTAGTTAGAATTACCTTCATTGTGAAGCTATTTGAGCTTGGAAAGTATTAGAGCAATGGTTGAGAGCCATAAGATCATTCTAAGTGAAGAACCTCCTGTTCTAAGAGTGTATGTCGCCATTTGGGTAAGTTACTTGATGATTGGAATTCACGAGCTTGTAATCGTCTAATTTGCTTTCAATGACCTTCCCTTTGATCCTATTAGCTCTTTGGAAAGATGAGAGAAGTGGTAGATGGCCAAAGGGAAGAACTTCCAATCCCGACAATGTTTCTTATCATTTTAGTTAATTGCTTGATTTTTGGAGTTCACGGGCTTGGAAATCAAGTAATTTACTTAGAATTACCTTCACTAAAAAGCTATTTGAGCTTGGAAAGTATTAGAGCAACGGTTGAGAGCCATAAGATCATTCTAAGTGAAGAACCTCCCATTCTAAGAATGTTTGTTGCCATTTGGGTTAATTACTTGATCATGGGAGTTCAGGAGCTTGCAATCATCAAATTTTCTTTCAATTACCTTCCCTCGGATCCTATTAGCACTTTTGAAAGATTAGAAATATGGTAGACTGCCATAAGATCAACCGAAGGGAAGAACTTCCAATCTTGACAATGTTTTTTATCATTTCTGGTTGTTGCTTGATCTTGGGAGTTCACGGGCTTGGAAATCATGTAATTTACTTAGAATTACCTTCACTATGAAGCTATTTGAGCTTGGAAAGTATTAGAACAACAGTTGAGAGCCATAAGATCATTCTAAGTGAAAAACCACCCATTCTAAGAGTGTTGCCATTTGGGTTAATTACATTATCATGGGAGTTCATGAGCTTGCAATCATCTAATTTGCTTTCGATTACCTTCACTTTCATGCTATTAGCTATTTGAAAAGATTAAAGAAGTGGTAATGGGCCTTAAGATCAACTAGAGGGAAGAACTTTCAATTATGACAATGCTTCTTATTATTTCGGTTAATTGCTTGATCTTGGGAGTACGCGGGCTTCGAAATCTTGAAATTTACTTATAATTACCTTCACTGTGAAGCTATTTGAGCTTGAAAAGTATTAGAGCAACGGTTGAGAGCCATAACAGTATTCTAAGTGATGAACCTCACATTCTAAGAGTGTTTGTTGACATTTGGGTTAATTACATTATCATGGGAGTTCATGAGCTTGCAATCATCTAACTTTCTTTCAATTACCTTCACTTTCATGATATTAGCTCTTTGGAAAGATTAGAGAAGTGTTAGGGGCCATAAGATTAACCAAAGGGAGGAACTTTGAATTCTGAGAATGTTTTTTATCATTTCGGTTAATTGCTTGATTTTGGGAGTTCATGGGCTTGAGAATTATGTAATTTACTTATAATTGCCCTCACTTTGAAGGTATTTAAGCTTGGAAAGTATTACAGCAACGATTGAGAGCCATAAGATCATTCTAAGTGAAGAACCTCCTATTCTAAGATTGGTTGTTTCCATTTGGGGTAGTTACATGATCATGGGAGTTCACAAACTTGCAATCATCTATCTTTCTTACTATTACCGTCACATTTGTGCTATTAGCTCTTTGGGAAGATTTGATAAGTGGTAGGGGGCCATAAGATCATCCAAAGGGAAGAACTTCCAATTCTGATAATGCTTTTTATCATTTCGGTTAATTATTTGATCTTGGGAGTTCACGGGCTTGAAAATCATGTAGTTTGCTTATGATTCCCCTCACTTCAAAGCTATTTGAGCTTGGAAAGTATTAGAGCAATGGTTGAGGGCCTTAAGATCAACCAAAGGGAAGAACTTCCAATTCCGAGAATGCTTCTTATCATTTGAGTTAAGTGCATGATCATGGGAATTCACGAGGTTGGAAATCATGTAATTTACTTATAATTTCATTCGCTTTGAAGCTATTTTAGCTTGGAAAGTATTAAAGCAACGGTTGAGATCCATAAGATCATTCTAAGTGAAGAACCTCCTATTCTAAGATTGTTTGTTGCCATTTGGGTATGTTACTTGATCATGGGAGTTCACGAGCATGCACACATCTAATTTTCTTTCAATTACCTTCACTTTGATCTATTAGCTCTTTGGAAAGAATAGAGAAGTGGTAGGGGAACATAAGATCAACCAAAGGAAGGAACTTCCTATTATGAGAATGCTTCTTATCATGTCAGTTAATTGCTTGATCTTGGGAGTTGACGGGCTTGAAAATCATGTAATTTACTTAAAATTACCTTCACTTTGAAGCTATTTGAGCTTGGAAAGTATTAAAGCAATAGTTGAAAGCCATAAGATCATTCTAAGTGAAGAACCTCCCATTCTAAGATTGTTTGTTGCCATTTGGGTAAGTTGATCATGGGAGGTCACAAGCATGCAATCATCTAATTTTCTTTCCATTACCTTCACTTTGAAGCTATTTTAGTTTGGAAAGTATTAAAGCAACGGTTGAAAGCCATAAGATCATTCTAAGTAAAGAACCTCCCATTATAAGAGTGTTTGTAGTGGCCTTTGGGTTAGTTGCTTAATCATAGGAGTTCACATGCTTGCAATTATCTAATTTTCTTTCAAATACTTTCACTTTGATCCTATTAGCTCTTTGGCAAGATTAGAGATGTCGTAGAGGGCCATAAGATCAACAAAAGAGAAGAACTTCCAATTTTGACAATGCTTCGCATCATTTCGGTTAATTGTTCGATCTTTGGATATCATGTAATTTACTTATAATTACCTTCACTTTGAAGCTTTTGAGCTTGGAAAGAATTAGAGCAACGGTTGAGAGCCATAAAATCATTCTAAGTGAAGAACCTCCCATTCTAAGAGTGTTTGTTTCCATTTGGATTAGTTACTTGATCATGGGGTTCACGAGCTTGCAACCGTCTATTTCTCTTTCAATTAACTTCCCTTGGATCCTATTAACTCTTTGAAAAGATTAGAGATGTAGTAGAGGGCCATAAGATCAACCAAAGGGAAGACCTTCCAATTTCGAGAATGCTTCCTATCATTTCAGTTAAAGCAATGGTTGAGGGCCATATGATCATTCTAAGTGAAGAACCTCCCATTCTAAAATTGTTTGTTGCCATTTCGTTGAGTTACTTGATCTTGGGAGTTCACGAGCATGCAATCATCTAATTTTATTTCAATTACCTTCACTTTGATCTATTAGCTCTTTGGAAAGATTAGAGAAGTGGCAGGGGGTCCATAAGATCAACCAAAGGGAGGAACTTCCTATTCTGAGAATGCTTCTTATCATTTCGGTTAATTGCTTCATCTTGGGAGTTCACGGGCTCACAAATCATGTAATTTACTTATAATTGCCCACACTTTGAAGTTATTTGAGCTTGGAAAGTATTTGAGAATCAGTTGAGAGCCGTAAGATCATTCTAAGTGAAGAGCCTCCTATTCCAAGATTGGTTGTTGCCATTTGGGGTAATTACATGGTCATGGCATGGGAGTTGACGAGCTTGCAATCATCTAACTTTCTTACAATTATCTTCACTTTCATGCCATTAGCTCTTTGGAAAGATTAGAGAAGTGGTTGAGGGCCATAAGATCAACCAATGGAAAGAAATTCCAATTCTGAGAATGCTTTTTATCATTTCGATTAATTGTTGGATCTTCGGAGTTCACGGGCTTGGAAATCTTGTAATTTACTTATAATTACATTCACTTTAAAATTATTTGAGCTTGGAAAGTATTAGAGCGACGATTGAGAGCCATAAGATCAACCAAAGGGAAGAACTTCTAATTATAAGAATGCGTCTTATCATTTGAGTTAAGTGCATGATCATGGGAGTTCACAAGTTTGGAAATCATGTAATTTACTTATAATTAAGTTCACTTTGAAGTAATTCAAGCTTAGAAAGTATTAAAGCAACGGTTGAGAGCCTTAAGATCATTCTAAGTAAAGAACCTCTCATTATAAGAATGTTTGTTGCCATTTGGGTGAGTTACTTGATCATGGGAGTTCATGAGCATTCAATCATCTAATTTTCTTTCAATTACCTTCACTTTGATCTATTAGCTCTTTGGAAAGAATAGAGAAGTGGTAGGGGAACATAAGATCAACCAAAGAGAGGAACTTCCTCTTTTGAGAATGCTTTTTATCATTTCGGTTAATTGCTTGATCTTGGGAGTTGACGGGCTTGAAAATGATATAATTTACTCATAATTACCTTCACTTTGAAGCTATTTGAGTTTAGAAAGTATTAGAGCAACGGTTGAGAGCCATGAGATCATTTTAAGTGAAGAACTTCCCATTCTAAGAGTGTTTGTCGCCATTTGGGTGAGTTACTTGATCATGGGAGTTCACAAACTTGCAATCATCTAATTTTATTTCAAATACCTTCACTTTGATCGTATTAGCTCTTTGGAAAGATTAGAGATGTATAGAGGGCCATAAGATCAACCAAAGAGAAGAACTTCCAATTTTGACAATGCTTCTTATCATTTCAGTTAATTGTTCGATCTTTGGAAATCATATAATTTACTTATAATTACCTTCACTTTGAAGCTTTTGAGCTTGGAAAGCATTAGAGCGACGGTTGAGAGCCATAAAATCATTCTAAGTGAAGAACCTCTCATTCTAAGATTGTTGCCATTTCGGTGAGTTACTTGATCTCGGGAGTTCACGAGCATGCAATCATCCAATTTCCTTTCAAATACCATCACTTTGATCTATTAGCTCTTTGGAAAAATTATAGAAATGGTAGGGGTCCATAAGATCAACCAAAGAGAGGAACTTCTTATTTTGAGAATGCTTCTTATCATTTCGGTAAATTGCTTGATCTTGGGAGTTCACGGGCTTGGGAATCATATAATTTACTTATAATTGCCTTCACTTTGAAGCTATTTCAATTTGGAAAGTATTAGAGCAATCGTTGAGAGCCATAAGATCAATCTATGTGAAGAACCTCCCATTCTAAAATTGTTTGTTGCCATTTGGGTGAGTTACTTGATCATAGGAGTTCACGAGCATGCAATCATTTAACTTTCTTACAATTACCTTCACTTTCATGTTATTAGCTCTTTGGAAAGATTAAAGAAGTGGTAGAAGGCCATAAGATCAACCAAAGGGAAGAATCTTCCAATTCTAAGAATGCTTCTTATTATTTCAGATAATATCTTGAGCTTGGGAGTTCAAAGGCATGGAAATCATGTAATTTACTTATAATATCTTCACTTTGAAGCTATTTGAGCTTGGAAAGTATTAAAGCAACGGCTGAGAGCCATAAGATCATTCTAAGTGAAGAACCTCCCATTCTAAGATTTTTTGGTGCCATTTCGGCGAGTTACTTGATCATGGGAGTTCACGAGCTTGGAAATCATGTAATTTACTTATAATCTCCTTCACTTTGACACTATTTGAGCTTGGAAAGTATTAAAGCAACAGTTGAAAGCCATAAGATCCTTCTAAGTGAAGAACCTCCAATTCTATGATTGTTTGTTGCCATTTGGGTGAGTTACATGATCATATGAGTTCACGATTTGGCAATCATCTCATTTTCATTCAATTAACTTTACTTTAATACTATTAATAATTTGGAAAGACTAGAGAAGTGGTAGGGGGACATAAGATCAACCAAAGGGAGAAACTTCCTATTTTGAGAATGCTTCTTATCGTTTCGGTTAATATCTTGATCTTGGGAGTTCACGGGCTTGGAAATTGTGTAATTTACTTATAATTTCCTTCACTTTGAAGCTATTTGAGTTTGGAAAGTATGAAAGCAACGGTTGAAAGACATAAGATCATTCTAAGTGAAGAACCTTCCATTCTAAGATTGTTTGTTGCCATTTCGGTGCGTTACTTGATCTTGGCAGTTCACGAGCAAGCAATCATCTAATTTTCTTACAACTACCTTCACTTTGATCTATTAGCTCTTTGGAAAGATTAAAGAAGTAGTAGGGGTCCATAAGATCAACCAAAGGGAGGAACTTCTTATTCTAAGAATGTTTTTTATCATTTCGGTTAATTGCTTGATCTTGGGAGTTCACAGGCTTGGGAATCATGTAATTTACTTATAATTGCCTTCACTTTGAAGCTATTTCAATTTGGAAAGTATTAGAGCAACCGTTGAGAACCATAAGATCAATTTAAGTGAAGAACCTCCCATTCTAAGATTGTTTGTTGCCATTTGGGCGAGTTACTTGATCATGGGATTTCACGAGCTTGGAAATCATGTAATTTACTTATAATTTCCTTCACTTTGAAGCTATTTAAGCTTGGAAAGTATTAAGGCAACAGTTGAAAGCCATAAGATCCTTCTAGGTGAAGAACCTCCCATTCTATGACTGTTTGTTGCCATTTGGGTGAGTTACTTGATCATAGGAGTTCACGAGCTTGCAATCATCTCGTTTTCTTTCAATTAACTTTACTTTAATCCTATTAGCTCTTTGGAAAGACTAGAGAAGTGGTAGGGGGCCATAAGATTAACCAAAGAGAGAAACTTCATATTCTGAGAATGCTTCTTATCATTTTGGTTAATATCTTGATCTTGAGAGTTCACAAGCTTGGAAATCGTGTAATTTACTTATAATTTCCTTCACTTTGAAGCTATTTGAGCTTGGAAAGTATGAAAGCAATGGTTGAGAGCCATAAGATCATTCTAAGTGAAAAACCTCCCACTCTAAGATTGTTTGTTGACATTTCAGTGCGTTACTTGATCTTGGGAGTTCATGAGCAAGCAATCATCTAATTTTCTTACAATTACCTTCACTTTGATTTATTAGCTCTTTGGAAAGATTAGAGAAGTGGTAGAGGTCCATAAGATCAACCAAAGGGAGGAACTTCTTATTCGGAGAATGCTTATTATCATTTTGGTTAATTGCTTGATCTTGAGAGTTCACGGGCTTGGGAATCATGTAATTTACTTATAATTGCCCTCACTTTGAAGCTATTTGAGCTTGGAAAGTATTAGGGTAACGGTTGAGAGCCATAAGATCATTCTAAGTGAAGAGCCTCCCATTCCAAGATTGTTTGTTGCCATTTGGGGTAATTACATGGTCATGGGAGTTGATGAGCTTGCAATCATCTAACTTTCTTACAATTATCATCACTTTCATGCCATTAGCTCTTTGGAAAGATTAGAGAAGCAATAAAGGGCCATAAGATCAACCAAAGGGAAGAACTTCCAATTCTGAGAATGTTTCTTATCATTTTGGTTAATTGTTTGATCTTCGGAGTTCATGGGCTTGGAAATCTTGTAATTTACTTATAATTACCTTCTCTTTAAAGCTATTTGAGCTCAAATAGTATTAGAGAAACGATTGAGAGCCATAAGATCAACCAAAGAGAATAACTTCCAATTCTGAGAATGCTTCTTATCATTTGAGTTAAGTGCATGATCATGGGAGTTCAAGAGTTTGGAAATCATGTAATTTACTTATAATTTCGTTCACTTTGAAGCTATTCGAGCTTGGAAAGTATTAAAGCAATGGTTGAGAGCCTTAAAATCATTCTAAGTGAAGAACCTCCCATTATAAGAATGTTTGTTGCCATTTGGGTGAGTTACTTGATCATGGGAGTTCACGAGCATACAATCATCTAATTTTCTTTCAATTACCTTCACTTTGATCTATTAGCTCTTTGGAAAGAATAGAGAAGTTCTAAGGGAACATAAGATCAACAAAAGTTCAAAAGCGACTCCTTGTCGGTAAACAATAGCCATAGTCCAAAAGTTCTTGTGCTTTAAATAAGTAGCATGGATCCACTTGCACCAAAGTGACTCCTTGTCGGTAAACAATAGCCAAATATGTTTCATCATAGCAGCACAATTGCTTTCTCGAAACTTCCTTACCTTGAGTCCTCCTTCAACCTTTAAGAGACATACATCCTCCTAGGCCACCTTAGCACCACTCGTTCCTAGACCAGGCCCTTCCACAAAAACTGTCGACAAATTTGTTTGATTCTCTTCAAGACCGAGCTTGGTAAGATAAAAATACTAGCCCAATATACTTGGATGGCATGAAGGACCGACTTGATAAGTAAAAGTCGACCAACAAAGGACAAAAAGCAATGGGTCCAAGAATGGACTCGGGCAATAAGGAGACTAACCAGGGGCAACGCAATGGATTTGGCCATCCTCTTTGTAATAATAGGAAGGCCAAGATATTTCACTAGAAGAGACCCCAACCGAAATCCCCACATATGGCATATTTGATCTTTTGTGTTAGCAGGCCTCTTGCTAAGAACACCTCATTCTTGCCCATATTCGGCGTTAGACCACTCCAGGAAGAGAACAATTGTAGACCTTCCTTTAGGCATAGGCACGCAGCCATAGAAGCTTCACAAAAAAGGAATACATCATCCGCAAAAAAAAGATGTGACAAGCAAATAGACTTACACCTTTAGAAGAACCTGAAACTTGGAAGACAAGCCTATCGAGAAATGATACTTGAAAAGACCTCCATAGCAAGGGTGAAAAGATAGGGGGACATAGGATCCCCTTGTCTAAGTCCCCTCCCACTTGGGAGGAATCCATGCAATTCACCATTGATTGATATAGAGAATTTGGGAGTTCTCACACATATCATAATCCGATCGATGAACCAACTTGGAAATCCAAAAGCTTTTAGTGGTAGTTCAAGGAAATCCTAGTCAAGAGTATCATATGCTTTCCGAAAGTCCACCTTGACTGCACATTTAGGGAGGTAAGGCTCTACATGAAAGTGAATAAATAACTCTTGAGCTATCAAGATGTTATCACTAATTCTCCTTCCTTTGACAAAGGCATTCTAGAACGAGCCTACTAGGGATGGGATGACTGTGGCCACTCTCTTGGCAATAATCTTAGTAATACACTTGTAAATAGTATTACAACAAGCAATCGGTCTGAAGTCTCCAATAGAAGAAGCATTGGGAGTTTTAGACACAAGAGCGAGGATAGAGTTATTTACCTCCCTTAACAAGGTTCTAGTGCTGAAAAAAATGCATAATAGCCTCAATCACATCCCGGCCTACCACTTCCCAATTATTTTTGAAGAAATCGAAATTAAAGCCATCAAGGCCCGGGGCTTTGTTCCCGGCAAGTGAAAACATAGCATCATGAATTTCAGTAGGAGTGACAGGAGTAGATAACATCCGTACTGGGTCCTCTAATGCACCAGCACTTAGCATAGATTTTACTTCTAGAAGAGACGATCGAGATTCCAATTGCCCCGGGCCAAGTAATCCCTGAAAGTGTTGAATAAAGAGGTTGTGGACCTCACCCATATTAGAAACCAAGTTGCCCATGTTATCCTAAATAGACAGGATTCTGTTCCAGAGATGCCGATTATTCACCAAGTGATAAAAGAATTTTGTGTTAAGATCCCCTTCTTTCAACCATTTAATTCTTGACTTCTGGCGGTAGAAGGATTGCCCTTAGGACCTAAGTTCATAAAACAGCTTAAGTTGTGTTTTCTCTATCTCTACCAATTTGCCATTAAGCGGGTCCAACCTGTATGCATCCCGGGTAGCCTTTAGAGCCCCCTTGACAGCTTGCAACACATGTGGATAGGTCAAAGAAAGCATCCTTGTTCAACCGTTTAAGACAAAATTTCACCGCTTTTAATTTGAAGTATAACCGATACATGGGAGTACTCGCCTCCGATATCGACCATGCTTGATTAAGAATATGCTCGAATTCGGGATGTTCCATCTAGAAGTTGAAGAATTTAAATAGTTTCGTAAAGGACGATTGGTTGACGATTTTGACAATCATAGGAGTATGGTCGAGATACCTAGAGCAATAAAGGCCGCTTCTTAAAAGGAGAAATCCCGGCACCACGTTCTATTCACCAAAACCCTATCAATCTTATGAATTTTCCAGTCAGCCCCGAGGAGATTGACCAGTGTGACGGTAACGAACATATCGGAGGTCATCAAGCATAGCCTGAGCCAAACACTCCTTCAGTTTATCAAATGAGGGTATCTATGCTGTCAAGCCACCTACTCTATCAAAAGGGTCACGAATGGCATTGAAGTCCCCAGCAACTATCCACGCACAACTATTCCACGAGTTACTCAAATGAACCAAGTCAGCCCAAAGCATTCTACGAGCCACAAAGGTGTGCTCGCCATAAATGACCAAAAAGTTAAATGATATACCAAGATGATATTCCAAAAGTTGACCATGTATAGCTTGACCATGAGTAATGTGGCGAACAAAATTCGCTCTATTAGGATCCTAGCCCATGCAAATTTGACCCCTAGGGGAAAATGTGTAATTTGAAACCCAACACCAACTAGGAACAACACTAGAAGAGATAGCCTCAAAACGATTAGCAGGTACCTTAGTCTCCAAAATACTTATACAGCATAGGTTATGAGAACGCACAAGGTTACAGGCTTCAGCTTGGCAAACCGAGTCTACTAGTCCCCTAATATTCCATATTTGGATATTCGTATAATACTATATGCAAAAGGAGGATAATATATGACTCACTTGCGGCGGGCTATACGTCGACGACTCTTTGTAGTCATCGAACTCGGGATTTTCTTGGTTGCCGTTGCTTGAGACTGACCAGCTGCAATCAATGCCTCCTTCCTCTTAGATCCTAGAGCACCCGGTATAGGATCAGGCTTATGAACCAAGACTTTGGACCCTCGAAGAATCGGGACAGTGTTTGGCTTCGGTTTGGAGATTTTAGGCATCAGAACAACTAACTCAACAACAGTCTTCAGTACTTGCTGATGGTGCTTGGCATCGCCTACCTCATAAGGCTCCTCCTCCTCTCGAGCCGTTGCCCATTTCTACCCCTAAATCCAGCCCATCATCTAAAAAGAGAGAAGCTAATGAAGATCTAGACGAAGAAATCAGTCCTAGAACAGCCTTGGATGAATCCGCTTTAGCTGGATCATGGAGTTCTCCCCGCCTTCCATTTGTTCTTCCCCTAGATTGCTGTTTCTTCCACTCATCCTCACCATTTGCAGGAATGACATGCTCAGTAGTGGCCCCATGCATCGCTACAATACCCTGGTTGTTCCCCATTAGCTACCGAGAAAGCACGAACCAGAATGGATGGCACCCTTCGTCGCATTATCCATTATGTTAAGGTCTTGCCTATCATTAGTTCTTACCCCTTCGCCATATGGAGCCACAACATCTCCCTTCCTAAAGCCCGAGAGGATGGACTCTTTCCTCTTGATGATAAGGATCAAGTTTAACACCTTCCATACTTTTATCTTTAGAAAGGCATTTGTTCCCAAAGAGGCCACACGATGGGCAGCACACCAGCCTCCATTCATATTCAACATCCACCTTGTGCATGGTTCCATTGATAAGCACATCAACTAAAGATGGGAACTCCGCCTTGGTTGACATTTCCACGCAAACTCTAGCAAAGGAAAGCATCTTCATCTTCGCCGCTAGTCAACATAAAGAGGCTTACCTAGCACACTAGTCACTACACTAATGCCTGGGGCGGATTATAAGGCAAAAGGGATGTTTCTTAAACGAACCCACACCGGTACCGAGGAGTGTTGGTCTTTCGTGAGTTCAAGAAGAGAATGCCATTGTTTAAGTCAATGGCTCCCCTTCCAACACTCTTCTACGGAATTCATGATCCGGAACATGAATAAAGAAAAAGCCTTGGTCATTGGCTTTGACATCCATAAGTTTACCTCCCTACACATGTTTAAAGGTAGCCTCTACCATCCTCAATGGTAATTTTTTCCTACCGGATACCCCACAATGCATTCGCTCCGAAAAGGATCCATGGCTTCTAATACCTCAAAACCTCATCGACCAGCCTATCATTTATGCAAGAGGGTTTGACAAATGATAAATTATATCCCTTCATGGCTGTTTGAGCCACATTGACCCACGAATGACCTTGATGTCCACTTTGGATTGCTTGACTTGGGCGTGCGGCATTTCGGGGGTGCAAAGCATCCTGTGCCACTTGAGATTCAGACATTAAACTAGGATTCAAGGCACCCTATACAAAAGGACCAGCATTTTCGGGGGTGTAAACCAGCAAAAAAACTAGCAGAGGGACCAGCATTTGAACTGGAATGAAGGGCACCCTATGCAGAAGGACTTTGGGGGAGCAAATCAGCAAGTGGACCAGCATTTCAGGGGTGAAAACTAGTAGAGGGACCAGCATTTGAACTGGAATGTAGAGCACCCTGCGTAGAAGAATTTTGGGGGAGCAAACTAGCAAGAGGACCAGCATTAGTCCTTTTAAACAGACCTTGTTGGTCACCCTGTCTCCCAACAATTAGCTGCTCATTCAGACTGGGATGCAGGGCACCCTGCGCGGCCTGAGATTCAAACACAATTTGGCTTCTAATTGCTGCATCAGAGCTAATACTAGAGGACTTCACCAACTAAACAGCAATGCCCTGCCTAGTTTCGCCTAACACCAGAACAACATCCACCTCATTCCTAAATCTAGAATGACCACAAACCTCCTGCTTAGTTTCTAATAGCCTATTGCCCCCGCATTGAGCATCTAGACTACCATTTACACCTAGAGAAATTTCAGGTAATATTCTCGTAGTAGTAGAGATCTGCTCTGTCCGAACAAAACCCACTCCCCCTTTCATCTTAACCCCTAATCGCAGAAAAGCCCTAATTACAGAGATCCATAATAGGAGCTTGTTCAGGTGGAATGCTTCGAAGATTAGGAGGAGGAGAGAGTGAGGAAGAGAACATCCAAGTATCAAGTCGAGTCATCGCCGTCAATCGTTGGAATCGCACACCCATGCCAGCACGGAGAGGAAACCCGCATAGGCAGTAAAGAGATGTTCAGGTGGAATGCTTCGGAGGTTAGACGGAGGAAAGTGTGGCGAAGAGAACCTTCTCGTGTCAGGTCGAATCGCCGGAGCAATCGAGTCACACCAGCAGAGAAGTAGTGATCCACACGAGCGAAACATGGGTCGGTTTATGGAAGTTCACGAGCATGCAATCATCTATTTTTCTTTCAATCACACATCATTAAACACAAGAAAACTAATTATTTTTCATGAAAGTGATTTCCTAGAAAACAGTTTCCAAAAATGGTACGATTTTCGCAAAACAAACGCACTCTAAGTGAAGAATCTCCCATTCTAAGAGTGTTTGTTGCCATTTTGGTTAATTACATTATCATGGGAGTTCACAAGCTTGCAATCATCTAACTTTCTTTCAATTACCTTCACTTTAATGCTATTAGCTCTTTGGAAAGACTAGAGAAGTGGTAGAGGGCCATAAGATCAACCAAAGGGAAGAACTTTCAATTCTAAGAATGCTTCTTATCATTTCGGATAATATCTTGATCTTGGGAGTTCACGGGCTTGGAAATCATGTAATTTACTTTTAATTTCCTTCACTTTGAAGCTATTTGAGCTTGGAAAGCATTAAAGCAACGATTGAGAGCCATAAGATCATTCTAAGTGAAAAACCTCCCCTTCTAAGATTGTTTGTTGCCATTTGGGTGAATTACTTGATCATGGGAGTTCACGAGCATGCAATCATCTAATTTTCTTTCAATTATGTTGACTTTGATCTATTAGCTCTTTGGAAGAATAGAGAAGTGGTAGGGGAACATAAGATCAACCAAAGGGTCAACTTCCTATTCTTCTTATCATTTCGAGAATTTCTTATCATTTCAATTAATTGTTTGATCTTTGGAACTCATGTAATTTACTTATAATTACCTTCACTTTGAAGGTTTTGAGCTTGGAAAGAATTAGAGCAACTGTTAAGAGCCATAAAATCATTCTAAAAGTGAATAACCTCCCATTCTAAGAGTGTTTGTCGCCATTTGGGTTAGTTAATTGATCGTGGGAATTCACGAGGTTGCAATCCTCTATTTTTCTTTCAATTACCTTCCCTTTGATCCTATTAGCTCTTTGGAAAGGTTAGAGAAGTGGTAGATGGCCATAAGATCAACCAAAAGGAAGAACTTCCAATTATGATAATGCTTCTAATCATTTCGGTTAATTGCTTGATCTTAGGAGTCTACGGGCTTCGAAATCTTGTAATTTACTTATAATTACCTTCACTGTGAAGCTGTTTGAGCTTGAAAAGTGTTAGAGCAACAGTTGAGAGCTATAAGACTATTCTAAGTGAAGAACCTCCCATTCTAAGATCGTTTGTTGCCATTTGGGTTAGTTACTTGATCGTGGGAGTACACAAGATTGCAATCATCTATTTTTCTTTGAATTACCTTCCCTTTGATCCTATTAGCTCTTCAGAAAGATTAGAGAAGTGGTAGATGGCCATAAGTTCAACCAAAGGGAAGAACTTCCAATCCTTACATTGCTTCTTATCATTTCGGTTAAATGCTTGATCTTAGGAGTTGACGGCCTTCCAAATCATGTAATTTACTAATAACTTACCTTCATTGTGAAGCTATTTGAGCTTGGAAAGTATTAGAGCAATGGTTAAGAGGCATAAGATCATTCCAAGTGAAGAACCTCCAATTCTAAGAGTGATTGTTGCCATTTGGGTTAGTTACTTGATCATGGGAGTTCACGAGCTTGCAATCATCAAATTTTCATTCAATTACCTTCCCTTGGATCCTATTAGCTCTTTCGAAAGATTAGAGAATTGGTAGAGGGCCATAGGGTCAACCAAAGGGAAGAACTTCCAGTTTTGACAATGTTTCTTATCATTTCGGTTAATTGCTTGATCATGGGAGTTCACAAGCTTGCAATCATCTAATTTGCTTTCAATTGCCTTCACTTTGATGCTATTAGGTCTTTGAAAAGATTAGAGAAGTGGTGGATGGCTATAAGATCTACCAAAGGGAAGAACTTTCAATCCGAATAATGCTTCTTATCATTTCCGTTAATTGCTTGATCCTGGGAGTTCACGGGCATCAAAATCATGTAATTTAGTTAGAATTACCCTCACTGTGAAGCTATTTGAGCTTGGAAAGCATTAGAGCAACGGTTGAGAGCCATAAGATCATTGTAAGTGAAGAACCTTCCATTATATGAGTGTATGTCGCCATTTCGGTTAGTTACTTGATGATGGGAGTTCACGAGCTTGCAATAGTCTAATTTGCTTCCAATTACCTTCACTTTGACGCTATTAGCTCTTTGAAAAGATTAGAGAAGTGGTAGAGGGCCTTAAGATCAACCAAAGGGAAGAACTTCCAATTATGACAATGCTTCTTATCATTCCAGTTAATTGGTTGATCTTGGGAGTTCACCATCTTTGAAATCTTATAATTTACTTATAATTACCTTCAATGTGAAGCTATTTGAGCTTGGAAAGTATTAGAGGAACGGTCGAGAGCCGTAAAATCATTCTAAGTGAAGAACCTCCCATTCTAAGAGTGTATGTCACCCTTTGGGTTAGTTACTTTATGATTGGAATTCACAAGCTTGCAATTGTCTAATTTTCTTTCCATGACCTTCCCTTTGATCCTATTAGCTCTTTGGAAAGATTAGAGAAGTGGTCGATGGCCATAAGTTCAACCAAAGGGAAGAACTTCCAATCTTGACAATGCTTCTTATCATTTTAGTTAATTGCTTGATCTTGGGAGTTCACGAGCTTGGAAATCAAGTAATTTACTTAGAATTACCTTCACTTTGAAGCTATTTGAGCTTGGAAAGTATTAGAGCAATGGTTGAAAGCCATAAGATCATTCTAAGTGAAGAACCTCCCATTCTAAGAGTGTTTGTTGCCATTTGGGTTAGTTACTTGATCATGGGAGTTCAAGAGGTTGCAATCGTCTAATTTGACTTTAATTACCTTCCCTTTGATCCTATTAGCTCCTTGGAAAGATTAGACAAGTGGTAGATGGCCATAAGTCCTATTAGCTCTTTGGAAAGATTAGAGAAGTGGTAGATGGCCATAAGATCAACCAAAGGGAAGAATTTCAAATCCTGACAATGCTTTTTATCATTTCAGTTAATTACTTGATCTTGGAAATTAATGGGCTTGAAATCATGTAATTTACTTAGAATTTCACAGTGAAGTTATTTGAGCTAGGAAAATGTTACAGTAATGGTTGTGAAACATTAGATCATTCTAATTGAAGATTCGAAAGATTAGAGAATTGGTAGAGGACCATGAGATCAATCGAAGGGAACAACTTCCAGTTCTGAGAATGCTTCTTATCGTTTCGGTTAATTACCTGATCTTGGGAGTTCACAGGCTTGGAAATCCTGTAATTTGCTTAGAATTAGCTTCACTTTGAAGATATTTGAGCTTAGGAAGTATTAGAGCAACTGTTGAGAGTCATAAGATCATTCTAAGTGAAAACCTCCCATTCTAAGAGTGTTTATTGCCATTTGGGCTAGTTACTATCATAGGACTCCACGAGCTTGCAATCATCTATTTTTCCTTGAATTACCTTCACTTTGATCCTATTAGCTCTTTGGAAAGATTACAGAAGTGGTAGATGGCCATAAGATCAACCAAAGCGAAGAACTTCAAATCCTGACAATGCTTCTTATCATTTCGGTTAATTGCTTGTTCTTGGTAGTTTACGGGCTCCGAAATCATGTAATTTACTTAAAATTACAGTCACTTTGAAGATATTTGAGCTTGGAAAGTATTAGAACAACGGTTGAGAGCCAAAAGATCATTCTAAGTAAAGAACCTCCCATTCAAAGAGTGTTTGTTGCCATTTGGGTTACTTACTTGATCATGGGAGTTCACGAGCTTGTAATCATCAAATTTTCTATCAATTACCTTCGCTTGTATCCTATTAGCTCTTTCGAAAGATTAGAGAATTGGTAGAGGGCCATAAGGTCAACCAAAGGGAAGAACTTCTAGTTCTGAGAATGCTTCTTATCATTTCAGTTAATTGCTTGATGTTGGGAGGTCACGGGCTTCGAAATCATTTGATTTACTTAAAAGTACCTTCACTGTGAAGCTATTTGAGCTTGGAATAGGGCAACGGTTGAGAGCCATAAGATCATTCTGAGTGAAGAACCTCCCGTTCTAAGAGTATTTATTGCCATCTAGGTTAGTTACTATCATGGGAGTTCACAAGCTTGCAATCATCTAGTTTTCTTTTAGTTACCTCCCTTTTGATCCTATTAGCACTTTGGAGATATTAGAAAGTGGTACATGACCATAAGATCAACCAAAGTGAAGAACTTTGGATCCTGACAATTCTTCTTATCCTTTCGATTAATTGCTTGATCTCAAGAGGTCATGGGCTTTGAAATCATGTAATTTACTTAGAATTACCTTCACTTTGAAGATATTTGAGCTTGGAAAGTATCAGAGCAATGGTTGAGAGCCATAAAATCATTCTAAGTGAAGAACCTCACATTCTAAGAGTGTTTGTTACCATTTGGGTTAGTTACTTGATCATGGGAGTTCACGAGCTTGCAATATTCAAATTTTCTTTCAATTACCTTCCCTTGGATCCTATTAGCTTTTTCGAAAGATTAGAGAAGTGGTAAATAGCCACAAGATCAACTAAAGGGAAGAACTTCCAATCTTGGCAATGCTTCTTATCATTTCGGTTAATTGCTTGATCTTGGGAGTTCACGGGCTTCAAATCAGGTAATTTTCTTAGAATTACCTTCACATTGAAGCTATTTGAGCTTGGAAAGTATTAGAGCAACGGTTGAGAGTCATAAGATCATTCTAAGTGAGGAACCTGCCATTCTAAAAGTGTGTATGTCGCCATTTGGGTTAGTTACATGATGATGGGAGTTCACGACCTTGCAATCGTCTAATTTGCTTTCAATTACCTTCACTTTGATGCAATTAGCTCTTTGAAAACATTAAATAAATGGTAGAGGGCCTTAAGTTCAACCAAAGGAAAGAACTTCCTATTATGACAATGTTTCTTATCATTTCGGTTAATCGCTTGATCTTGGGAGTTCACGGGCTTGGAAATCATGTAATTTACTTATAATTACCTTCACTATGAAGCTATTTTAGCTTGGAAAGTATTAGAGCAACAGTTGAGAGTCATAAGATCATTCTAAGTGAAGAACCTACCATTCTAAAAGTGTGTGTCGCCATTTGGGTTAGTTACATGATAATGGGAGTTCACGACCTTGCAATCATCTAATTTGCTTTCAATTACCTTCACTTTGATGCAATTAGCTCTTTGAAAACATTAGAGAAATGGTAGAGGGCCTTAAGTTCAACCAAAGGGAACAACTTCCAATTTTGACAATGCATCTTATCATTTCGGTTAATTGCTTGATCTTGGGGGTTCACCGGCTTCGAAAGCATGTAATTTACTTAGAATTACCTTCACTTTGTAGATATTTGAGCTTGAAAATTGTTAGAGCAAAGGTTGAGAGCCATAAGATCATTCTAAGTGAACAACCTCCCATTCTAAGAGTGTATGTAGCCATTTGGGTTAGTTACATGATGATGGGAGTTCATGAGATTGCAATCAAGAAATTTGCTTTCAATTATGACAATGCTTCTTATCATTTCGGTTAATTGCTTGATGTTCGGAGTTCACGGGCTTCGAAATCATGTAATTTACTTATAATTTTTGTCATTGTGAAGCTCTTTGAGATTGGAAAGTATTAGAGTAACGGTTGAGAGCCATAAGATCATTGTAAGTGAAGAACCTCCCATTCTAAGATTGTTTGTTGCCATTTGAGTTAGTTACTTGATCATGTGAGTTCACGAGGGTGCAATCATCTTTTTTTTTTTTTCAATTACCTCCCTTTGATCCTATTAGCTCTTTGAAAAGATTAGAGAAATGGTAGATGGCCATAAGATCAACCAAGGGGAAGAACTTCCAATCCTCACAATGATTCTTATCATTTCGGTTAATTGCTTGATCTTGAGAGTTCATGGGTTTCAGAATCATGTAATTTACTTATAATTACCTTCCCTATGAAAATATGAGCTTGGAAAGTATTAGAGCAACGGTTGAGAACCATAAGATCATTTTAAGTGAATAACCTCCCATTCTAAGAGTGTATGTCGCCACTAGTTAATTAATGATGGGAGTTCACAAGCTTGCAATCATCTAATTTGCTTTCAATTATATTCACTTTGATGTTATTAGCTTTTCGAAAAGATTAGAGAAGTGAGGGAGGGCATTAAGATTAACCAAAGGGAAGAACTTCCAATCCTAACAATGCTTCTTCTCATTTCGGTTAATTGCTTGCTCTTGGGAGTTCACAAGCTTCAAAATCATGTAATTTAGTTAGAGCAACGGTGGAATGTGAAGCTATTTGTGCTTGGAATGTGTTAGAGCAACGGTGGAGAGCCGTAAAATCATTCTAAGTGAAGAACCTCCCATTCTAAGAGCGTATGTCGCCATTTGGGTTAGTTACTTGATGATTGGAATTCACAAGCTTGCAATCGTCTAATTTGCTTTCAATGACCTTCCCTTTGATCCTATTAGCTCTTTGGAAAGATTAGAGAAGTGGTAGATGGCCATAAGTTCAACCAAAGGGAAGAACTTCCAATCTTGACAATGCTTCTTATCATTTTAGTTAATTGCTTGATCTTGGGAGTTCACGAGCTTGGAAATCAAGTAATTTACTTAGAAGTACCTTCACTTTGAAGCTATTTGAGCTTGGAAAGTATTAGAGCAATGGTTGAAAGCCATAAGCCATAAGAAGAACATTCTAAGTGAAGAACCTCCCATTCTAAGAATGTTTGTTTCCATTTGTGTTAGTTACTTGATCATGGGAGTTCAAGAGCTTTCAATCATCAAATTTTCAATTACATGGTCATGTGAGTTGACGAGCTTACAATCATCTAACTTTCTTACAATTATCTTCACTTTCATGCCATTAGCTCTTTGGAAAGATTAGAGAAGTGGTAGAGGGCCATAAGATCATCCAAAGGGAAGAAATTCCAATTCTGAGAATGCTTTTTATCATTTTGGTTAATTGCTTCGGGGTTCACGGGCTTGGATATCTTGTAATTTACTTATAATTACCTTCACTTTAATGCCATTTGAGCTGGAAAGCATGAGAGCAACGATTGATTTTAGTTAAGCGCAAGATCATGGGAGTTCACGAGGTTGGAAATCATGTAATTTACTTATAATTTCCTTCACTTTGAGGCTATTTGAGCTTGGAAAGTATTAGAGCAATAGTTGAAAGCCATAAGATCATTTCAAGTGAACAACCTCCCATTTTAAGATTGTTTGTTGCCATTTGGGTTAGTTACTTGATCATGGGAATTCACGAGCTTGCAATCAACAAATTTTCTTTCAATTACCTTCCCTTGGATCCCATTAGCTCTTTCGAAAGATTAGAGAAGTGGTAGATGGCCATAAGATCAACTAAAGAGAAGAACTTCCAATCTTGACAATGCTTCTTATCATTTCGGTTAATTGCTTGATCTTGGGAATTCACGGGCCTCAAAATCATATAATTTACATATAATCATTTCGGTCAACAAATTTTCTTTCAATTACCTTCCCTTGGATCCCATTAGACCTTTGGTTGAACTTATGGCCCCCTACCACTTCAATAATCTTTCCCAAGAGCTCATAGGATCAAAGCGAAGGTAATTGAAAGTAAGTTACATGATTGCAAGCTCATGAACTCCCATGATCATTTACTTAACCCAAATCGCAACAAACACTCTAATTCTTTCCAAGCTCAAAGCTTCAAAGTGAAGGTATATAAGTAAATTACGTGATTTCCAAGCCCATGAACTCCAAAGATCAAGCAATTAACCGAAATGATAAGTAGCATTCTCAAAATTGGAAGTTCTTCCCTGTGGTTGATCTTATGGCCCTCTACCACTTCTCTAATCTTTCCAAAGAGTTAATAGCATAAAAGTGAAGGTAATTGAAAGAAAATTCGATGATTGCCAACTCGTGAATTCCCATGATCAGATAATTAACACAAATGGCAACACTATATGAAAGGGAGGTTCTTCACTTAGAATGATTTTATGGCTCTCAACCGTTGCTTTAATACTTTCCAAACTCAAATAGCTTCAAAGTGACGGTAATTATAAGTAAATTACATGATTCTCAAGCCCGTGAACTCCCAAGATCAAGCAATCAACTGTAATGATAAGAAGCATTCTCATAATAGGAAGTTCCTCCTTTTGGTTGATCTTATGGCCCCCTACCACTTCTCTAATCTTTCCAAAGAGCTAATAGGATCAAAGTGAAGGTAATTGAATGCAAATTAGATGATTATAGGCTCATGAACTCCCATGATCAAGTAACTCACCCAAATGGCAACCAACACTCTTAGAATGGGAGGTTCTTGACATAAGATGATCTTATGGCTCTCAACCGTTGCTCTAATTCTTTCAAATCTCGAATAGCTTCAAAGTGAAGGTAAATATAAGTGAATTACACTTTGAATGATGTTGTGGCTCTCAACCGTTGCTCTAATAGGTTTCAAGTTCAAATAGCTTCAAAGTGAAGGTAATTATAAGTAAATTTCATGATTTCCAAGCTTATGAACTCCCATGATCAAGTAATTAGCCAAAATGCCCAAAAACACTCTCGAATTGGAAGTTCTTCACTTAGAATGATCTTATGGCTCTCTACCGTTTCTCCAATAGGTTTCAAGTTCAAGTGGGTTCAAGGTGAAGGTAATCATAAGTAAATTACATGATTTCCAAGCTCAAGAACTCCCATGTTCATGTAATTAACCCAAATGGCAAGAAACAGTCTCAGAGCATAAAGTTATTCACTAAGAATGATCTTATGGCTCTCTAGCTTCTCTCTAATTTTTCCAAAAGACTAATAGGATCAAAGTGATGATAATTGGAAGACAATTAGACGATTGCATGCTCATGAACTCCCAAGATCAAGTAATTAAGCCAAATGGCAAGAAGCATTCTTCGAAAGGTAAATTCTTCACTTAGGATGATCTTATGACTTTCTACTATCTCTCTAATATTTCAAAAGGACTACTAGGATCAAAGTGAGTATATTTTGAAGAAAATTAGATGATTGCAAGGTCGTGAACTCCCATGATCAAGTAATTAACCCAAATGGAAAGAAGAATTCTTAGAATGGGAAGTTCTTCACTTAGCATGATCTTATGACATTCTACTATCTCTCTAATCTTTCAAAAGGAGTACTAGGATCAAAGTGAGTATATTTTGAAGAAAATTAGATGATTACGAGCTCGTGAACTCCCATGATCAAGTAATTAACCCAAATGGAAACAAGAATTCTTAGAATGGGAAGTTCTTCACTTAGCATGATCTTTTGGCTTTCTACCGTCTCTCTAATCTTTCCAAATGACTAATAGGATCAAAGAGAGGATATTTGCAAGCTTGAGAAACAAGCATTCTTCGAATGGGAAGTTCTTTACTTAGAGTAATCTTATGGGTCTCTACCGTTTGTCCAATCTTTCCAAAGGACTAATTGGAAGAAAATTAGATGATTGCAAGCTCATGAACTCTCATGATCAAGTAATTTACCCAAATGGAAACACATATTCTAAGAATGGGAAGTTCTGTGGCTCTCAACCGTTGCTTTAATAGGTTTCAAGTTCAAATAGCTTCAAAGTGAAGGTAATTATAAGTAAATTTCATGATTTCCAAGCACATGAACTCCCATAATCAAGTAATTAACCCAAATGCTCAGAAACACTCTTAGAATGGGAAGTTTTTCACTTAAAATGATCTTATGGCTCTCTACTGTTTCTCTAAGTGGTTTCATGTTCAAGTGGCTTCAAGGTGAAGGTAATCATAAGTAAATTACATGATTTCCAAGCTCGTGAACTCCCATGATCATGTAATTAACCCAAATGGCAAGAAACAGTCTCGGAACGGGAAGTTATTCACTAAGAATGATCTTATGACTCTCTAGCTTCTCTCCAATTTTTCCAAAAGACTAATAGGATAATTGGAAGAGAATTAGATGATTGCAAGCTCATGAACTCCTAAGATCAAGTAATTAACCCAAATGGCAAGAAACACTCTCAAAATGGGAACTTCTTAAGTTAGAATGATCTTTTGGCTCTCTATCGTCTCTCTAATCTTTCCAAAGGACTAATAGGATTAAAGTGAGGGTAATTGGTAGAAAATTAGATGATTGCAAGCTCGTGAACTCCCATCATAAAGTAATTAACCCAAATAGAAACAAACATTCTTAGAATAGGAAGTTCTTCACTTAGAATGATCTTATGGCTCTCTATCGTTGCACTAATAGGTTTTAAGTTTGAATAGCTTCCAAGTGAAGGTAATTACAAGTAAATTATGTAATTTCCAAGCTCGTGAACTCCCATAATCAAGTAATTAACCCAAAATGGCAAGAAACATTCTCAGAATGGGAAGTTGTTCTCTTAGAATAATCTTATGTCTCTCTAAGGTCTATCTAATCTTTCCAAAGGACTAATAGGATCAAAGTGAGGATAATTGGAAGAAACTTAGATGATTGCAAGCTTGTGAACTCCCATGATCAACTAATTAACCCAAATGGAAACAAGCACTCTTAGAATGGGAAGTTCTTCACTTAGAATGATCTTGTGACTCTCAACCGTTGCTCAACAGGTTTCAAGTTGAAATAGCTACAAATTTAAGGTAATTATATGTAAATTACATGATTTCCAAGCTCGTGAACTCCCATCATCAAGTAATTAACCCAAATGACAGGAAACATTCTAAGATTGAGAAGTCCTTCACTTAGAATGATTTTATGGCACTCTACCGTCTCTCTAATATTTCCAAAGGACTAATAGGATCAAAGTGAGGATAACTGGAACTAAATGAGATGATTGCATGTTCGATAACTTCCATGATCAAGCAATTAACCCAAATGGAAACAAGCATTCTTAGAATGGGAAATTCTTCACATAGAATTATCTTATGGCTCTCTACTGTTGCTCTAATTTGTTTCAAGTACAAATAGCTTCAAAGTGAAGGTAATCATAAGTAAATAACATGATTTCCAAGCTCCTGAACTCCCATGATCAAGTAATTAACCAAAATGACGACAAACATTCTCAGAATGGGAACTTCTTCACTTGGAATGATCTTACGGCTTTACTGTCTCTCTAATCATTCCAAAGGACTTATAGGATCAAAGTGAGGGTAATTGGAAGAAATTTGATGATTGCAAGCTCGTGAACTCCCATCATAGAGTAATTAACCTAAATGCAAACAAACATTCTTAGAATGGGAAGTTCTTCACTTAGAATGATCTTATGGCTCTCTACCATTGCTCTAATAGGTTTCAAGTTCAAATAGCTTCAAAGTGAAGGTAATTATAAGCAAATTATGTAAATTCGAAGCTCATGAACTCCCATGATCAAATAATTAACCCAAATGGCAAGAAACATTCTTAGAATGGGAAGCTGTTCCCTTAGAATAATCTTAAGGCTCTCTACCATCTATCTAATCTTTCCAAAGGACTAATAGGATCAAAGTGAGGATAATTGGAAAAAACTTAGATGATTGCAAGCTTGTGAACTCCCATGATCAACTAATTAACCCAAATGGAAACAAGCATTCTTAGAATGGGAGGTTCTTCACTTAGAATGATCTTGTGACTCTCAACCGCTGCTCAGTAGGTTTCAAGTTGAAATAGCTTCAAATTGAAGGTAATTATAAGTAAATTACATGATTTCTAAGCTCGTGAACTCCCATGATCAAGTAATTAACCCAAATTGCAGGAAACGTTCTCAAATTGGGAAGTCCTTCACTTAGAATGATCTTATGGCTCTCTACCGTCTCTCTAATATATCCAAAGGACTAATAGCATCAAAGTGCAGATAATTGGTAGAAAATTAGATGGTTGCAAGCTCCTGAACTCCCATGATCAATCAATTAACCCAAATGGAACTAAGCATTCATAGAATGGGAAGTTCTTCACTTAGAATGGTCTAATGGCTCTCAACCGTTGCTTTGATAGGTTTTAAGATCAAATAGCTTTAATGTGAAGGTAATTAAATGTAAATTGCATGACTTCCAAGCTCGCGAACTACCATGATCAAGTAATTATCCCAAATAGCAAGAAACACTCTCAGAATGTGGAGTTCTTCACTTATAATAATCTTATGATGCTCAACCATTTCTCTAATAGGTTTCAAGATCAAATAGCTCGAAAAGTGAAGGTAATTATAAGTAAAATACATGATTTCCAAGCTCGTGAACTCCCAGCATCAAATAATTAACCCAAATGGAAAGAAACATTCTCAGAATGGAAAGTTCATTACTTAGAGTGAACTTATGGCTCTCTACCGTCTATCTAATCTTTCCAAAGGACTAATAGGATCAAAGTGAGTATAATTGGAAGAAAATTAGATGATTGCAAGCTCGTGAACTCCCACGATCAAATAATTAACCCAAATGGAAACAAGGATTCTTAGAATGGGAAGTTCTTCACTTATTAATGATCTTATGGCTCTCTACCGTTGCTCAAATAGGTTTCAAGTTCAAAAAGCTCTAATGTGATTGTAATATAAGTAAACTACATGATTTCCAAGCTCGTGAACTCCCATGATCAAGTAATTAACATAAATTCTAGAAACAATCTCAAAATGAGAAGTTATTCACTTAAAATGATTCTTATTGCTCTCTACCATCTCTTTAATCTTTCCAAAGGACTAATAGGATCAAAGTGACGATAATTAGAAGAAAATTAGTTAATTGCCTGTTCGTGAATTCCCATGATCAAGTAACTAACCCAAATGGAAAAAAGCATTCTTAGAATAGGAAGTTCTTCTCTTAGAATGATCTTATGGCCCTCAATCGTTGCTCTAATAGGTTTCAAGTTCAAATAGCTTGAAAGTGAAGTAATTATAAGTAAATTACATGATTTCCAAACTGGTGAACTCCCATGATCAAGTAATTAATCCAAATGGCAATAACAATTCTTACAATGGGAAGTTCTTCACTTAGAATGTTCTTATGGCTCTCTATTGTCTCTCTAATCTTTCCAAAGGACTAATAGGATCAAAGTGAGGATAATTGGAAGGAAAATAGATGATTGCATGTTTGTAAACTCCTATGATCAAGTAATTAGCCCAAATGGAAACAAGCATTCTTTGAATGGGAAGTTCTTCACTTAGAATGATCTTATGGCTCTCAACCATTGCTCTGATAGGTTTCAACAGCAAATAGCTTCAAAGTGAAGGTAGTTATAAGTAAATTACATGATTTCCAAGCTTGTTAACACCCATGATCAAGTAATTAACCAAAATGGCAAGAAACATTCTCTGAATGGGAAGTTCTTTACTTAGAATGATCTTATGGCTCTCTACCGTCCTTCTAATGTTTCCAAAGGACTAATAGGATCAAAGTGAGGATAATTGGAAGAACATCAGCTGATTGCAAGCTCATGAACTCCCATGATCAAGTAATTAACCCAAATAGAAAGAAACATTCTCAAAATAGGAAGTTCATCACTTAGAAGGATCTTACAGCTCTCGACCTTCTCCCTAATATTTCCAAAGGACTAATAGGATAAAAGTGAGGATAATTGGAAGAAAATTAGATGATTGCATGTTCATGATCTCCCATGATCAAGTAATTAACCCAAATGAGAAGAAACATTCTGAGAATGGGAAGTTCTTCACTTAGAATGATCTCATGGCTCTCTACCATCTCTCGAATCATTCCAAAGGACTAATAGGATCAAAGTGAGGATAATTGGAAGAAAATTAGATGATTGCATGTTCGTGATCTCCCATGATCAAGGAATTAACTCAAATGAAAAGAAACATTGTCAGAATGGGAAGTTCTTCATTTAGAATGATCTTATGGCTCACAACCGTTGCTCTAATAGGTTTCAAGTTCAAATAACTTCAAAGTAAAGGTAATTATAAGTAAATTTCATGATTTCCAAGCTCATGAACTCTCATGATCAAGTAATTAACCCAAATGCCTAGAAACACTCTCAAAATGGGAAGTTCTTCACTTAGAACGATCTTATGGCTCTCAACCGTTGCTCTAATAGGTTTCAAGTTCAAATAGCTTCAAAGAGAAGGTAATTATAAGTAAATTTCATTATTTTCCGAGCTCATGAACTCCCATGATCAAGTAATTAACCCAAATGCCCATAAACACTCTCAAAATGGGAAGTTCTTCACTTAGAATGACCTTATGGCTCTCAACTGTTGCTCTAATAGGTTTCAAGTTCAAATAGCTTCAAAGATAAGGTAATTATAAGTAAATTTCATTATTTTCCGAACTCATGAACTCCCATGATCAAGTAATTGACCCAAATGCCCATAAACACTCTCAAAATGGGAAGTTCTTCACTTAGAATGATCTTATGGCTCTCAACCGTTGCTATAATAGGTTTTAAGTTCTAATAGCTTTAAAGTGAAGGTAATTATAAGTAAATTTCATTATTTTCGAGCTCATGAACTCCCATGATCAAGTAATTAACCCAAACGCCTAGAAACACTCTCAGAATGGGAAGTTCTTCACTTAAGGTGCGTTTGTTTCAATGAAAAAAGTTTCCCAAAAAGTGTTTTCCGGACTTTCCACTGTTTGTTTTTTCAAAAACGATTTGGTCAATGGAAAATACTTTTTAGTCAACATAAATATTATGTATTCTTTTAGGAAAATGAATTCCTATACATGAGAAGGGAAAACACTTTCCATCTTTATCAAGTTTTTAGGTCCTTTCTATTTTAAATGTTATTCAATTATTTTCCAAATGCGATCCAAACGCTTGAAAACAATTTCTATCACGTATCATAAAATACAAGAAAACTAATCATTTTCCATGAAAATGATTTCTTAGAAAATATTTTCCAAAAATCATACGATTTTTGCAAAACAAATGCACCCTTAGAATGATCTTATGGCTCTCAACCATTGCTCTAATATGTTTCAAGTTCCAATAGCTTCAAAGTGAAGGTAATTATATGTAAATTTCATTATTTCCGAGCTCATGAACTCCCATAATCAAGTAATTAACCCAAATGCCCAAAAATACTCTCAGATTGGGAAGTTCTTCACTTAGAATGATCTTGTGACTCTCAACCGTTGCTCTAATATGTTTCAAGTTTCAATAGCTTCAAAGTGAAGGTAATTATAAGTAAATTTCATAATTTCCAAACTCATGAACTCCCATGATCAAGTAATTAACTCAAATGCCTAGAAACACTCTTAGAATGGAAAGTTCTTCACTTAGAATGATCTTATGGCTCTCTACCGTTTCTCTAATAGGTTTCGAGTTCAAGTGGTTTCAAGGTGATGGTAATCATAAGTAAATTACATGATTTCCAAGCTCGTTAACTCCCATGATCATGTAATCAACCCAAATGGCAAGAAATAGTCTCAAAACGGGAAGTTCTTCACTAAAAATGATCTTATGGCTCTTTAGCTTCTCTCTAATTTTTCCAAAGGACAAATAGGATCAAAGTGAGGATAATTGGAAGAAAAGAGATGATTACAACTCCTGAACTCCCATGATCAAGTAATTAACCCAAATGGAAACAAGCATTCTTAGAATGAAAAGTTCTTCACTTATAACGATCTTATGGCACTCAACCATTGCACTAATATGTTCAAGATCAAATTGCATTAAAGTGAAGGTAATTATAAGTAAAATACATGATTTCTAAGCTCGTGATTTCCAACCCAAATGGAAAGAAACATTCTCAGAATGGGAAGTTCATTACTTCGAATGATCTTATGGCTCTTTATGGTCTGTCTAATCTTTCCAAAGGACTAATAGGATCAAAGTGAGGATAATTGGAAGAAAATGAGATGATTCCAAGCTCGTGAACTCCCATGATCAAGTAATTAACGCAAATGGAAACAAGCATTCTTAGAATGGGAAGTTCTTCACTTAGAATGATCTTATGGCTTTCAACCGTTGCTCTAATAGGGTTCAAGTTCCAAAAACTTCAAAGTGAAGGTAATCATAAGTAAATTACATGATTTCCAAGCTCATGAACTCCCATGATCAAGTAATTAACCCAAATGGCAACAAACATTGTAACAATGGGAAGTTCTTCTTTTAGAATGATCTTGTGGCTCTCAACCGTTGCTCTAATGGGTTTCAAGTTCAAATAGTTTCAAAGTGAAGGTAATTATAGGTAAATTACATGATTTCCAAGCTCGTGAACTCCCATGATCAAGTAATTAACCCAAATGCCAAGAAACATTCTCAGAATGAGAAGTTCTTCACTTCGAATGATCTTATGGTTCTCAACCGTTCCTCTAATAGGTTTCAAGTTCAAATAGCTTTAAAGTGAAGGTCATTATAAGTAAATTACATGATTTCCAAACTCGTGAACTCTCATGATCAAGTAATTAACCCAAATGGCAAGAAACATTCTCTAAATGGGAAGTTCTCCACTTAAAATGAACTTGTGGCTCTCTCAACCGTTGCTCTAATAGGTTTCAAGTTCAAATAGTTTCAAAGTGAAGGTAATTATAAGTAAATTACATGATTTGCAAGCCCGTGATCTCCCAAGACCAAGTAATTAACCCAAATAGCAAGAAACATTCTCAGAATGGGAAGTTCTTTACTTAGAATGATCTTATGGCTCTCTACCGTCTCTCTAATCTTTCCAAAGCTTTAGAGGATCAAAGTGAGGATAATTGGAAGTAATTAGATTATTGCAAACTTGTGAACTCCCATGATCAAGTAATTAACCCAAATGCCAAGAAACATTCTCAGAATGAGAAGTTCTTCACTTCGAATGATCTTATGGTTCTCAACCGTTCCTCTAATAGGTTTCAAGTTCAAATAGCTTTAAAGTGAAGGTCATTATAAGTAAATTACATGATTTCCAAACTCGTGAACTCTCATGATCAAGTAATTAACCCAAATGGCAAGAAACATTCTCTAAATAGGAAGTTCTCCACTTAAAATGATCTTATGGCTCTCTACCATTGCTTAATAGGTTTAAAGTTCAAATAGCTTCAAAGTGAAGGTAATTATAAGTAAATTACATAATTTCCAATCTCAAGAACTCCCATGATCAAGTAATTAAGCCAAATTCCAAGAAACATTCTCAGAATGAGAAGTTCATCACTTCGAATGATCTTATGGCTCTCTACCGTCTCTCTAATCTTTCTAGATGGCTTGTAGTATCAAAGTGAGGATAATTCGAAGAAAATTAGATGATTGTGAGCTCATGAACTCCCATGATCAAGTAATTCACCCAAATGGCAAGAAACACTCTCGAATGGGAAGTTCTTCGCTTAGAATGATCTTATGGCTCTCTATCGTCTCTCTAATATTTCCAAAGGACTAATAGGATTAAAGTGAGGATAATTGGAACAAAATTAGATGATTGCAAGCTCGTGAGCACCCATGATCAAGTAATTAACCCAAATGGGAAGAAACATTCTCAAAATGGGAAGTTCTTCACTTAGAATGATCTAATGGCTCTCAACTGTTGTTCTAATAGGTTTCCAGTTCAAATAGCTTGAAAGTGAGGATAATTATAAGTAAATTACATGATTTCAAAGCCTGTGAACTCCCATGATCAATTAATTAACCCAAAATGCAACAAGCATTCTTAGAATGAGTCCCTCCCTTATAGAACACATGTTCACTACTTGACGTCCCTTATGGATGGATCTTATTTTGCCTGAGTCCCTCCCTCATGGACAATCCTTGGATAGTGGGAGGTGACTTTAATGCTATTCGGGATTCGACGATAGGAAACAGAGAAAGATTACATGATTTCCAAGCTCGTGAACTCCTATGATCAATTAATTAACCCATATCGCAACAAACATTCTTAGAATGGGAAGTTCTTTTTTAGAATGATCTTGTGGCTCTCAACTGGTTTTAAGTTCAAATAGTTTCAAAGTGAAGGTAATTATAAGTAAATTACATGATTTCCAAGCCCGTGATCTCCCAAGACCAAGTACTTAACCTAAATGACAAGAAACATTCTCAGAATGGGAAGTTCTTCACTCAAAATGATCTTATGGCTCTCTAATCTTTCCAAAGGACTGATAGGATCAAAGTGAGGATAATTGGAAGAAAATTAGGTGATTGCAAGCCTGTAAACTCCCATGATCAAATACTTAACCCAAATGGCAACAAACATTCTTAGAATGGGAAGTTCTGCACTTAGAATGATCTTCTAGCTCTCAACCGTTGTTCTAACATTTTTGAAGTTCATATAGCTTCCAAGTGAAGGTAATTACATGTAAATTACATGATTTCCAAGCTCATGAACTCCCATGATCAATTAACCCAAATGGGAAGAAACATTCTCAAAATGGGAAGTTGTTCACTTAGAATGATCTCATGGCTTTCAACCGTTGCTCTAATAGGTTTCCAGTTCAAATAGCTTGAAAGTGAGGATAATTATAAGTAAATTACATGATTTCCAAGCTCGTGAACTCCCATGATCAATTAATTAACCCAAATGGCAACAAACATTCTTAGAATGAGTCCCTCCCTCATGGAACACACGTTCACTGATCGACATCCCTTATGGATGGATCTTATTTGCCTAAGTCCCTCCCTCATGGACAATCCTTGGATAGTGGGAGGTGACTTTAATGCTATTCGGGATCGACGGACTGTCAAGGTAGCTCGGATATATGGCATCCTTCCTTTGATGGATTTAAGGACTGTTTATTTCAGGCTGAACTTGATGATCTCCGCTATGTTGGATTTCTTTCACGTGGACAGCCTACTCTGGTGAAAATAGGAAATAGAGAAATATTACATGATTTCCAAGCTCGTGAACTCCCATGATCAATTAATTAACCCAAATCGCAACAAACATTCTTAGAATGGGAAGTTGTTCTTTTAGAATGATCTTGTGGCTCTCAATCGGTTTTAAGTTCAAATAGTTTCAAAGTGAAGGTAATTATAAGTAAATTACATAATTTCCAAGCCCGTGATCTCCCAAAACCAAGTACTTAACCTAAATGACAAGAAACATTCTCAGAATGGGAAGTTCTTCACTTAGAATGATCTTATGGCTCTCTAATCTTTCCAAAGGACTGATAGGATCAAAGTGAGGATAATTGGAAGAAAATTAGTTGATTGCAAGCTCGTGAACTCCCATGATCAAATACTTAACCCAAATGGCAACAAACATTCTTAGAATGGGAAGTTTTGCACTTAGAATGATCTTCTAGCTCTCAACCGTTGTTCTAACATTTTTGAAGTTCATATAGCTTCCAAGTGAAGGTAATTACATGTAAATTACATGATTTTTGGGCTCATGAACTCCCATGATCAAGTAATTAACCCAAATGGGAAGAAACATTCTCAAAATGGGAAGTTGTTCACTTAGAATGATCTCATGGCTCTCAACCGTTGCTCTAATAGGTTTCCAGATCAAATAGCTTGAAAGTGAGGATAATTATAAGTAAATTACATGATTTCCAAGCTCGTGAACTACCATGATCAATTAATTAACCCAAATGGCAACAAACATTCTTAGAATGAGTCCCTCCCTCCTGGAACACACGTTCACTGCTCGACGTCCCTTATGGATGGATCTTATTTGCCTGAGTCCCTCCCTCATGGACAATCCTTAGATAGTGGGAGGTGACTTTAATGCTATTCGAGATTCAACGGACCGTCAAGGTAGCTCGGATATATGGCATCCTTCCTTTGATGAATTTAAGGACTGTTTATTTCAGGCTGAACTTGATGTTCTCCGCTATGTGTTGGATTTTGTTTCACGTGGACAGCCTACTCTGGTGAAAATAGGAAACGGAGAAAGATTGATCATGTACTGGTGAACAGAAAATGGAGTTTGGAATACTCCTTCTTAGAGGCAGTTTTCTTACCTCTTTGCATTTCGGACCATACCCCTATTTTAGTTCAGATCTTGTCCCCTCGATTTGGTGAGAAGCCCTTCAAATTCTTCAATTTTTGGATGTCCCACCCAGACTTCAGTGACATTGTATCCTGGGTATGGATAACCAGGTTACGGGTACTCCTATGTTCAAGGTTTGCTCCAGACTCAAGCTCCTCAAATGCAAGTTACGCCAGCTTAATAGAGAGATATACTCTAATATCTCCTTGCGCACTATAGCTGCGAAACTTCTCCTCCATACAACTCAAGAAGCTCTTCTACGGGATCCACACAACAGCTCTTTAGCTACAGCGGAAAGAAGCCAGACCCGGGACTATTACGACCTTCGAGCTTCAGAGGAATCCTTTTTTAAGCAAAGTCAAGGATTAGATGGTTAAAGGAAGGGGATCGAAACACATGATTTTTTCACCATTCGGTGAATCATCACCATTTGCGTAATAGGATTATTTCTATCCAAGATGACAAGGGCATTTTAATCACCGAATCGGAGGAGATCCATCGGGCTTTCATCTCCTACTTCAAGAACCTCCTGGCTCTAGCAAATATGGCCACTAAATTGTCATATGATGAGATCAAGCATTTCATACACCGCCCTCTAAATGATGAACAGGTTAGCCTTCTTTCTAACCCTATTTTACCTCAGGATGTTAGAAATACCATGTTCTCATTAGGTGTGGGGAAAGCACCAGGCCTAGATGGCTTTAATGTTGAATTTCTTTCAAAACGGTCGTTTACTTCGAGAAATTAATCGCACGCTTATTGCTTTAGTTCCCAAAATCCCGAATGCTTTAGCGGTGAATGATTTTAGGCCTATAGCATGCTGTAATACCATATGTAAATGCATTATGAAGATTATGGCCAATCGGATAGCTAAGATCCTCCCGCATATAATCGCCCCGCTCAATCGCTTTTATCGAGGCGGGCGTATCACGTATAATATTCTCCTAGCTTAGGAGTTGTTTAGTGGCTTCCACTCGCTACTTATTCGTCGAAGTGTGCAATCAAAGTTGATTTTCAAAAAGCATATGATACGGTGGACTGGGATTTTCTAGAGGCTACTCTCTCAGCTTTTCGATTCCCTGCCCATTTTATCCGACTTATCATGGTTTGTGAACATTCATCGATGTTCTCTATTTGGATTAATGGTGAAATCCATGGATTTTTTAATAGTGGCAGGGGTCTTACACAAGGTGATCCGGTCTCACCGTACTTATTTACTCTTGCCATGGAAGTATTCTCCGGCATCTTGGAAGCTCAATCTAGGAGGCCTGAATACCGCTTCTATTGGAGATGTAAAAATACCCGCTTGTCCCACATATTTTTCGTGGATGATGTCTTCATTTTTAGTGAAGGCAATGAGGCTTTGGTTACTTGCATGAAGGAGGGCCTTCAAAATTTCTCCTGATGGAGTGGACTCATGCCAAACAACAACAAAATCGAGATGTTCATTTCGAGTGGCTTGGGGGCATTGCGGGACCGACTACTGCACTTATTGGATTTCCGATTGGGAACACTCCCTGTCAAATATTTGGGCATCCTGATCATTACTGTAAGGTTAAGTAAAACTGACTGTGATGCCCTAGTACGTTTACTCATGGCTAAAGTCCAATCTTGGACTCTTAGGTTTCTTTCATTTGCAAGTAGACTTCAGCTGATTAAATCAATTTTTCACGTTATTCAAGTGTATTGGGCCTCTATTTTTTGGCTCCCATCTTCCATTGTTGCTAAAATTGAACTTATTTGCTGGCAATTCCTATGGAAAGGCCCCGGTCTTGGAGTGGGAGGTGCTAAGGTATCCTAGGAAGAAATTTATCTCCCAAAGTAAGAGGGAGGACTTGGCATTCGTAGAATTAGGGATCATAATAAAGCTGCCATGTTAAAGCACATATGGATCCTTTTTACTTACAAGGAGTCCTTGTGGTGCAAATGGGTTCACACAAATCACTTGAAAAGGCCTATTTCTGGACTGCATCCCCCTCAACCTATTGCTCATGGACTTGGAGAAAATTGCTAGCTCTTAGGGAAGAAGTTATTGGCTACTTCAAATGGAAGATTGGGGATGGTCGGTCCCACCTCCCTATGGTTTCATCCCTGGTTGGAGCTAGGACTACTCAATTTGATCTTCTCTGATGGCCGAATTTACTGCTTGGCTCTTCAAAGAGACACAATGGTGATGGACTTATTCTCCCTAGATGGCCATGGGATTCTATAGGAGCTATTAACTCTCCAGGTTACACTCCCCACTCTCTCCAATCTACCTGATTCTTTTCTATGGAATATGCATTCATTTGGTCGGTTCTCTATTGCCTTCACCTGGTCTGCTATTCAGAGAAAACCAGCACCGGTACCGTGGGTTGCATTAGTGTGGGACAAAGCCATTGTTCCTCACCATTAATTTCTCCTCTGGCTTATCTCGAGGAATTGACTCACAACCGAAGTATTGCTAATATCTTATGGTAGATTGACTGGGGCTCAATGTGTATTATGTAATACAAGGCCAGATTCTATAGATCATTTATTTTTTGACTGTCAAGTCTCCAACTCTCTAGCAAATTTTTGGGCATCAAAATGCAATTCCATGGATCAATTGTCCTTGGCTCCAAAATATTCATTGGCTAAGCAACACTCTCTCGGGCCGTGATTTCTACTCAGATATAGTAAAATTCTCCTTTGGAGCTTTATGCTATGTCATTTGGAAAACCAGAAATGATATCACGTTCCGGTCTTCCGCTCTTTTTGTCCCGTCACTGCAACAACACCTTATTAAGGCAATAAAAGATAAAGCACTGGCTTTCAATAGGGTTGCTGATTCTCCAAGGAATAGAAGATTGCAACGGAGTTGGGGCTTTGACTCTAATATTTTTGGGTAGTTTCATAGGAGGGTTGCCGTAGCCTATTCCTACCTCTCCTCTAATTGTATTTTTCTTTCCCTTTGTGAACTTGGCCCCCTCCACTCTATTGAATGTTCACTCATAGAGTTTAGGATGGTGCCGTGTTCCACCCCTGTAAATTGCATGGTTGAAAATCATGTATACATACTTACCGTTTACCAAAAAAAAAACATTCTTAGAATGAGAAGTTCTTCACTTAGAATGATCTTATGGCTCTCTACTATTGCTCTAATTGGTTTCAAGTTTAAATAGCTTCAAAGTGAAGGTGATCATACATAAATTACATGATTTCCAGGCTCGTGAACTCCCATGATCAGGTCATTAACCCAAATGGCCAGAAACATTCACAGAACAGGAAGTTTTTCACTTAGGATCTTTCGGCTCTCTACCTATACTCTAATATGTTTCAAGTTCAAATAGCATCAAAGTGGAAGTAATTATAAGTAAATTACATGATTTCTAAGCTTGTGAACTCTCATGATCAAGTAATAATCCCAAATGGAAATAAACATTCTTAGAATGGGAAGTTCTTCACTTCGAATGATCTTATGTCTCTCTATCGTTGCTCTAATGGGTTTCAAGTTCAAATAGCTTCAGAGTGAAGGTAATTATTAGTAAATTCCAAGATTTCCAAGTTCGTGTTCCCATGATCAAGTCATTAACCCAAATGGCAACAAACATTCTTAGAATGGGAAGTTCTCCACTTAGAATGATCTTTTTGCCACTGAACCATTGCTCTAATTGGTTTCAAGTTCAAATTGCTTTAAAGTGAAGGTAATCATAAGTAAATTACATGATTTCTAGGCTCGTGAACTCCCATGATCAAGTAATTAACCCAAATGGCAAGAAACATTCTCAGAATGGGAACTTGTTCGCTTAGAATGATCCTATGACACTCTACCATCTCTCTAATCTTTCGAAAGGACTAATGGATCAAAGTGAGAATAATTGTAAAAAATTTGATGATCGCAAGCATGTGAACTCTGATGATCAATTAACTAACCCAAAAGGAAACGAGCATTCTTACAATGGGAAGCTCTTCACTTAGAACGATCTTTTCACTCTCAACCGTTGCTCTAATAGGTTTCAAGTTCAAATAGCTTCAAAGTGAAGGTAATTAGAAGTAAATTACATGATTTCCAAACTCGTAGACTCCCATGATCAAGTAATTAACCCAAATGGAAAAAAAAAACATTCTTAGAATGGGAAGTTTTTCACTTAGAATGATCTTCTGGCTCTCATCCATTGCTCAAATAGGTTTCAAGTTCAAAAGCTTCAAAGTTAAGGTAATCATAAGTAAATTACATGATTTCCTAGCTCGTGAACAACCATGATCAAGTAATTAACCCCTTTGGCACCAAACATTGTAAGAATGGGAAGTTCTTCACTTAGAATGATCTTCTGGCTCTCAACCGTTGCTCTAATAGGTTTCAAGTTCAAATAGCTTTAAAGTGAAGGTCATTATAAGTAAATTACAGAACTTCCAAGCTCATGAACACACATGATCAAGTAATTAACCAAAATGGCAAGAAACATTCTCAAAATGGAAAGTTCTTCACTTAGATTGATCTTATGGCTCTCTATTGTCTCTCTAATCTTTCCAAAGGACTAACAGGATCAAAGTGAAGATAATTGGAAGAAATTTAGATGATTGCAAGCTTGTGAACTCCCATGATCAAGTAATTAACCCAAATGGAAATGAGCATTCTTAGAATGGGAAGTTCTTTACTCAGAATGATCTTTTGGCTTTCAACCATTGCTCTAATAGGTTTCAAGTTCAAAAAGCTTCATAGTTAAGGTAATCATAAGTAAATAACATGATTTCCAAGCTTGTGAACTCCCATGGTAAGTAATTAACCAAACGGCATCACACATTGTAAGAATGGGAAGTTCTTCTCTTAGAATAATCTTCTGGCTCTCAACCATTGCTCTAATAGGTTTCAAGTTCAAATAGCTTTAAAGTGAAGGTCATTATAAGTAAATGACATGATTTCCAAGCTCGTGAACTCCATGATCAAGTAATTAACCCAAAGGGCAAGAAATATTCTCAGAATGGGAAGTTTTTCTCTTAGAATGATCTTATGGCTCTCAACCCTTGCTCTAATAGATTTCAAGTTCAAATAGCTAAAAAGTGAAGGTAATTATATGTAACTTACATGATTTCCAAGCTCGTTAACTCCCATGTTCACGTAATTAACCCAAATGGCAATAAATTTTCTTAGAATGGAAGTTCTTCACTTAGAATGATCTTGTGGCTCTCTACCATCTCTCTAATCTTTCCAAAGGACTAATATGATCAAAGTGAGGATAATTGGAAGAAAATTAGATAATTCCCAGCTCGTGAACTCCCATAATCAAGTAATTAAAACAAATAGAAACAAGCATTATTAGAATGAGAAGTTCTTCAATTGGAATGATCTTCTAGCTCTCAACCATTGCTTTAACATTTTTCATGCTTGTGAACTCTCATAATCAAGTAATTAACCCAAATGGCAACAGACATTCTTAGAATAGGATGTTTTTCACTTATAATGATCTTATGGCTCTCAACCGTTGCTCTAATAGGTTTCAAGTTCAAATAGCCTCAAAGTGAAGATAATTATAAGTAAATTACATGATTCTGGGCTTGTGAACTTCCATAATCAAGTAATTAACCCAAATGTCAAGAAATATTCTCAGAATGGGAAGTTCTTCACTTAGAATGATCTTATGGCTCTATCCCGTCTCTCTAATCTTTCCAAATGACTAAAAAGATGAATGTGAGGATAATTGGAAGTAAATTAGACGATTGCATGCTCCTGAACTCAAATAATCAAGTAAATAACCCAAATGAAAAGAAACATTATTAGAATTGGAAGTTCTTCACTTAGAATGATCTTCTGGCCCTCAACCATTGCTCTAATAGGTTTCAAGTTCAAATAGCTTCAAAGTGAAGGTAATCATATGTAAATTACATGATTTCTAGGCTCGTGAATTCTCATGATCAAGTAATTAACCCAAATGGAAAGAAATATTCTCTGAATGGGATGTTCTTCACTTAGAATGATCTTTTGGCTTTCAGCCGTTGCTCTAATAGGTTTCAAGTTTAAATAGCTTCGAAATTAAGGTAATTATACGTATATTACATGATTTCCAAGCTCGTGAATTCCCATGATCAAGTAATTAACCCAAATGGAAATGAGCTTTCTTAGAATGGGAAGTTCTTCACTAAGAATGATCTTATAGCTATCAACCGTTGCTTTAATAGGTTTCAAGTTTAAATAGCTTCAAAGTGAAGGTAATTATACGTAAATTACATGATTTCCACGCTCATGAATTCCCATGATCAAGTAATTAACCCAAATATAAACGAGCTTTTTAGAATGGGAAGTTCTTCACTTAGAATGATCTTATTGTTCTCAACCGTTGCTCTAATAGGTTTCAAGTTCAAATAGCTTCAAAGTGTAGATAATTATAAGTAAATTACATGATTTCTTGGCTCGTGAACTCCCATGATCAAGTAATTAACCGAAATAGAAACAAGTATTCTTAGAATGGGATGTGCTTTGCCTAGAATGACCTTATCGCTATCAACCGTTGCTCTAATAGGTTTCAAGTTCAAATAGCTTCAAAGTAAAGATAATTATAAGTAAATTACATGATTTCCAGGCTCGTGAACTCCGATGATCAAGTAATTAACCGAAATAGAAACAAGTATTCTTAGAATGGGATGTTCTTCGCCTAGAATGACCTTATCGCTATCAACTGTTGCTATAATAGGTTTCAAGTTCAAATAGCTTCAAAGTGAAGATAATTATAAGTAAATTACATGACTTCCAAGCTCTTGAACTCCCATGATCAAGTGATTAACCCAAATGGCAACAAACATTCATTGAAAAGAAAGTTCTTCAATTAGAATGACCTTATGGCTATCAACCGTAGCTCTAATAGGTTTCATGTTCAAATAGCTTCAATGTGAAGATAATTATAATTAAATTACATGATTTCCAAACTCATGAACTCCCATGATCAAGTGATTAACCCAAATGGCAACAAACATTCATTGAAAAGAAAGTTCTTCAATTAGAATGACCTTATGGCTATCAACCATAGTTCTAATAGGTTTCATGTTCAAATAGCTTCAAAGTGAAGATAATTATAAGTAAATTACATGATTTCTAGGCTCATGAACTCCCATGATCAAGTAATTAACCCAAATGACAACAAACTTTCTCGGAATGGGAAGTTCTTCAATTAGAATGACCTTTTGGCTATCAACCGTTGCTCTAATAGGTTTCTAGTTGAAATAGGTTTAAAGTGAAGATAATTATAATTAAATTACATAATTTCCAAACTCTTGAACTCCCATGATCAAGTGATTAACCCATGGCAACAAACATTCGTAGAAAAGGAAGTTCTTCAATTAGAAGGACCTTATGGCTATCAACCGTAGCTCTAATAGGTTTCATGTTCAAATAGCTTCAAAGTGAAGATAATTATAAGTAAATTACATGATTTCCAAGCTCATGAACTCCTATGATCAAGTAATTAACTCAAATAGAAACAAGCATTCTGAGAATGGGAAGTTTTTCACTTAGAATGATCTTTTGGCTCTCAACTGTTACTCTAGTAGGTTCCAAGTTCAAATAGCATCAAAGTGAAGATAATTATAAGTAAATTTCATGATTTCCATGCTCTTGAACTGCCATGATCAAGTGATTAACCCAAATGGCAACAAACATTCCTAGAATAGGAAGTTCTTCAATTAGAATGACCTTATGGCTATCAACCGTTTCTCTAATAGGTGTCATGTTGCAAGCCCGTGAACTCCCAAGATGAAGTAATTAACCGAAATGATAAGAAGCATTCTCAGAAATTGAAGTTCTTCCCTTGGTTGATCTCATGGCCCACTACCACTTCTCTCATCTTTCCAAAAAGCTAATAGCATCAACGTGAAGGTAATTGAAAGAAAATTAGATGATTGCAAGCTCGTGAACTCCCATGATCATGTAATTAACCCAAATGGCAACAAACACTCTTAAAATGAGAGGTTCTTTACTTAGGATTATATAATGGCTCTCAACTGTTGCTCTAATTAACCCAAATGGCAACAACCACTCTTCGAATGCGAGGTTCTTCACTTAGAATGATCTTTGCTCTCAACCGTTGCACTAATGCTTTCCAAGCTCAAATAACTTCAAAGTGAATTACATGACCTCCAAGCCTATGAACTTCCAAGATCAAGCAATTAACCGAAATGATAAGAAGCATTCTTAGAATTTGAAGTTTTTCCCTTTGGTTGATCTTATGGAACTCTACCACTTCTCTAATCTTTCGAAAGAGCTAATAGGATCAAAGTGAAGGTAATTGAAAGCAAATAAGGTAATTGTAAACTCGTGAACTCCCATGATCATGTAATTAACCCAAATGGTAATAAGCACTCTTCAAATGCATGGTTCTTCACTTAGAATGATCTTATGACTCTCAACAATTGCAATAATACTTTCCAAGCTCAAATAGCTTCAGAGTGAATGTAATTATAGGTAAATTACATGATCTCCAAGCTCGTGAAAGCACTCTTACACTAAGTATACCATCAGTGGGAACTTTGCTTTCTGGTTAGGAAGTGTCTCTGTCCTTTTCACTTCTTATCACTCTTTTCATTTACTTTTTCTAACATTTCTAGTACCAACTAATTCATTCGGGCGAGACATCGTACGATGTCATGATGCGCCCATTCCTTCAATACTTCTAGCTCTCGAGAGTCTCTTTATAGGATACTTGGCCAAAGTGTGACCTGTTAGCCCCATAAGTAAGTATTGTGACGAAGCGGCTGTTGCTCACCCGACACGATTGTCTGAGGTCAGAATTCACCCAACACGATCATTCGGGGTGAACAAGAATTGGGGATTGGATGCGGGTGAAATTCTTGTCAATTAACCGAAATGATAAGAATCATTCTCAGACTTGGAAGTGCTTCCCTTTGATTGATCTCGTGGCCCTCTACCATTTCTCGAATCTTTCCGAAGAGCTAATAGCAAGAAAGTGAATGTAATTGAAAGCAAATTAGATGATTGCAAGCTCGTGAACTCCCATGATCATGTAATTAACCCAAATGGCAACAAATACTCTTAGAATGGGAGGTTCCTCAACTAGAATTTTTTAATGGCTCTCAACCATTGCTCTAATACTTTCCAAGCCTTAATAGCTTCAAAGTGAAGGGAATTATGAGTAAATTACATGATTTGCAAGCCTGTGAATTCCCAAGATCAAGTAATTAACCGAAATGATAAGAAGCATTCTCAAAATAGGAAGTTCCTCCCTTTGGTTGATCTTATGGCCCCCTACCACTTCTTTAATCTTTCCAAAGAGATAATAGGATCAAAGTGAAGGCAATTGAAAGAAAATTAGATGATTGCAAGCTCGTGAACTCCCATGATAATGTAATTAATCCAAATGGTAACAAACACTCTTAGAATGGGAGGTTCCTCAATTAGAATTTTTTAATGGCTCTCAACCATTGCTCTAATATTTTCCAAGCCCTAATAGCTTCAAAGTGAAGGGAATTATGAGTAAATTACATAATTTTCAAGCCCGTGAACTCCCAAGATCAAGCAATTAACCAAAATGATAAGAAGCATTCTCAAAATAGGAAGTTCCTCTCTTTGGTTGATATTATGGCCCCCTACCACTTCTCTAATCTTTCCAAAGAGATAATAGGATCAAAGTGAAGGTAGTTGAAAGAAAATTAGATGATTGCAAGCTCGTGAACTCCCATGATCATGTAATTAACCCAAATGGCAACAAACACTCTTAGAATGGGAGGTTCCTCAATTAGAATTTTTTAATGGCTCTCAACCATTTCTCTAATACTTTCCAAACCCTGATAGCTTCAAAGTGAAGGGAATTATGAGTAAATTACATGATTTGCAAGCCTGTGAACCCCCAAAATCAAGCAATTAACTGAAATAATAAGAAGCATCCTCAAAATAGGAAGTTCCTCTCTTCGGTTGATCTTATGGCCCCCTACCACTTCTCTAATCTTTCCAAAGAGATAATAGGATCAAAGTGAAAGTAATTGAAAGCAAATTAGATGATTGCAAGCTCGCGAACTCCCATGATCATGTAATTAACCCAAATGGAACCAAACACTCTTAGAATGGGAGGTTCCTTAATTAGAATTTTTTAATGGTTCTCAACCATTGCTCTAATACTTTCCAAGCCCTAATCGCTTTAAAGTGAAGGTAATTATGAGTGAATTACATGATTTGCAAACCCGTGAACTCCCAAGATCAAGCAATTAACTGAAATGATTAGAAGCATTCTCAAAATAGGAAGTTCCTCCCTTTGGTTGATCTCATGGCCTCCTACCACTTCTCTAATCTTTCCAACGAGATAATAGGATTAAAATGAAGGTAATTGAAAGCAAATTAGATGATTGCAAGCTCGCGAACTCCCATGATCATGTAATTAACCCAAATGGAACCAAACACTCTTAGAATGGGAGGTTCCTTAATTAGAATTTTTTAATGGTTCTCAACCATTGCTCTAATACTTTCCAAGCCCTAATCGCTTTAAAGTGAAGGTAATTATGAGTGAATTACATGATTTGCAAACCCGTGAACTCCCAAGATCAAGCAATTAACTGAAATGATAAGAAGCATTCTCAAAATAGGAAGTTCCTCCCTTTGGTTGATCTCATGGCCCCCTACCACTTCTCTAATCTTTCCAACGAGATAATAGGATTAAAATGAAGGTAATTGAAAGCAAATTAGATGATTGCAAGCTCGTGAACTCCCATGATAATGTAATTAATCCAAATGGTAACAAACACTCTTAGAATGGGAGGTTCCTCAATTAGAATTTTTTAATGGCTCTCAACCATTGCTCTAATACTTTCCAAGCCCTAATAGCTTCAAAGTGAAGGGAATTATGAGTAAATTACATAATTTGCAAGCCCATGAACTCCCAATAAGAAGCATTCTCAAAATAGGAAGTTCCTCCCTTTGGTTGATATTATGGCCCTCTACCACTTCTCTAATCTTTCCAAAGAGCCGATAGCATGAAAGCGAAGGTAATTGATAGAAAATTAGATGATTGCAAACTCGTGAACTCCCATAATCATGTAATTAATCGGAATGGCAACAAAGACTCTTAGAATTGGAGGTTCTTCACTTAGAATGATTTTATGTTCTTCACTTAGAATGATCTTATCGCTCTCAACCGTTGCTCTAATACATTCCAAGTTCAAATAGATTCAAAGTGAAGGTAAATATAAGTGAATTACATGATCTCCAAACTTGTGAACTCCCAAGATCAAGTAACTAACCCAAATGGCAACAAATACTCTTCGACTGGGAGGTTCTTAACTTAGAATGATCTTATGGCTCTCAACCATTGCTCTAACACTTTCCAAGCTTAACCAATTAACCCAAATGATAAGAAGCATTCTCAGTATTGGAAATTCTTCCCTTTGGTTGATCTAATGGCCTTCTACTACTTCTGTAATCTTTCCAAAGAGCTAATAGCATGAAAGTGAAGGTAATTGAAAGAAAATTCGATGATTGCAAGCTCGTGAACTCCCATGATCATCTAATTAACCCAAATGACAACAAACACTCTTAAAATGGGAGGTTCTCCACATAGAATGATCTTATGGCCCTCAACCGTTGCTCTAATACTTTCCAAACTCAAATAGCTTCAAAGTGAGGTAATTTTAAGTAAATTACATGATTTCTATGCCCGTGAACTCCCAAGATCAAGATATTAACCAAAATGGTAAGAAGCATTATCAAAATTGGAAGTTCTTTCGTTTGGTTGATCTGATGTGCCTCTACGCTTCTCTATCCTTTCTAATGAGCTAATAGGTTCAAAGTGAAGGTAATTGAAAGAAAATTACATAAGTGCAAGCTTGTGAACTCCCATGATCAAGTAACTAACCCAAATGACAACAGACACTCTTAGAATGGGAGGTTCCTCACATAGAATGATCTTATGGCTCTAAAATGTTCCTCTAATTCTTTCCAAGCTCAAATAGCTTCAAAGTGAAGGTAATTATAAGTTAATTACATGATTTACAAGCCCGTGAATTCCCAAATGAAACAATTAACTGAAATGATAAGAATCATTGTTAGAATTGGAAGTTCTTCCCTTTGGTTTGGCTTATGGCCCTCTATCACTGCTCTAATCTATCTAAAGAGCTAATAGGATCAAAGTGAAGGTAACTGAATGAAAATTAGATGATTGCGAGGTCGTGAACTCCGATGATCAAGTAGCAAATCGAAATGGCAACAAACACTCTTAAAATGAGAAATTCTTCACATAGAATGATCTTATGGCTCTTAACCGTTGCTGTAATTCTTTCCAAGCTCAAATAGCTTCAAAGTGAAGGTAATTATAAGTTAATTACAAGATTTACAAGCCTGTGAATTCCCAAGATCAAGCAATTAACCGAAATGATAAGAAGCATTGTCAAAATTGGATATTCTTCCATTTGGTTGACCTGATGGCCCTCTAACGCTTCTCTATCCTTTCCAAAGAGTTAATAGGTTCAACGTGAAGGTAATTGAAAGAAAACTAGGTGATTGCAAGCTCGTGAACTCCCATGATCAAGTAATTAATCCAAATGACAAGAAAGACTCTTAGAATGGGAGGTTCTTCACTTAGAATGATTTTATGACTCTCAACCGTTGCTCTCATTCTTTCCAAGCTCAAATACCTTGAATGTGAAGGTAATGATAAGTAAACTACATGATTTACAACCCCGTGAATTGCCAAGATCAAGCAATTAACTCAAATGAGAAGAAGCATTCTCAAAATTTGAAGTTCTTCCCTTAGGTTTAGCTTATGGCACTCTACAACTACTCTAATCTTTCCAAAAAGCTAATAGGATCAAAGTGAAGGTAATTGAAAGAAAATTAGATGATTGCAAGGTCGTGAACTCACATGATCAAGTAACTAACCCAAATGGCAAACAACACACTTAGAATGGGAGGTTCTTCACTTAGAATGATCTTATATCTTTCAACCGTTACTCTAATACTTTCCATGCCCAAATATCTTTAAACTGAAGGTAGTTATAAGTAAATTACATGATTTCTAAGCCCGTAAAGTTCCAAGATCAAGCAATTAACTCAAATGATAAAAAGCATTCTCAGAATTGAAAGGTCTTCCCTTTAGTTTAGCTTATGGCCCTCTACCACTGGTCTAATCTTTCCAAATAGCTAATAGGATCAAAGTGAAGGTACTTGAAAGAAAATTAGCTGATTTCAAGGTCGTGAACTCCCATGATCAAGTAACAAACCCAAATGGAACCATAAATTCTTAAAATGGGAGGTTCATCACTTAGAAGGATCTTATGGCTCGCACTCGTTGCTCTAATACTTTCCAAACTCAAATAGCTTCAAAGTGAAGGTAATTATAAGAAAATTACATAATTTTAAAGCCCGTGAACTCCCAAGATCAAGCAATTAACCGAAATGATTAGAAGCATTCTCAGAATAGGAAGTTCATACCTTTGGTTGATCTTATGGCCTCCTACCACATCAATAATCTTTCCTAAGAGCTAATAGGATTAAAGTGAAGGTAATTGAAAGCAAGTTACATGATTTTAAGCTCGTGAACTCCCATGATCAAGTAACTAGCCCAAATGACAATAAACACTCTTAGAATGGGAGGTTCTTCACTTAGAATGATCTTATGGCTCTGAACCGTTGCACTAATACTTTCCAAGCTCAAATAGCTTCAAAGTGAAGGTAATTATAAGTAAATGACATGATTTCCAAGCCCGTGAACTCCCAAGATAAGGCAATCAACCGAAAATATAAGAAGCATTCTCAAAATTGGAAGTTTTTCCTTTTGGTTGATCTTGTGGCCCTCTACCACTTCTCTAATCTTTCCAAAGAGCTAATAGGATCAAAGTGAAAGTAACTGAAAGAAAATTACATGATAGTAAGCTCGTGATCTCCCATGACCATGTAATTCACCCAAATGTCAACAAACACTCTTAGAATGAGAGGTTCTTTACTTAGAATAATCTTATGGCTCTCAACCGATGCTCTAATACTTTCCAAGCTGAAATAGCTTCAAATGATAATGTCTATAATGTGAGTGTGAATGTTCTAACTGATATTATGAATGTAGAAAGAGAAGATTTTAGGCCTATACAAGTCCCTTATGAAACCGTATGCAAGTATCTAGCAAATGGAAAGACTTTGGAGGCAAACATTTCTTATTCTAATTTGTCTTATGCAAATATTCTTGTGCACAAAATTGTGATTAACTGCATTAGACCCAAGGCTTCCTCTAAGACAAATGTTTCCAAGTGAAGGTAATTATAAGTAAATAAGATGATTTCCGAGCACGAGAACTCCAAAGATAAGGCAATTAACTGAAAAGATAAGAAGCATTCTCAAAATTGTAAGCTCTTCCTTTTGGTTGATCTTATGGCCTTCTACCACTCCTATAATATTTCAAAAGAGCTAATAGGATCAAAGCGAAGGTAATTGAAAGAAAATTAGATGATTGCAAGCTCTTGAACTCCCATGATCAAGTAACTAACCCAAATGGCAGCAAACACTCTTAGAATGGGAGGTTCTTCAGTTAGAATGATCTTATGGCTCACACCCATTGCTCTAATACTTTCCAAACTCAAATAGTTTTAAAGTGAAGGTAATTATAAGAAAATTACAGGATTTTGAAGCCCGTGAACTCCCAAGATCAAGCAATTAACCGAAATGATTAAAAGCATTCTCAAAATAGGAAGTTCATACCTTTGGTTGAACTTATGGCCCCCTACCACATCAATAATCTTTCCCAAGAGCTCATAAGATCAAAGTGAAGGTAATTGAAAGTAAGTTACATGATTGTAAGCTCGTGAACTCCCATGATCATGTACTTAACCCAAATCGCAACAAACACTCTTAAAATGGGAGGTTCTTGACATAGAATGATCTTATGGCTCTCAACCATTGATCTAATTCTTTCCAAGCTCAAAAGCTTCAAAGTGAAGGTAATTATAAGTAAATTACGTGATTTCCAAGCCCATGAACTCCAAAGATCAAGCAATTAATCAAAATGATAAGTAGCATTCTCAGAATTGGAAGTTCTTCACTTTGGTTGATCTTATGGCCCTCTACCTCTTCTCTAATCTTTCCAAAGAGTTAATAGCATAAAAGTGAAGGTAATTGAAAGAAAATTCGATGATTGCCAGCTTGTGAACTCCCATGATCATCTAATTAATATAAATGGCAACAAACACTCTAAGAAAGGGAGGTTCTTCACTTATAATGATTTTATGGCTCTCAATCGTTGCTCTAATATTTCCAAACACAAATAGCTTCAAAGTGAAGGTAATTACAAGTAAATTACATGATTCTCAAGCCCGTGAACTCCCAAGACCAAGCAATCAACCGAAATGATAAAAAGCATTCTTATAATAGGAAGTTCCTCCCTTTGGTTGATCTTATGGCCCCCTACCACTTCTCTAATCTTTCCAAAGAGCTAATAAGATCAAAGTGAAGGAAATTGAATGCAAATTAGATGATTGCAGGCTCATGAATCCCATGATCAAGTAACTCACCCAAATGGCAACAAACACTCTTAGAATGGGAGGTTCTTGACATAGGATGATCTTATGGCTCTCAATCGTTGCTCTAATTCTTTCAAACCTCAAATAGCTTCAAAGTGAAGGTAAATATGAGTGAATTACAAGATCTCCAAGCCCGTGAACTCCCAAGCTCAACCAATTAACTGAAATGACAAGAAGCATTCTCAGACTTGGAAGTTCTTCCCTTTGGTTGATCTAATGGGCTTCTACCACTTCTCTAATCTTTCAAAAGAGCTAATAGCATGAAAGTGAAGGTAATTGAAAGAAAATTAGGTGATTGCAAGCTCGTGAACTCTCATGATCATGTAATTAAACCAAATGGCAACAAATACTCTTAGAATGAGAGGTCCTCCACTTAGAATGATTTGATGGCCCTCAACCGTTGCTCTAATACTTTCCAAACTCAAATAGCTTCAAAGTGAAGGTAATTTTAAGTAAATTACATGATTCTCAAGCTCGTGAACTCCCAAGATCAAGCAATTAACCGAAATGATAAGAAACATTCTCATAATAGGAAGTTCCTCCCTTTGGTTGATCTTATGGCCTCCTACCACTTCTCTAATCTTTCCAAAGAGCTAATAGGATCAAAGTGAAGGTAATTGAATGCAAATTAGATGATTGCAAGCTCATGAACTCCCATTATCAAGTAACTCACCCAAATGGCAACAAACACTCTTTAGAATGGGAGGTTCTTGACATAAGATGATCTTATGGCTCTCAACTGTTGCTCCAATTCTTTCAATTCTCAAATAACTTCAAAGTTAAGGTAAATATAAGTGAATTACATGATCTCCAAAGCTTGTGAACTCCCAAGATCAAGTAACAAACCCAAATGGCAACAAACGCTTTTCGAATGGGAGGTTCTTCACATTGAATGATCTCATGGCTCTCAACCGTTGCTCTAACACTTTCCAAGCTCAAGTTAATATAGGTGAATTACAAGATCTCCAAACCCGTGAACTCCCAAGTTTAACTAATTAACTGAAATGATAAGAAGCATTCTCAAACTTGGAAGTTCTTCCCTTTGGTTGATCTTATGGCCCTCTACCACTTCTCTAATCTTTCCAAACAGCTAATAGAATGAAATTAAAGGTAATTGAAAGCAAATTAGATGGTTGCAAGCTCATGAACTCTCATGATCAGGTAATTAACCCAAATGGCAACATACACTCTTAGAATAGGAGGTTCTTCACTTAGAATTATATAATGGATCTCAACCGATGCTTTTCAAGCCCTAATTGCTTCAAAGTGATGGTCATTATAAGTAAATGACATGATTTACATGTGCATGAATAGCCAAGATTAAGCAATTAACCGAAATGATAAGAAACATTCTCTAAATTGGAAGCTATTCCCTTTGGTTGATATTATGGCCCTCTACGACTTCTCTAATCTTTCCAAAGAGCTAATAGGATCAAAATAAAAGTGATTGAAAGCAAATTAGTTGATTGTAAGTTCGTGAACTCCCATGATCAAGTAACTAACTCAAATAGCAACAAACATTCTTAGAATGGGAGGTTCTTCACTTAGAATGATATTATGGCTCTCAACCATGGCTCTAATACTTTCCAAGCTCAAACAGCTTCAAAGTGAAGGTAATTATAAGTAAATTACATGATTTCCAAGCCCGTGAACTCCCAAGATCAAGCAATTAAATGAAATGATAAAAAGCATTCTCAAAATAGGAAGTTCCTCCCTTTGATTGATCTTATGGCTCCCTACCAATTCTCTAATCTTTTCAAAGACTAATAGGATCAAAGTGAAGGTAATGGAAAGCAAATTAGATGATTGCAATTTCGTGAACTCTCATGATCAAGTAACTCACCTAAATGGCAACAAACACTCAAATGGGAGGTTCTTCAGTTAGAATGATCTTATGGCTCTCAACCGTTGCTCTAATACTTCCAAAGCTCAAATAACTGGAAAGTGAAGGTAATTGTCTATAAATTACATGATTTACAAGCCCACGAACTCCCAAGATTAAGCTATTAACTCAAATGATAAGAAGCATTGTTAAAATTGGAAGTTCTTCCCTTTAGTTGATCTTAAGGCTCGTTACCACTTCTCTAATCTTTCTAAAGAGCTAACAAAATACAAGGGAAGGTAATTGAAATAAAATTAGTTGATTCCAAGCTCGCTAACTCCCATGATCAAGTAACTAACCCAAATGGCATCAAACACTCTTAGAATGGGAGGTTTTTCACTTAGAATGATCTTATAGCTTGCACCCGTTGCTCTTAAAATTTCCAAACTCAAATAGCTTCAAAGTGAAGGTAATTATAAGAAAATTACATGATTTTGAAGCTTGTGAACTCCCAAGTCAAGTAATTAACCAAAATGATAAGAAGCATTCTCAGAATAGAAAGTTCATACCTTTGGTTGATCTTATGGCCCCCTACCACTTCAATAATCTATCCCAAGGGCTAATAGGATCAAAGTGAACGTAATTGAAAGCAAGTTACATGATTGCAAGGTCGTGAACTCCCATGATAAAGCAACTAACTCAAATGGCAACAAACACTCTTAGAATGGGAGGTTCTTCACTTATTATGTTCTTATGGCTCTAATACTTTTTCCAAGCTCTAGTAGCTTCAAAGTGAAGGTAATTTTAAGTAAATGACATGATTCTCAAGCCCGTGAACTCCCAAGATCAAGCAATCAACCGAAATGATAATAATCATTCTCATATAGGAAGTTCGTCCATTTGGTTGATCTTAGTGCCCCCTACCACTTCTCTAATCTTTCCAAAGAGCTAATAGGATAAAAGTGAAGGTAATTGAAAGAAAATTAGATGTTTGCAAGATCAAGCAAGTAACCGACATAATAAGAAGCATTGTCAGAATTAGAAGTTTTTCCCTTTGGTTGATCTTCTGACCCCCTACCACTTCTCTAACCTTTCGAAAGAGCTAGTAGGATCAAAGTGAAGGTAATTGAAAGCAAATTAGATGATTGCAAGCTCTTCAACTCCCATAATCAAGTAACTAACCCAAATGGCAACAACCACTCTTAGAATGGGAGGTTCTTCACTTAGAATGATCTCAACCGTTGCTCTAATACTTTCCAAGCTCAAATAGCTTCAAAGTGAAGATAACTCTAAGTAAATTACATTATTTCGAAGCCTATGAACTCCCAAGATCAAGCAATTAACTGAAATGATAAGAAGCATTGTTAGAACTTGAAGTTCTTTCCTTTGGTTGAACCTATGGCCCTCTACCAATTCTCTAATCTTTCGAAAGAGCTAATAGGAAACAAGGGAAGGTATTTGAAAGAAAATTTGATGATTGCAAGCTCGTGAACTCCCATCATCAAGTAACTAACCCAAATGGCAACAAACACTCTTAGAATGGGAGGTTTTTCACTTAGAATAATCTTATGGCTCTCGATTGTTACTCTAATACTTTCCAAGCTCAATTACCTTAACAGTGAAGGTGACTATAAGTAAATTACATGATTTCAAAGTCCGTGAACTCCCAAGACATAACAATTAACCAAAATGATAAGAAGCAGTTTTCGGATTGGAAGTTCTTCTTTATGGTTGATCTTATGGCCATCTACAACTTCTCTAATCTTTCCAAAGCGCTAATAGGATCAAAGGGAAGGTAATTGAAAGAAAAATAGATGATTGACACCTCGTGAACTCCTATGATCTAACTAACCCAAATGGCAACAAACACTCTTAGAATGTGAGGTTCTTCACTTCGAATGATCTTATATGGCTCTCAATCGTTGCTCTAATACTTTTCAAGCTCAAATAGCTTCAAAGTGAAGGTAATTCTAAGTAAATTACATGATTTCGAAGCTCGTGAACTCCCAAGATCAAGCAATTAACCGAAATGATAAGAAGCTTTGCCAAAATTGGAAATTCTTCCCTTTGGTTGATCTTTTTTTAAGGAAGAACTTCCCTTTCAATGAATATTTGTCACCATTGGGGTTGATCGCTTGATCTCAGGAGTTCCCCAGCTTGCAAATCATCTAAATTATTTACAATTACCTTCATTTCTATGCTATTAGTACTTGGAAAAGATTAGTGTGATGATGGAGAGCCATAAGATTATTCTTAGTGAAGAAATTGCCATTCTAAGAATGTTTCTCACCATTTGGGTTGATAGCTCGATCTTGGGAGCTCATGAGCTTGGAAATCATCTAACTTACTTATAATTATCTCCAGTTAGATGCTATTAATACTTGGGAATGATTAGTATGATGGTTCAATGCCATAAGGTCATTCTAAGGGAAGAAATTGCCATTCTAAGAACATTTGTCACAATTTGGGTTGATTGCTTGATCTTTGGAGCTTACGAGCTTGCAAATCATCTAATCTACTTATAATCATCTTCAATTCTATCCTATTAATACTTAGGAAAGATTAGAGTAATGGTCCAATGCCAGAATATCATTCTAAGGGAAGAACTTCCCGTTCTAAGAATATTTATTGCCATTTGGGTTGATTACTTAATCTTAGGAGTTTACGAGCTTGCAAATCACCTAATGTACTTACGACCATCTTCATTTTGATGCTATTAGTACTCCAAGAAGACTAGTGCAATGATTGAGACTCATAAGATTATTCTATGTGAAGAACTTCACATTCTAAGAACGTTTGTTGCAATTTAGGTTAATGGGTTGATCTTGGAAGTTAACGACCTAGAAAATCATCTAACTTATTTATGATTATCTTCATCGATCCTATTAGTACTTTGATCAAAATAGAGCAACTCTTGAGAGCGAGAAGATCATTCTAAGTGAAGAACTTCCCATTATGAGAATATTTGTCACCATTTGATTTAATCGCTTGATCTCCATAGCTCATGACCTTGTAAATTATCTAATTTACTTATAATCATCTTCATTGGGATGCTATTAGTACTTGGGAAATATAAGAGCAATAGCTGAGTGCCACAAGACCATTTTAAGGATGAACTTCCCTTTCAATGAATATTTGTCACCATTAGGGTTGATCACTTGATCTCAGGAGTTCCCCAGCTTGCAAATCATCTAATTCATTTATAATTACCTTAATTTCTATGCTATTAGTACTTGGAAAAGATTAGTGTGATGATGGAGAGTCACAAGATCATTCTTAGTGAAGAAATTGCCATTCTAAGAATGTTTCTCACCATTTGGGTTGATAGCTTGATCTTAGGAGCTCATGAACTTGGAAATCATCTAACTTACTTATAATTATCTCCAATTAATGCTATTAATACTCGGGAAAGATTTGTATGATGGTTCAATGCCATAAGGTCATTCTAAGGGAAGAAATTTCCATTCCAAGAACATTTGTCACAATTAGTACTTAAGTGAGATTAGCGCAATGATTGAGACTTCTAAGATTATTCTATGTGAAGAACTTCGCATTCTAAGAACGTTTGTTGCAATTTAGGTTAATGGGGTTGATCTTGGAAGTTAGTGACCTGAAAAATCATCTAACTTACTTATGATTATCCGCACCGGTCCCATTAGTACTTTGAAAAGATTGGAGCAACTCTTGAGAGCGAGAAGTTCATTCCAAGTGAAGAACTTCCCATTCTAAGAATATTTGTCACCATTTGGCTTAATTGCTTGATCTCCATAGCTCGTGAGCTTGTAAATCATCTAATTTACTTATAATCATCTTCATTTGGATGCTAGTGGTACTTAGGAAAGATTAGAGTAATTGTTGAGTGCCACAAGACCATTTTAAGGAAGAACTTCCCTTTCAATGAATATTTGTCGGCATTTGGGTTAATTGCTTGATCTCAAGAGTTCTCCAGCTTGCAAATCATCTAATTTCTTTACAATTACCTTCATTTCTATGCTATCAGTACTTGGAAAAGATCGGTGTGATGATGGAGAGCCACAAGATCATTCTAAGGGAAGAAATTGCCATTCTAGGAACATTTGTCACCATTTGGGTCGATCGCTTGATCTTTGGAGCTCATGAGCTTGCAACTCATCTAATCTACTTATCATCATCTTCATTTAGATGCTATTGACACTTGGGAAAGATTAGTATGATGGTTCAATACCATAAGGTCATTCTAAGGGAAGACATTGCCATTCTAAGAACATTTGTCACCATTTGGGTTGATTGCTTGATCTTTGGATCTCATGAGCTTGCAACTTATCTAATCTACTTATAATCATCTTCATTTAGATGCTATTGACAGTTGAGAAAGATTAGAGTAATGGTTCAATCCCATGGGATCATTCTAAGGGGAGAACTTCCCGTTCTAAGAGTATTTGTTGCCATTTGGGTTAATTACTTAATCTTAGCAGTTCTCAAGCTTGAAAATCACCTAATTTACTAACAACCATCATCCTTTGGATGCTATTAGTACTCGAGGGAGATTATTGCAAAGACGAGACTCACAAGATTATTCTATGTGAAGAACTTCCCATTCTAAGAACGTTTATTGCAATTTAGGTTAATGGGTTGATCTTGGAAGTTAACAACCTGGAAAATCATTTAACATACTTATGATTATCTCCACCGGTCTTATTAGTACTTTGAAAAGATTGGAGCAACTCTTGAGAGTGAGAAGATCATTCCAAGTGAAGAACTTCCCATTCTAAGAATATTTATCACCATTTGGCTTAATCGCTTGATCTCCATAGCTTGTGAGCTTGTAAATCATTTAATTTACTTATAATCATCTTCATTTGGATGCTTATAGTACTTGGGAAAGATTAGAGCAATGGTTGAGTGCCACAAGACCGTTTTAAGGAATAACTTCCCTTTCAATGAATATTTGTCGGCATTTGGGTTAATTGCTTGATTTCAGGAGTTCCTCAGCTTGCAAATCATCTATTTTATTTACAATTACTTTCATTTCTATGCTATCAGTACTTGGAAAAGATTAGTACGATGATGGAGAGCCACAAGATCATTCTAAGGGAAGAAATTGCAATTTTAAGAATGTTTCTCACCATTCGGGTTGATAGCTTGATCATGGGAGCTCACGAGCTTGGAAATCATCTAACTTACTTATAAATCATCTTCATTTGGATGCTATTGATACTTGGGAAGGGTTACTATGATGGTTCAATGCCATAAGGTCATTCTAAGGGAAGACATTGCTATTCTAAGAACATTTGTCACCATTTGGGTTGATCGCTTGATCTTTGGAGCTCACGAGCTTGTGACTCATCTAATCTACTTATAATCATCTTCATTTAGATGCTATTGACACTTGGGAAAGATTAGAGTAATGGTTCAATGCCATAAGATCATTCTAAGGGGAGAACTTCCCGTTCTAAGAGTATTTGTTGCCATTTGGGTTAATTACTTAATCTTAGGAGTTCAGGAGCTTGCAAATCGCCTAATTTACTCACAACCATCTTCCTTTTGATGCTATTAGTACTCGAGGAAGATTAGTGCAATGATTAAGACTCACAAGATTATTCTATGTGAAGAACTTCCCATTCTAAGAATGTTTGTTGCAATTTTGGTTAATGGGCTAAACTTGGAAGTTAACAACTTGGAAAATCACCTAACTTACTTATGATTATCTTCACCGGTCCTATTAGTACTTTGAAAAGATTGAAGCAACTCTTGAGAGCAAGAAGATCATTCCAAGTGAAGAACTTCCAATTCTAAGAATATTTGTCACCATTTGGCTTAATTGCTTGATCTCCATAGCTCATGAGCTTGTAATTCATCTAATTCACTTATAATCATCTTCATTTGGAAGCTATTAGTACTTGGGAAAGATTAGAGCAATGGTTGAGTGCCACAAGACCTATTTAAGGAAGAACTTCCCTTTCAATGAATATTTGTAGGCATTTGGGTTAATTGCTTGATCTCAGGAGTTCCCCAGCTTGCAAATCATCTAATTTATTTACAATTACCTTCATTTCTATGCTATCAGCACTTGGAAAAGATCAGTGTGATGATGGAGAGCCACAAGATCATTCTAAGTGAAGAAATTGCCATTCTAAGAATGTTTCTCACCATTTGGGTTGATAGCTTGATCTTGGGATCTCTTGAGCTTGGAAATCATCTAACTTATTTACAAATTATCTTCATTTAGATGCTATTAATACTTGGGAAAGATTAGTATGATGGTTCAATGCCATAACGTCATTCTAAGAACATTTGTCACCATTTGGGTTGATCGCTTCATCTTTGGAGCTCACGAGCTTGGAACTCATCTAATCTACTTATAATAATCTTCATTTAGATGCTATTGACACTTGGGAAAGAGTAGAGTAATGGTTCAATGCCACAAGATCATTCTAAGGGGATAACTTCCCGTTCGAAGAGTATTTGTTGCCATTTGGATTAGGGATAATGCCACAAAAAATGCTAAACTTTACCTCATATGACACATTTACCCTAAACTTTTTTTTGTGATACAAAAAATCGCAAACTTTGCCCCATGTGACATATTTACCCTAAACTTTTTTGTGCCTCTAAAAACCCTAAACTATGGCAGTTGTGACAATTTTACCCTGAACTATATTACTTACGACAAATTTACCCCAAAGTTTTTTGGGTTGAGGGGCATTTTTGTCATTTTCTTATTTTCTTTTTTTATTGAATGGAGGAAGCCAACGAGGCCATCCTCGCCGCTGTCGGAGTTCGGCGAGGGTTGCCTGGGTAGCCCTCGCTTGCGTCGAGTGTGGGCCGTGCAGGCCTAGGCGACCCTAGTTGGCGTCGGGTGAGGGCGGCCTAGTCTTGGGCGACCCTCGCTGGCGTCAGGCAAAGGCCGCCCAGTCCTAGGCGAGCCTTGCCAACATCGGGCAAGGGCCGCCTAGGCAAGATTCGGCTCGGGCGATCCTCGCCGGACACTAGCGAGGCTCACCGTCACCCGATCTAGCCTGGGCGGCCCTTGCCCGATACTAGCAAGGGCGTCCTTGCCCGACTTAGGTGTTGGTCGCCCTCGCCAGATTCGGCAAGGGTGACTCAGGCGAAGGTTGCCCTCCCCAGATCTGGCGAGGGCGACCTAGGTTAGGGTGAGGGTGGCCCTTTACCGGATCTGGCAACCCTCCCCGACGCCAGCGAGGGTCGCCTTGGCCTAAGCCGCCCTCGCCGGACTCTGGCGTCGGCGAGGATGGCCTCGCCGGCTTCCTCCATCTAATTAAAAAAAAGGAAAAAGAAAAAATAGAAAATGACGAAAATGCCCATTAGTCCAAAAAACTTTGTGATAAATTTATCATAAGTAATATAGTTCAAGGGAAAATTGTTACAAGTGGAATAGTTTAGGGTTTTTGGTGGCACAAAAAAAGTTTAGGGTAAATGTGTCACACGAGGTAAACTTTAGGGTTTTTCGTGGCATTATCCCTTTGGGTTAATTACTTAATCTTAGGAATTCACGAGCTTGCAAATCACCTAATTTACTTACAACCATCTTCCTTTTGATGCTATTAGTACTTGAGGGAGATTAGTGCAATGATTGAGACTCACAATATTATTCTATGTGAAGAACTTCCAATTCTAATAACGTTTGTTGTAATTTAGGTTAATGGGTTGATCATGGAAGTTAAGGACCTGGAAAATCATCTAACTTATTTATGATTATCTCATTTCCATGATCTCATAGCCAATCATTCATAATTGACTAGATCATTGATAGAAGTAATATCCAAATACCAAATCCGCCCTCTATATAACCTTCGTGAAGTAGAATAAGTTCTTGGGAAGATCAAAGAAAGAACAACTTCTTCCTCCGTAAGGAATTCTTCCAAAAATTCCGAACCTAATCTTTTTAAAAAAGTGCGTACAGTCTTTTTGTGTTTACGAGCCAAAGTTTTAACACAAGAAAGTCGAAGTATATATTTTACTCGATATAAACTCTTTTTTTTTTTTCCAGGATCCGCTGTGATAATGAGAAAGATTTCTGCATATACGCAAAAAACGGTCGATAATATCAGAATCTGATGAATCAGCCCGGGTCGGTTTACTAATGGGATGCCCTAATGTGTTACAAAAATTCGCTTTAGACAATGATCCAATCAGAGGAATAATTGGAACTATTGTCTCAAACTTCTTCATAGCATTATTTATTAGAAATGAATTTTCTAGCATTTTACTTCGTACCACTGAAGAATTTAGTCGCACGCTTGAACGATAGCCCAAAAAGTCAAGAGAATACTTGCATAATTGGTTTATATCGATCCTTCCTGGTTTCAACCAGGCGTAAAAATGATATTGCCATAAATTAACAAGGTAATATTTCCATTTCTTCATCAGAAGAGGCGTATCTTTTGAAGCCAGAATTGATTTTCCTTGATATCGAACATAATGCATGAAAGGATCTTTGAAGAACCATAGGATGCACTGAAAATCATTATCAAAGAAGACTTTGACAAAATGTTCTATTTTTACATAGAAATATATTCGCTCAAAAAAGATTCCAGAAGATGTTGACCGTAAATGAGAAGATTGATTAAGGAGAAAAAGAAAGATGTATTCGTATTCACATATATGAGAATTATATAGGAACAAGAATAATCTTGGATTACCTTTTGAAAAAATGGTAATATGTTTCTTTTGAGTAATAAGACTATTCCAATACTCGTGGAGAAAGAAACGTAATAAATGCAAAGAAGAGGCATCGTTCACCCAGTAGCGAAGGGTTTGAACCAAGATTTCTAGATGGATGTGATATGGTATTAGTACGTCCGACACATAATCTAAATGTGAAAATTTGTCCTCTAAAAAAGGAAATATGGAATGAATTGATCGTAATTTATGATATTTTGCTATTTCTTTCCTTTCTAAGGAAGATACTAATCTTAGGGAAAATGGAATTTCCACAATGACTGCAAATCCCTCGGAGATAATTTGAGAATAAAAATTCTTGTTTTGCCCATGCCCAAAAAATGGATTTTGGATAGAATCATTAGCTGAAAAAAATCAAAGGATTCTGTTGATACATTCGAGTAATTAAACGTTTCACAATTATTGAACTAGATTTATTGTCATAACCTGCATTTTCGAACAAAATCGATTTATTTAAACCATGATCATGAGTAAGTGCATAAATATATTCTCGAAAAAGAAGTGGGTATAGGAAGTCATGTTGTCTAGATCTATCTAGTTCTAAATATCCTTGAAATTCCTCCATTGGAAATTCGATTTGACTCCAAAAAGAAAAAAAAAAGGTAGGGAATTTTTTGTTTATCAAATAATACATAGTGCGATACAGTCAAAACAAGGTATTCTAGTAAGAAAAGAATAGATACCTCGGAGACAGGTAGACTCATCAACGGACTCTCTATCCTCTCTTTTTCAATGGAATTAGTTTATATTAGTTATAGGATAAGAAGATGGATTCGAAATCCTTTATTTTTCATTTCAACCCAATCGCTCTTTTAATTTTGGAAAAAAAATATCTTTATCAATATGCCGCTTCTTCTACACATTTAGGTACAACCTAGAATAGGAAATAGCTAATAGTTAGGACTCATTAAAAAAAAAAGAAATGGATAATCATCCACTCACGGAAAAGCCATTCTCGTACCAGGTACTAATATCTTTTTAACGTATAATTAGATCGGGTAATCAGTCAAATTAAGAAATTATGAACAGAAGCTCGTTGCTTTTTCTTTCTTTATAATTAATTGAGGTCATAGGACTCTATCCATTTATTCATTCAACCCTTAGAATGAAGCTCTCAACCATTGGCCTAATCTTTCCCAAGATCTAATAGCATCCAAATGAATATAATTATAAGTAAATTAGATGATTTGCAAGATCATGAGCTATGGAGATCAAGCAATTGAACCAAATGGTGACAAACATGCTTAGAATGGGAAGTCTTTCACTTAGAATGATCTTATGGCTCTCAACCATTATCCTAATCTTTCCCATTATCTAATAGCATCCATATGAAAATAATTCTAAGTAAATTATATGATTTACAAGCTCATGAGCTGTGGAGATCAAGTGATTCAACCAAATGGTGACAAACATGCTTAGAATGGGAAGTCCAACACTTAGAATGATCTGAAGATAACTAGGGCTCTCAACCATTGGCCTAATCTTTCCCAAGATCTAATAGCATCCAAATGAATATAATTATAAGTAAATTAGATGATTTGCAAGATCATGAGCTATGGAGATCAAGCAATTGAACCAAATGGTGACAAACATGCTTAGAATGGGAAGTCTTTCACTTAGAATGATCTTATGGCTCTCAACCATTATCCTAATCTTTCCCATTATCTAATAGCATCCATATGAAAATAATTCTAAGTAAATTATATGATTTACAAGCTCATGAGCTGTGGAGATCAAGTGATTCAACCAAATGGTGACAAACATGGTTAGAATGGGAAGTCCAACACTTAGAATGATCTGAGGGCTCTCAACCATTGGCCTAATCTTTCCCAAGATCTAATAGCATCCAAATGAATATAATTATAAGTAAATTAGATGATTTGCAAGATCATGAGCTATGGAGATCAAGCAATTGAACCAAATGGTGACAAACATGCTTAGAACGGGAAGTCTTTCACTTAAAATGATCTTATGGCTCTCAACCATTATCCTAATCTTTCCCATTATCTAATAGCATCCATATGAAAATAATTCTAAGTAAATTATATGACTTACAAGCTCATGTGCTGTGGAGATCAAGTGATTCAACCAAATAGTGACAAATGTACATAGAATGGGAAGTCCTGCACTTAGAATGATCTTATGGCTCTCAACCATTAGCCTAATCTTTCCCTACATGTAATAGCATCCACACGAAGATAACTATAAGTAAATTATATGATTTACAAGCTAAAGAGTTGTGGAGATCAAGCGATTAAACCAAATGGTGACAAACATTCTTAGAATAGGAAGCCCTTCACTTAGAATGAGGCTCTCAACCATTGGCCTAATCTTTCCCAAGATCTAATAGCATCCAAATGAATATAATTAGAAGTAAATTAGATGATTTACAAGCTCATGAGCTGTGGAGATCAAGCGATTAAACCAAATGGTGACAAACATAATTAGAATGGGAAGTCCTTCACTTAGAATGATCTTATGGCTCTCAACCATTGGCCTAATCTTTCCCAAGATCTAATAGCATCCAAATGAATATAATCATAAGTATATTAGATTATTTGCAAGATCATGAGCTATAGGGATCAAGCGAAAAATTGAGGACACTGCTTCAAATGGGAAGTCCTTCACTTAGAATGCTCTTATGGCTCTCTACCATTGGCCCAATTCTTTCCTAAAATCTAATAGCATCCAAATGAAAATAATTATAAGTAAATTGTATGATTTACAAGATCATGAGTTGTGGAGATCAAGCGAGTAAACCAAATGGTGACAAACATGATTAGAATGGGAAGTCCTTCACTTAAAATGACCTTAAAGCTCTCAACAATTGCCTTAATCGCTCCGAACATCTAATAGCATCCTAATGAATGTAATTATAAGTAAATTAGTTGATTTGCTAGCTCATGAGCTGTGGAGATCAAGCGATTAAACCAAAGGGTGACAAACATGCTTAGAATGGAAAGTCCTGAACTTAGAATGATCTTATGGCTCTCAACCATTTGCCTAATATTTCCCAAGATCTAATAGCATCCCAATGAATATTATTGTAAGTAAATGAGATGATTTACAAGCTCATGAGCTATGGTGATCAAGCGATCAAACCAAATGGTGACAAACATGCTTAGAAAGGGAAGCCCTTCACTTAGAATGATCTTATGGCTCTCAACCATTGGCCAAATCTTTCCTAAGATCTAATAACATCCAAATGAATATAATTCTAAGTAAATTAAATGATTTACAAGCTTATGAGCCATGGAGATCAAGCGATCAAACCAAATGGTGACAAACATGCTTAGAATGAGAAGTCCATCACTTAGAGTAATTTTATGGCTCTCAACCATTGGCCTAATCTTTCCGAAGATCTAATAGCATCCTAATAAAGATAACTATAAGTAAACTATATGATTTACACGCTCATGAGCCATGGAGATCAAGCGATTAAACCAAATGAGGACACATATGCTTCAAACGGGAAGTCCTTCAATTAGAATGATCTTATGGTCTGAACCATTAGCCTAATCTTTCCCTAGATCTAATAGCATCAAAATGAAGATAACTATAATTAAATTAGACCATTTACAGGCTCATGATCTATAGAGATTAAGCGTTTAAACCAAATGGTGACAAACAAGCATAGAATGGGAAGTCCTTCACTTAGAATGATCTTATGGCTCTCAACCATTATCCTAATCTTTCCCAAGATCTAACGGCATTCAAATGAAGATAACTATAAGTAAATTACACCATTTACAAGCTCATGATCTATAGAGATCAAGCGATTAAACCAAATGGTGACAAACATGCTTAGAATTGGAAGCCCTTGATTTACAATAATCTTATGACTCTCAACCATTCGTCTAATCTTTACCAAGATCTAATAGCATCCCAAATGAATATAATAACAAGTAAATTATATGATTTACAAGCACATGAGGTGTGGAGATCAAACAATTAAACCAAATGGTGACAAACATGCTTAAAATGGAAAGTCCTTCACTTAGAATGATCCTATGGCTCTCAACCATTAGCCTAATCTTTCCCAACATTTAATAGCATCCAAATGAAAATAATTATAAGTAAATTATATGATTTACAAGCTCATGAGCTATGGAGATCAGGGGCTCAAACCAAACAGTGACAAACATGCATAGAATGGGAAGTCCTTCACTTAGAATGATCTTATGGCTCTCAACCATTGGCCTAATCTCTCCCATGATCTAATAGCATCCAAATCAAGATAACTTTAAGTAAATTATATAATTTACATGCTCATGAGATATGGAGATCAAGCGATTAAACCAAATGCTTACAAATATGCTTAGAATGGGAAGTCCATCACTTAGAATGATCATATGGCTCCCAACCATTATTTTAATCTTTCCTTAGATCTAATAGCATCCAATGAACATAACTATAAGTAAATTATATGATTTAAAAACTCATGAGCTATAGAGATCAAGCGATTAAACCAAATGAGGACACATATGCTTCCAACGAGAAGTCCTTACCTTAGAATGATCTTATGGCTCTAAACCATTGGCCCAATCTTTCCCAACATCAAATAGCATCCAAATAAAAATAATTACAAGTAAATTATATGATTTACAAGCTCATGATCTGTGGAGATCAAGCGATTAAACCAAATGGCGACAAATATGCTTTGAATGGGAAGTCCTTCACTTAGAAATTGAGCTTACATGAGGTCTGGAGATCAAGTGATTACACCAAATGGTGACAAACATGCTTAGAATGGAAAGTCCTTCACTTAGAATGATCCTATGGTACTCAACCACTAGCCAAATCTTTCCCAAGCTCTAATAATATGCAAATGAAGATAACTAGAAGTAAATTATATGATTTACAAGCTCATGAGCTATGGAGATCAAGCGATTAAACCAAATGAGGACACATATGCTTCAAACGGAAAGTCCTTCAATTAGAATGATCTTATGGCTCTCAACCATTAGCCTAATCTTTTCCAACATCTAATAGCATCCAAATGAAGATAATTATAAGTAAATTATATGTTTTACAAGCTCATGAGCTGTGGAGATCAAGGGATCAAACCAAATGGTGACAAACATGCATAGAATGGGAAGTCCTTCACTTAGAATGATCTTATAGCTCTCAACCATTGGTCTAATCTCTCCCATGATCTAATAGCATCCAAATCAAGATAACTTTAAGTAAATTATATAATTTACATGCTCATGAGCTATGGAGATCAAGCGATCAACCCAAATGCTTACAAATATACTTAGAATGGGAAGTCCTTCACTTAGAATGATCATATGGCTCCGAACCATTATTCTAATCTTTCCCTAGATCTAATAGCATCCAAATGAACATAACTATAAGTAAATTATATGATTTAAAAACTCATGAGCTATGAAGATCAAACGATTAAACCAAATGAGGACATATATGCTTCAAATAGGAAGTCCTTTGCTTAGAATGATCTTATGGCTCTCAACCATTAGCCCAATCTTTCCCAACATCTAATAGCATCCAAATGAAAATAATTATATGTAAATTATATGATTTACAAGCTCATGAATTGTGGAGATCAAGCGATTAAACCAAATGGTGACAAATATGCTTTGAATGGGAAGTCCTTCACTTAGAATGATCTTATGGCCATCAACCATTGGCCGAATCTTTCTCAGGATCGAATATGATTGAAATGAAGACAACTATAATAAAATTAGATGATTTGCAAGTTCATGAGATGTGGAGATCTTGTGATTAAACGAAATGGTGATACACATGCTTAGAATGGGAAGTCCTTCAGTTAGAATGATCTTATGAATCCCAACCATTGGTCTAATCTTTCCCAAGATCTAATAGCCTCCAAATGAAGATAACCATAAGTAATTTATATGATTTACAAGCACATGAGGTCTGGAGATCAAGCGATTAAACCAAATTGTGAGAAACAAGCTTAGAATGGGAAGTCCTTCTCTTAGAATGATCCTATGGCACTCAACCATTGGCCGGATCATTCCAAAGATCTAATAGTATCCAAATGAAGATAACTATAAGTAAATTATATGATTTACAAGCTCATGAGCCTTGGAGATCAAGCAATTAAACCCAATGAGGACACATATGCTTCCAATGGGAAGTCCTTAACTTAGAATGATCTTATAGCTCTCAACCATTGGCCCAATCTTTCCCAACATCAAATAGCATCCAAAAGAATATAATTATAAGAAATGAGATGATTTACAATCTCATGAGCTGTGGAGATCAAGCGATCAAACCAAATGGTGACATACATGCATAGAATAGGAAGTCCTTTACTTAGAATGATCTTATGGCTCTCAACTATTGGCCTAATCTCCCCCAAGATCTAATAGCATCCAAATGAAGATAACTATAAGTAAATTATATAATTTACATGCTCATGAGCTATGAAGATTAGGCGATTAAACCAAAAGCTTACAAATGTGCTTAGAATAGGAAGTCCTTTACTTAGAATGATCTTATGGCTCCCAACCAATATTCTAATCTTTCCCTAGCTCTAACAGCATCCAAATGAAAATAACTATAAGTAAATTATATGATTTACAAACTCATGAGCAATGGAGCTCAAACGATTAAACCAAATGAGGACACATATGCTTCAAATGGGAAGTCCATCACTTAGAATGATCTTATGGCTCTCAACCATTGGCCTAATCTCTCCCATGATCTAATAGTATTCAAATGAAGATAACTATAAGTAAATTATATGATTTACAAGCTCATGAGCTGTGGAGATCACGTGATTAAACCAAATGGTGACAAAAATGCTTAGAATGGAAAGTCCTTCACTTAGAATGATCTTATGGCTCTCAACCATTGGCCTAATCTTTCCCTAGATTTCATCGCATCCAAATGAACATAACTACAAGTGAATTATATGATTTACAAGCTCATGAGTTGTGGAGATGAAGCTATTCAATCAAATTAGTACACATATGCTTCAAATGGAACGTCCCTCTCTTAAAATGATCTTATGGCTCTAAACCATTAGCCTAAAATTTACCTAGATCTCATGGAATCCAAATCAAGGTAACTATAAGTAAATTATAAGATTTCCAAGCTCATGAGCTATGTTGATCAAGCGATTAAACTAAATTAGGACACATGTGCTTCAAATGGGAAGTCCTTCGCATAGAATGATATGATAGCTCTCACCCATTTGCCTAATCTTTCCCTAGAGCTAATAGCATCCAATTGAAGAAAACAATAAGTAAATTATATGATTTACAAGCTCATGAGCAGTGGAGACCAAGCGATTAAATCAAATGGTGACAAAAATGCTTAGAATGGGATGTTCTTCAGTAAGAATAATCTTATGTCTCTCAACCACTGGCCTAATCTTTCCCATGATCTAATAGCATCCAAATGAACATAACTATAAGTAAATTATATGATTTACAAACTCATTAGCTATGGAGATCAAGCGATTAAACAAAATGAGGACACATATGCTACAAATGAGAAGTCCTTCACTTAGAATGATCTCATGACTCTCAACCATTAGCCGAATCTTTCCATACATCTCATAGCATCCAAATGACGATAACTATAAGTAAATTATATGATTTACATGCTCATGAGCTGTGGAGATCACGTGATTAAACCAAATGGTGACAAAAATGCTTAGAATGGGAAGTCATTCACTTAGAATGATCTTATGGCTCTCAACCATTGGCCTAATCTTTCCCTAGATTTCATCGCATCCAAATGAACATAACGATAAGTGAATTATATGATTTACAAGCTCATAAGTTGTGGAGATGAAGATATTCAATCAAGTTAGTACACATATGCTTCAAATGGAACGTCCCTCTCTTAGAATGATCTTATGGCTCTCAACCATTAGCCAAAAATTTACCTAGATCTCATGGCATCCAAATCAAGGTAACTATAAGTAAATTATAAGATTTCCAAGCTCATGAGCTATGGTGATCAAGCGATTAAACTAAATTAGGACACATGTGCTTCAAATGGGAAGTCCTTCGTTTAGAATGATCTGATAGCTCTCACCCATTTGCCTAATCTTTCCCTAGAGCTAATAGCATCCAATTGAAGAAAACTATAATTAAATTATATGATTTACAAGCTCATGAGCAGTGGAGACCAAGCGATTAAATCAAATGGTGACAAAAATGCTTAGAATGGGATGTTTTTCACTAAGAAAAATCTTATGTTTCTCAACCACTGGCCTAATCTTTCCCATGATCTAATAGCATCCAAATGAACAAAACTATAAGTAAATTATATGATTTACAAGCTCATTAGCTATGGAGATCAAGTGATTAAACAAAATGAGGACACATATGCTACAAATGAGAAGTCCTTCACTTAGAATGATCTCATGACTCTCAACCATTAGCCGAATCTTTCCATACATCTCATATTATCCAAATGACGATAACTATAAGAAAATTATATGATTTACATGCTCATGAGCTGTGGAGATCACGTGATTAAACCAAATGGTGACAAAAGTGCTTAGAATGGGAAGTCCTTCACGTAAAATGATCTTATGGCTCTCAACAATTTGCCTAATCTTTCCCTACATCTGATAGCATCCAAATGAAGATAACAATAAGAAAATTAGACGAATTACAAGGTCATGAGCGATGTATATCAAGCGATTACACCAAATGGTGACAAACATGGTTAGAATGGGAAGTCTTTCACTTAGAACAATCTAATTGCTCCCAACCATTGGCCTAATCTCTCCCATGATCTAATAGCATCCAAATAAAGATAACTATGAGTAAATGACATGATTTACAAGCACATGAGCTATGGAGATCGGGCGATCAAAGCAAATGATGAAAAAATGCATGGAATGGGAAGTCCTTCAATTAGAATGATCTTATGGCTCTCAAGCATTGGCCTAATCTCTCCCATGATCTAATAACATCAAAATGTAGATAACTATAAGTAAATTATATGATTTACATGCTCATGAGTTGTGGGATTAGGCAATTAAACCAAAAGCCAACAAAAACGCTTACAATGGGAAGTCCATCACTTAGAATGATCTTATGGCTCTCAACCATTTGCCTAATCTTTCCCTAGATCTGATAGCATCCAAATGAAGATACCTCAAAGAAAATTAGACGAATTACGAGGTCATGAGCGATGGATATCAAGCGATTATACCAAATAATGACAAATATGCTTAGAATAGGAAGTCTTTCACTTAGAACGATCTAATTGCTCCCAACCATTGGCCTAATCTCTCCCATGATCTAATAGCATCCAAATAAAGATAACTATGAGTAAATGACATGATTTACAAGCACATGAGCCATGGAGATCAGGCGATGAAAGCAAATGATGAAAAAAATGCATGGAATAGGAAATCCTTCACTTAGAATGATCTTGTGGCTCTCAAGCATTGGCCTAATCTCTCCCATGATCTAATAACATCCAAATGTAGATAACTATAAGTAAATTATATGATTTACATGCTCATGAACTGTGGAGATCAAGCGATTAAACCAAATGGTGACAAAAATGCTTGCAATAGGAAGTCCATCACTTAGAATGATCTTATGGCTCTCAACCATTTGCCTAATCCTTCCCTAGATCTCGTAGCATCCAAATGAAGATAACTATAAAAAAGATTAGACAATTACAAGGTCGTGAGCGATGGAGATCAAGCAATTATAACAAATGGTGACAAAATCGCTCAGAATGCGAAGTCCATTACTTAGAATGATCTTATGGCTCCAACCATTGGCCTAATCTCTCCCATGATCTAATAGCATCCAAATGAAGATAACTATAAGTAAATTATATGATTTATGCTCATGAGCTGTGGGATCAGGCAATTAAACCAAAAGCCAACAAAAATGCTTACAATGGGAAGTCCATCACTTAGAATGATCTTATAGCTCTCAACCATTTGCCTAATCTTTCCCTAGATCTGATAGCATCCAAATGAAGATACCTATAAGAAAATTAGACGAATTACGAGGTCATGAGCGATGGATATCAAACGATTATACCAAATAAGACAAATATGCTTAGAATAGGAAGTCTTTCACTTAGAACGATCTAATTGCTCCCAACCATTGGCCTAATCTCTCCCATGATCTAATAGCATCCAAATAAAGATAACTATAAGTAAATGACATGATTTACAAGCACATGAGCCATGGAGATCAGGCGATGAAAGCAAATGATGAAAAAAAATGCATGGAATGGGAAGTCCTTCACTTAGAATGATCTTGTGGCTCTTAAGCATTGGCCTAACCCCTCCCATGATCTAATAACATCAAAATGTAGATAACTATAAGTAAATTATATGATTTACATGCTCATGAACTGTGGAGATCAAGCGATTAAACCAAATGGTGACAAAAATGCTTGCAATAGGAAGTCCATCACTTAGAATGATCTTATGGCTCTCAACCATTTGCCTAATCCTTCCCTAGATCTCGTAGCATCCAAATGAAGATAACTATAAAAAAAAATTAGACAAATTACAAGGTCGTGAGCGATGGAGATCAAGCAATTATAACAAATGGTGACAAAATCGCTCAGAATGCGAAGTCCATTACTTAGAATGATCTTATGGCTCCAACCATTGGCCTAATCTCTCATGATCTAATAGCATCCAAATGAAGATAACTATAAGTAAATTATATGATTTACATGCTCATGAGTTGTGGGATCAGGCAATTAAACCAAAAGCCAACAAAAACGCTTACAATGGGAAGTCCATCACTTAGAATGATCTTATGGCTCTCAACCATTTGCCTAATCTTTCCCTAGATCTGATAGCATCCAAATGAAGATACCTCAAAGAAAATTAGACGAATTACGAGGTCATGAGCGATGGATATCAAGCGATTATACCAAATAATGACAAATATGCTTAGAATAGGAAGTCTTTCACTTAGAACGATCTAATTGCTCCCAATCATTGGCCTAATCTCTCCCATGATCTAATAGCATCCAAATAAAGATAACTATGAGTAAATGACATGATTTACAAGCACATGAGCCATGGAGATCAGGCGATGAAAGCAAATGATGAAAAAAATGCATGGAATGGGAAGTCCTTCACTTAGAATGGTCTTGTGGCTCTCAAGCATTGGCCTAATCTCTCCCATGATCTAATAACATCAAAATGTAGATAACTATAAGTAAATTATATGATTTACATGCTCATGAACTGTGGAGATCAAGCGATTAAACCAAATGGTGACAAAAATGCTTGCAATAGGAAGTCCATCACTTAGAATGATCTTATGGCTCTCAACCATTTCCCTAATCCTTCCCTAGATCTCGTAGCATCCAAATGAAGATAACTATAAAAAAAAAATTAGACAAATTACAAGGTCGTGAGCGATGGAGATCAAGCAATTATAACAAATGGTGACAAAATCGCTTAGAATGGGAAATCCGTCACTTAGAATGATCTTATGTCTCCTAACCATTTGCCTAATCTTTCCCTAGATCTGATAGCATCCAAATGAAGATACCTATAAGAAAATTAGACGAATTACGAGGTCATGAGCGATGGATATCAAGAGATTATACCAAATAGTAACAAATATGCTTATAATAGGAATTCTTTCACTTAGAATGATCTAATGGCTCCCAACCATTGGCCTAATCTCTCCCACGATCTAATAGCATCCAAATGAAGATAACTATAAGTAAATGACATGATTTACAAGCACATGAGCTATGGAGATCAGGCGATTAAAGCAAATGATGACAAAAATGCTTAGAGTGGGAAGTCCTTCATTTAGAATGATCTTATGGCTCTCAAGCATTGGCCTAATCTCTCCCATGATCTAATACCATCAAAATGAAGATAAATATAAGTAAATTATATGATTTACATGCTCATGAGCTGTGGAGATCAAGCAATTAAACCAAATGATGAAAAAATGCTTAGAATAGGAAGTCCATCACTTAGAATGATCTTATGGCTCTCAACCATTTGCCTAATCCTTCCCTAGATCTTGTAGCATCCAAATGAAGATAAAATAAAAAAAATTAGACAAATTACAAGGTCATGAGCGATGGAGATCAAGCGATTATAACAAATGGTGACAAAATCGCTCAGAATGGGAAGTCCATCACTTAGAATGATCTTATGGCTCTCAACCATTTGCCTAATCCTTCCCTAGATCTTGTAGCATCCAAATGAAGATAAAAATAAAAAAAATTAGACAAATTACAAGGTCATGAGCTATGGAGATCAAGCGATTATACTAAATGGTGACAAAAACGCTCAGAATGGGAAGTCCATCACTTAGAATGATCTTATGGTCTCAACCATTTGCCTAATCTTTCCCGAGATCTCATAGCATCCAAACGAAGATAATTATAAGTATATTATATGATTTACATGCTCATTAGCTGTGGAGGATCAAGCAATTAAACCAAAAGCCGACAAAAATGCTTACAATGGGAAGTCCATCACTTAGAATGATCTTATGGCCCTTAACCATTTGCCTAATCTTTCCCTAGATCTGATAGCATCCAAATGAAGATACCTATAAGAAAATTAGACGAATTACAAGGTCATGAGTGATAGATATCAAGCGATTATACCAAATAGTGACAAATATGCTTAGAATAGGAAGTCTTTCACTTAGAACGATCTAATGGCTCCCAACCATTGGCCTAATCTCTCCCAGGATCTAATAGCATCCAAATGAAGATAACTATAAGTAAATGACGTGATTTACAAGCACATGAGCTATGGAGATCAGGCTATTAAAGTAAATGATGACAAAAATACTTAGAATGGGAAGTCATTCACTTAAAATGATCTCATGGCTCTCAAGCATTGGCCTAATCTCTCCCATGATCAAATAGCATCAAAATGAAGATAACTATAAGTAAATTATATGATTTACATGCTCATAAGGTGTGGAGATCAGGTGATTAAACCAAATGGTGACAAAAATGCTTAGAATGGGAAGTCCATCACTTAGAATGATCTTATGGCTCTCAACCATATTCCTTATCTTTCCCTAGATCTCATAGCATCCAAATCAAGATAACAATAAGAAAATTAGATGAATTACAAACTCATGAGCGATGGAGATCAAGCAATTACACCAAATGGAGACAAACATGTTTAAAGTGGGAAGTCCTTCACTTAGAGTGATCTTATGGCTATCAAACATTGGCCTAATCTATGCCATGGTCTAATAGCATCTAAATGAAGATACCTTAAGCAAATTATATGATTTACAAGCTCATGAGCGATGGAGATCAAGTGATCCTTCACTTAGAATTATCTTATGGATCTCAACCATTGGCCTAATCTTTGCCATGATCTAATGGCATCCAAATGAAGATAACTATAAGAAAAGTAGCTGAATTACAAGCTCATGAGTAATGACGATCAAGCGATTAAACCAAATTAGGACACATATGCTTCAAATGGAAAGTCCTTCACTTAAAATGATCGTATGGCTTTCAACCATTTCCCTAATATTTCCCTAGATCTAATACCAACCAAATGAAGAAAACTATAAGTAAATTATATGATTTACAAGCTCATTAGCTATGGAGATCAAGTGATTAAACCAAATGAGGACATATATGCTTCAAATGGGAAGTTCTTCACATAGAATGATCTTATGACTCCCAACCATTAGCCTAATCTTACCCTAGATCTCATAGCATCCAAATGAAGATAACAATAAAAAAATTAGACGAATTACAAGATCATGAGTGATGGAGATCATGCGATTAAACCAATTGGTGACAAAAAAGCTTAGAATGGGAAGTCCTTCACTTAGAATTATCTTATGGATCTCAACCATTGGCCTAATCTTTGCCATGATCTAATAGCATCCAATGAAGATAATTATAAGAAAATTAGCTGAATTAGAAGCTCATGAGCAAAGGCGATCAAGTGATTAAACCAAATACGGACACATATGCTTCGAATGGGAAGTCCTTTCACTTAAAATGATCGTATGGCTCTCAACCATTTCCCTAATGTTTCCCTAGATCTAATAGCAACCAAATGAAAAAAACTATAAGTAAATTATATGATTTACAAGCTCATTAGTTGTGGAGATCAAGCGATTAAACCAAACGAGCACACATATGCTTCAAATGAAAAGTCCTTCACATAGAATGATCTTATGGCTCCCAACCATTAGCCTAATCTTACTTTAGATCTCATAGCATTTAAATGAAGATAACAATAAAAAAAAATTAGATGAATTACAAGCTCATGACCGATGGAGATCATGCGATTAAACCAAATGGTGACAAAAAAGCTCATAATGGGAAGTCCTTCACTTAGAATAATTTTATGGCTCTCAACCATTGGCCTAATATCTCCTATCATCTAATTGCACCCAAATGAAGAAAACTATAAGTAAATTATATGATTTACAAGCTCATTAGCTGTGAAGATGAAGCGATTAAACCAAATTAGAACACATATGCTTTAAATGGGAAGTGCTTCACTTAGAATGATCTTATGGCTCTCAACCATTTGCCTCATCTTTCCCTAGATCTAATTACATCCAAATGAAGGCAACTATAAGTAAATTATATGGTTTACAAGCTCATGAGCTATGGCGATCAAGCAATTAAACCAAATTAGGACACATGCTTCAAATGGGAAGCCCTTCACTTAGAATAATCTTATGGCTCTGAACCATTGGCCTAATCTTTCCCTAGATCTAATAGCCACCGAATGAAAAAAACTATAGGTAAATTATATGATTTACAAGCTCATTAGTTGTGGAGATCAAGTGATTTAACAAAATAAGGACACATATGCCTCAAATGGCAAGTCCTTCACGTAGAATGATCTTATGGCACTTAACCATTTTAAGAGTGTTCGTTGCCATTTGGGTTAGTTACATTATCATGGGAGTTCATGAGCTTGCAATCATCTAACTTTCTTTCAATTACCTTCATTTTCATGCTATTAGCTCTTTGGAAACATTAGAGAAGTGGTAGAGGGCCATAAGATCAACCAAAGAGAATAACCTCCAATTCTAAGAATGCTTCTTATCATTTCAGATAATATCTTGATCTTTGGAGTTGAAGGGCTTGGAAATCATGTAGTTTACTTATAATTTCCCTCACTTTGAAGCTATTTGATCTTGGAAAGTATTAAAGCAACGGTTGAGAGCCAATAAGATCATTCTAAGTGAAGAACCTACCATTCTCAAAGTGTTTGTTACCATTTGGGTGAGTTACTTGATCATGGGAGTTTGTGAGCTTAAAATTATCAAATTTTCTTTCAAATACCTTCACTTTGATCCTATTAGCTCTTTGGAAAGATTAGAGATGTGGTAGAGGGCCATAAGATCAACCAAAGAGAAGAACTTCCAATTTTGACAAGGCATCATATCATTTCGGTTAATTGCTTGATCTTGGGGGTTCACGGGCTTCGAAAGCATGTAATTTACTTAGAATTACCTTCGCTTTCAAGATATTTGAGCTTGGAAAGTGCTAGAGCAAAGGTTGAGAGCCATAAGATCATTCTAAGTGAACAATCTCCCATTCTAAGAGTGTATGTAGCCATTTGGATTAGTTACATGATTATGGGAGTTCACGAGATTGCAATCAAGAAATTTGCTTTCAATTATGACAATGCTTCTTATCATTTCGGTTAATTGCTTGATTTTGGGAGTTCACGGGCTTCCAAATCATGCAATTTACTTAGAATTTCCGTCATATTGAAGCTCTTTGAGATTGGAAAGTATTAGAGCAACGGTTGAGAGCCATAAGATATTTGTAAGTGAAGAACCTCCCATTCTAAGAGTGTTTGTTGCCATTTGAATTAGTTACTTGATCATGTGAGTTCACGAGGGTGCAATCATCTATTTTTCTTTCAATTACCTTCCCTTTGATCCCATTAACTCTTTGGAAAGATTAGAGAAGTGGTAGATGGCCATAAGATCAACCAAAGGGAAGAACTTCCAATCCTGACAATAATTCTTATCAATTCGGTTAATTGCTTGATCTTGGGAGTTCATGGGTTTCGAAATCATGTAATTTACTTATAATTACCTTTACTATGAAAATATATGAGCTTGGAAAGTATTAAAGCAACGGTTGAGAGCCGTAAGATCATTTTAAGTGAAGAACCTCCCATTCTAAGAGTGTATGTCGCCACAAGTTACTTGATGATGGGAGTTCATGAGCTCTGCAATCGTCTAATTTGCTTTCAATTATGTTCACTTTGATGCTATTAGCTCTTCGAAAAGATTAGAGAAGTGGGAGAGTGCCTTAAGATTAACCAAAGAGAAGAACTTCCAATACTAACAATGCTTCTTCTCATTTCGGTTAATTGCTTGCTCTTGGGAGTTCATGGGCTTCAAAATCAAGTAATTTAGTTAGAATTACCTTCATTGTGAAGCTATTTGAGCTTGGAAAGTATTAGAGCAATGGTTGAGAGCCATAAGATCATTCTAAGTGAAGAACCTCCTGTTCTAAGAGTGTATGTCGCCATTTGGGTAAGTTACTTGATGATTGGAATTCACGAGCTTGTAATTGTCTAATTTGCTTTCAATGACCTTCCCTTTGATCCTATTAGCTCTTTGGAAAGATGAGAGAAGTGGTAGATGGCCAAAGGAAAGAACTTCCAATCCTGACAATGTTTCTTATCATTTTAGTTAATTGCTTGATTTTTGGAGTTCACGGGCTTGGAAATCAAGTAATTTACTTAGAATTACCTTCACTTTGAAGCTATTTGAGCTTGGAAAGTATTAGAGCAACGGTTGAGAGCCATAAGATCATTCTAAGTGAAGAACCTCCCATTCTAAGAATGTTTGTTGCCATTTGGGTTAATTACTTGATCATGGGAGTTCAAGAGCTTGCAATCATCAAAATTTCTTTCAATTACCTTCCCTCGGATCCTATTAGCACTTTTGAAAGATTAGAAATATGGTAGACTGCCATAAGATCAACCGAAGGGAAGAACTTCCAATCTTGACAATGCTTTTTATCATTTCGGGTTGTTGCTTGATCTTGGGAGTTCACGGGCTTGAAAATCATGTAATTTACTTAGAATTACCTTCACTATGAAGCTATTTGAGCTTGGAAAGTATTAGAACAACGGTTGAGAGCCATAAGATCATTCTAAGTGAAAAACCACCCATTCTAAGAGTGTTGCCATTTGGGTTAATTACATTATCATGGGAGTTCATGAGCTTGCAATCATCTAATTTGCTTTCGATTACCTTCACTTTCATGCTATTAGCTATTTGAAAAGATTAAAGAAGTGGTAATGGGCCTTAAGATCAACTAGAGGGAAGAACTTCCAATTATGACCTTACCAAAAAAAACTTCCAATTATGACAATGCTTCTTATTATTTCGGTTAATTGCTTGATCTTGGGAGTACGCGGGCTTCGAAATCTTGAAATTTACTTATAATTACCTTCACTGTGAAGCTATTTGAGCTTGAAAAGTATTAGAGCAACGGTTGAGAGCCATAACAGTATTCTAAGTGATGAACCTCACATTCTAAGAGTGTTTGTTGACATTTGGGTTAATTACATTATCATGGGAGTTCATGAGCTTGCAATCATCTAACTTTCTTTCAATTACCTTCACTTTCATGCTATTAGCTCTTTGGAAAGATTAGAGAAGTGTTAGGGGGCCATAAGATTAACCAAAGAGAGGAACTTTGAATTCTGAGAATGTTTTTTATCATTTCGGTTAATTGCTTGATTTTGGGAGTTCATGGGCTTGAGAATTATGTAATTTACTTATAATTGCCCTCACTTTGAAGGTATTTAAGCAACGATTGAGAGCCATAAGATCATTCTAAGTGAAGAACCTCCTATTCTAAGATTGGTTGTTTCCATTTGGGGTAGTTACATGATCATGGGAGTTCGCAAACTTGCAATCATCTATCTTTCTTACTATTACCGTCACATTTGTGCTATTAGCTCTTTGGGAAGATTTGATAAGTGGTAGGGGGCTATAAGATCATCCAAAGGGAAGAACTTCCAATTATGATAATGCTTTTTATCGTTTCGGTTAATTATTTGATCTTGGGAGTTCACGGGCTTGAAAATCATGTAGTTTGCTTATGATTCCCCTCACTTCAAAGCTATTTGAGCTTGGAAAGTATTAGAGCAATGGTTGAGAGCCTTAAGATCAACCAAAGGGAAGAACTTCCAATTCCGAGAATGCTTCTTATCATTTGAGTTAAGTGCATGATCATGGGAATTCACGAGGTTGGAAATCATGTAATTTACTTATAATTTCGTTTGCTTTGAAGCTATTTTAGCTTGGAAAGTATTAAAGCAACGGTTGAGATCCATAAGATCATTCTAAGTGAAGAACCTCCTATTCTAAGATTGTTTGTTGCCATTTGGGTATGTTACTTGATCATGGGAGTTCACGAGCATGCACACATCTAATTTTCTTTCAATTATCTTCACTTTGATCTATTAGCTCTTTGGAAAGAATAGAGAAGTGGTAGGGGAACATAAGATCAACCAAAGGAAGGAACTTCCTATTATGAGAATGCTTCTTATCATGTCAGTTAATTGCTTGATCTTGGGAGTTGACGGGCTTGAAAATCATGTAATTTACTTAAAATTACCTTCACTTTGAAGCTATTTGAGTTTGGAAAGTATTAAAGCAATAGTTGAAAGAGCCATAAGATCATTCTAGATCATTCTAAGATTGTTTGTTGCCATTTGAAGAACCTCCCATTCTAATTTGTTGCCATTTGGGTGAGTTGCTTGATCATGGGAGCTCACATTATAAGAGTTTGCAATCATCTAATTTTCTTTCAAATTCCTTCACTTTGATCCTATTAGCTCTTTGGCATAATTAGAGATGTGGTAGAGGGCCATAAGATCAACAAAGGGAAGAACTTCCAATTTTCAGAATGATTCTTATCATTTCAGTTAATTGTTTGATCTTTGGAACTCATGTAATTTACTTATAATTACCTTCACTTTGAAGGTTTTGAGCTTGGAAAGAATTAGAGCAACTGTTAAGAGCCATAAAATCATTCTAAAAGTGAATAACCTCCCATTCTAAGAGTGTTTGTCACCATTTGGGTTAGTTAATTGACCGTGGGAATTCACGAGGTTGCAATCCTCTATTTTTCTTTCAATTACCTTCCCTTTGATCCTATTAGCTCTTTGGAAAGATTAGAGAAGTGGTAGATGGCCATAAGATCAACCAAAAGGAAGAACTTCCAATTATGATAATGCTTCTAATCCTTTCGGTTAATTGCTTGATCTTGGGAGTCTACGGGCTTCGAAATCTTGTAATTTACTTATAATTACCTTCACCGTGAAGCTGTTTGAGCTTGAAAAGTGTTAGAGCAACATATGAGAGCTATAAGACTATTCTAAGTGAAGAACCTCCCATTCTAAGATCGTTTGTTGCCATTTGGGTTGTTACTTGATCGTGGGAGTACACGAGATGCAATCATCTATTTTTCTTTGAATTACCTTCCCTTTGATCCTATTAGCTCTTTGGAAAGATTAGAGAAGTGGTAGATGGCCATAAGTTCAACCAAAGGGAAGAATTTCCAATCCTTACATTGCTTCTTATCATTTCGGTTAAATGCTTGATCTTGGGAGTTGACGGCCTTCCAAATCATGTAATTTACTAATAACTTACCTTCATTGTGAAGCTATTTGAGCTTGGAAAGTATTAGAGCAATGGTTAATAGGCATAAGATCATTTCAAGTGAAGAACCTCCAATTCTAAGAGTGATTGTTGCCATTTGGGTTAGTTACTTGATCATGGGAGTTCACGAGCTTGCAATCATCAAATTTTCATTCAATTACCTTCCCTTGGATCCTATTAGCTCTTTCGAAAGATTAGAGAATTGGTAGAGGGCCATAGGGTCAACCAAAGGAAGAACTTCCAATTTTGACAATGTTTCTTATCATTTCGGTTAATTGTTGATCATGGGAGTTCACAAGCTTGCAAATCTTTAATTTGCTTTCAATTGCCTTCACTTTATGCTATTAGCTCTTTGAAAAGATTAGAGAAGTGGTGGATGGCCATAAGATCTACCAAAGGGAAGAACTTTCAATCCGAACAATGCTTCTTATCATTTCCGTTAATTGCTTGATCATGGGAGTTCACGGGCATCAAAATCATGTAATTTAGTTAGAATTACCCTCACTGTGAAGCTATTTGAGCTTGGAAAGCATTAGAGCAACGGTTGAGAGCCATAAGATCATTGTAAGTGAAGAACCTCCCATTATATGAGTGTATGTCGCTATTTCGGTTAGTTACTTGATGATGGGAGTTCACAAGCTTGCAATAGTCTAATTTGCTTCCAATTACCTTCACTTTGATCTATTAGCTCTTTCGAAAGATTAAAGAAGTTGTAGATGGCCATAAGATCAACCAAAGGGAAGAACTTCCAATCTTGACAATGCTTCTTATTATTTTGGCTAATTGCTTGATCTTGGGAGTTCACGGAATTTGAAATCTCTTAATTTACTTAGAATTACCTTTACTATGAAGCTATTTGAACTTGGAAAGTATTAGAGTAACAGTTGAGGGACATAAGATCATTCTAAATGAAAAACCTCCCATTTTAAGAGTGTTTGTTGCCATTTGGGTTAGTTACTTTATCATGATAGTTCACGGCCTTGCAATCATCAAATTTTCTTTCAATTACCTTCCCTTGTATCCTATTAACTCTTTTGAAAGATTAGAGAAGTTGTAGATGGCCATAAGATCAACCAAAGGGAAGAACTTCCAATCCTGACAATGCTTCTTATTATTTCGGCTAATTGTTGATCTTGAAAGTTCACAAAGAAATCATGTAATTTACTAATAATTACCTTCACTGTGAAGCTATTTGAGCTTGGAAAGTATTAGAGCAACGGTTGAGAGCCATAAAATCATTCTAAGTGAAGAACCTCCCATTCTAAGAGTGTTTGTTGCCATTTGGGTTAGTTATTTGATCATGGAGTTTACGAGGTTGCAATCATCAATTTTTCTTTCAATTACCTTTCCTTTGATCCTATTAGCTTTTGGAAAGATTAGAAAAGTGGTAGATGACCATAAGTTCAACCAAAGGGAAGAACTTGCAATGCTTACAATGCTTCTTATCATTTCGGTTAATTACTTGATCATAGGAGTTCAAGAGCTTGCAATCGTCTAATTTGCTTTCAATTTCCTTCACTTTGATGCTATTAGCTCTTTATCAAAATTAGAGAAGTGGTAGATGGCCATAAGATCAACCAAAGGGAAGAACTTCCAATCTAAAATGCTTCTTATCATTTCGGTTTATTGCTTGATCTTGGGAGTTCACGGACTTTGAAATCATGTACTTTTCTTGGAATTACCTTCACTATGAAGCTATTTGAGCATGAAAAGTATTATAGCAATGGTTGAGAGCCATAAGATCATTGTAAGTGAAGAACCTCCCATTATATGAGTGTATGTCGCCATTTCGGTTAGTTACTTGATGATGGGAGTTCACGAGCTTGCAATAGTCTAATTTGCTTCCAATTACCTTCACTTTGATGCTATTAGCTCTTCGAAAAGATTAGAGAAGTGGTAGAGGGCCTTAAGATCAACCAAAGGAAGAACTTCCAATTATGACAATGCTTCTTATCATTCCATTAATTGGTTGATCTTGGGAGTTCACCATCTTTGAAATCTTATAATTTACTTATAATTACCTTCAATGTGAAGCTATTTGAGCTTGGAAAGTATTAGAGGAACGGTGAGAGCCGTAAATCATTCTAAGTGAAAAGCTCCCATTCTAAGAGTGTATGTTGCCCTTTGGGTTAGTTACTTTATGATTGGAATTCACAAGCTTGCAATTGTCTAATTTGCTTTCCATGACCTTCCCTTTGATCCTATTAGCCCTTTGGAAAGATTAGAGAAGTGGTAGATGGCCATAAGTTCAACCAAAGGGAAGAACTTCCAATTCTGACAATGCTTCTTATCATTTGAGTTAATTGCTTGATCTTGGGAGTTCACGGGCTTGGAAATCATGTAATTTACTTATAATTACCTTCACTTTGAAGCTATTTGAGCTTGGAAAGTATTAGAGCAATGGTTGAGAGCCATAAGATCATTCTAAGTGAAGAACCTCCCATTCTAAGAGTGTTTGTTGCCATTTGGGTTAGTTACTTGATCATGGGAGTTCAAGAGGTTGCAATCGTCTAATTTGACTTTAATTACCTTCCCTTTGATCCTATTAGCTCTTTGGAAAGATTAGACAAGTGGTAGATGGCCATAAGTCCTATTAGCTCTTTGGAAAGATTAAAGAAGTGGTAGATGGCCATAAGATCAACCAAAGGGAAGAATTTCAAATTCTAAGACAATGCTTTTTATCATTTTAGTTAATTACTTGATCTTGGAAATTAATGGGCTTGAAATCATGTAATTTACTTAGAATTTCACTTCAAGCTATTTGAGCTAGGAAAATGTTACAAATGGTTGTGAAACATTAGATCATTCTAATTGAAGATTCAAAGATTAGAGAACCATAAGATCAATCGAAGGGAACAACTTCCATTCTAGAATGCTTCTTATCGTTTCGGTTAATTACCTAATCTTGGGAGTTCACGAGGCTTGGAAATCATGTAATTTGCTTAGAATTAGCTTCACTTTGAAGATATTTGAGCTTATGAAGTATTTGAGCAACTGTTAAGAGTCATAAGATCATTCTAAGTGAAAACCTCCCATTCTAAGAGTGTTTATTGCCATTTGGGCTAGTTACTATCATAGGACTCCACGAGCTTGCAATCATCTATTTTTCCTTGAATTACCTTCACTTTGATCCTATTAGCTCTTTGGAAAGATTAGAGAAGTGGTAGATGGCCATAAGATCAACCAAAGCGAAGAACTTCAAATCCCGACAATACTTTCTTATCATTTCGGTTAATTGCTTGTTCTTGAGTTTACGGGCTCCGAAATCATGTAATTTACTTAAAATTACAGTCACTTTAAAGATATTTGAGCTTGGAAAGTATTAGAACAACGGTTGAGAGCCATAATTCTAAGTGAAGCACCTCCTATTCTAAGAGTGTTTGTTGTCATTTTGGTTAGTTACATGATCATGGGAGTTCACAAGCTTGCAATCATCAAATTTTCCTTCAAATACCTTCCCTTGTTTCCTATTGGGTCTTTCGAAAGATTAGAGAACTCGTAGATGCCCATATGGTCAACCAAAGGGAAGAACTTCTAGTTATAGAATGCTTCTTATCATTTTAGTTAATTGCTTGATGTTGGGAGTTCACGAGGCTTTGGAAATCATTTGATTTACTTAAAATTACCTTCACTTTGAAGCTATTTGAGCTTGGAATAGGGCAACGGTTGAGAGCCATAAGATCATTCTAAGTGAAGAACCTCCCATTCTAAGAGTATTTGTTGCCATCTAGGTTAGTTACTATCATGGGAGTTCACAAGCTTGCAATCATCTAGTTTTCTTTTAGTTACCTCCCTTTTGATCCTATTAGCACTTTGGAGATATTAGAAAGTGGTACATGACCATAAGATCAACCAAAGTGAAGAACTTTGGATCCTCGACAATTCTTCTTATCCTTTCGATTAATTGCTTGATCTTAAGAGGTCATGGGCTCTGAAATCATGTAATTTACTTAGAATTACCTTCACTTTGAAGATATTTGAGCTTGGAAAGTATCAGAGCAATGGTTGAGAGCCATAAGATCATTCTAAGTGAAGAACCTCACATTCTAAGAGTGTTTGTTACCATTTGGGTTAGTTACTTGATCATGCGAGTTCACGAGCTTGCAATATTCAAATTTTCTTTCAATTACCTTCCCTTGGATCCTATTAGCTTTTCGAAAGATTAGAGAAGTGGTAAATAGCCACAAGATCAACTAAAGGGAAGAACTTCCAATCTTGGCAATGCTTCTTATCATTTCGGTTAATTGCTTGATCTTGGGAGTTCACGGGCTTCGAAATCAGGTAATTTTCTTAGAATTACCTTCACATTGAAGCTATTTGAGCTTGGAAAGTATTAGAGCAACGGTTCAGAGTCATAAGATCATTCTAAGTGAGGAACCTGCCATTCTAAAAGTGTGTATGTCGCCATTTGGGTTAGTTACATGATGATGGGAGTTCACGACCTTGCAATCGTCTAATTTGCTTTCAATTACCTTCACTTTGATGCAATTAGCTCTTTGAAAACATTAAAGAAGTGGTAGAGGGCCATAAGATCAACCAAAGGGAGGAACTACCTATTCTGAGAATGCTTCCTATCGTTTCTGTTAATTGCTTCATCTTGCGAGTTCACGAGCTTGGAAATCATGTAATTTACTTATAATTACCATCACTTTGTAGCTATTTGAGTTTGGAAAGTATTAGAGCAACAGTTGAGAGTTATAAGATTATTCTAAGTGAAGAACCTCCCATTCTAAGAGTGTTAGTTGCCATTTGGGTTAATTACATGATCATGGGAGTTCACAAGCTTGCAATCATCTAAGTTTCTTTTAATTACCTTCACTTTCATGCTATTAGCTCTTTGGAAAGATTAGAGAAGTGGTAGAGGGCCTTAAGTTCAACCAAAGGGAACAACTTCCAATTTTGACAATGCATCTTATCATTTCGGTTAATTGCTTGATCTTGGGGGTTCACCGGCTTCAAAAGCATTTAATTTACTTAGAATTACCTTCACTTTGTAGATATTTGAGCTTGGAAATTGTTAGAGCAAAGGTTGAGAGCCATAAGATCATTCTAAGTGAACAACCTCCCATTCTAAGAGTGTATGTAGCCATTTGGGTTAGTTACATGATGATGGGAGTTCATGAGATTGCAATCAAGAAATTTGCTTTCAATTATGACAATGCTTCTTATCATTTCGGTTAATTTGCTTGATGTTCGGAGTTCACGGGCTTCAAATCATGTAATTTACTTATAATTTTGTCATTGTGAAGCTCTTTGAGATTGGAAAGTATTAGAGTAACGGTTGAGAGCCATAAGATCATTGTAAGTGAAGAACCTCCCATTCTAAGATTGTTTGTTGCCATTTGAGTTAGTTACTTGATCATGTGAGTTCACGAGGGTGCAATCATCTTTTTTTTTTTTCAATTACCTCCCTTTGATCCTATTAGCTCTTTGGAAAGATTAGAGAAATGGTAGATGGCCATAAGATCAACCAAGGGGAAGAACTTCCAATCCTCACAATGATTCTTATCATTTCGGTTAATTGCTTGATCTTGAGAGTTCATGGGTTTCAGAATCATGTAATTTACTTATAATTACCTTCCCTATGAAAATATGAGCTTGGAAAGTATTAGAGCAACGGTTGAGAACCATAAGATCATTTTAAGTGAATAACCTCCCATTCTAAGAGTGTATGTCGCCACTAGTTACTTAATGATGGGAGTTCACGAGCTTGCAATCATCTAATTTGCTTTCAATTACATTCACTTTGATGTTATTAGCTTTTCGAAAAGATTAGAGAAGTGAGGGAGGGCATTAAGATTAACCAAAGGGAAGAACTTCCAATCCTAACAATGCTTCTTCTCATTTCGGTTAATTGCTTGCTCTTGGGAGTTCACAAGCTTCAAAATCATGTAATTTAGTTAGAGCAACGGTGGAATGTGAAGCTATTTGTGGTTGGAATGTGTTAGAGCAACGGTGGAGAGCCGTAAAATCATTCTAAGTGAAGAACCTCCCATTCTAAGAGCGTATGTCGCCATTTGGGTTAGTTACTTGATGATTGGAATTCACAAGCTTGCAATCGTCTAATTTGCTTTCAATGACCTTCCCTTTGATCCTATTAGCTCTTTGGAAAGATTAGAGAAGTGGTAGATGGCCATAAGTTCAACCAAAGGGAAGAACTTCCAATCTTGACAATGCTTCTTATCATTTTAGTTAATTGCTTGATCTTGGGAGTTCACGAGCTTGGAAATCAAGTAATTTACTTAGAATTACCTTCACTTTGAAGCTATTTGAGCTTGGAAAGTATTAGAGCAATGGTTGAAAGCCATAAGATCATTCTAAGTGAAGAACCTCCCATTCTAAGAATGTTTGTTTCCATTTGTGTTAGTTACTTGATCATGGGAGTTCAAGAGCTTTCAATCATCAAATTTTCAATTACATGGCCATGTGAGTTGACGAGCTTACAATCATCTAACTTTCTTACAATCATCTTCACTTTCATGCCATTAGCTCTTTGGAAAGATTAGAGAAGTGGTAGAGGGCCATAAGATCATCCAAAGGGAAGAAATTCCAATTCCGAGAATGCTTTTTATCATTTTGGTTAATTGCTTCGGGGTTCACGGGCTTGGATATCTTGTAATTTACTTATAATTACCTTCACTTTAATGCCATTTGAGTTGGAAAGTATGAGAGCAACGATTGATTTTAGTTAAGCGCATGATCATGGGAGGTCACGAGGTTGGAAATCATGTAATTTACTTATAATTTCCTTCACTTTGAGGCTATTTGAGCTTGGAAAGTATTAGAGCAATAGTTGAAAGCCATAAGATCATTCCAAGTGAAGAACCTCCCATTTTAAGATTGTTTGTTGCCATTCGGGTTAATTACATGATCATGAGAGTTTTTTTTTTTTTTTTGGTAAGGTAAACTTGTATCAAACCAATTAGCAACTGTACAATCTTTTTTTTTTCAATTACCTCCCTTTGATCCTATTAGCTCTTTGGAAAGATTAGAGAAATGGTAGATGGCCATAAGATCAACCAAGGGGAAGAACTTCCAATCCTCACAATGATTCTCATAATTTCGGTTAATTGCTTGATCTTGGGAGTTCATGGGTTTCAGAATCATGTAATTTACTTATAATTACCTTCCCTATGAAAATATGAGCTTGGAAAGTATTAGAGCAACGGTTGAGAACCATAAGATCATTTTAAGTGAATAACCTCCCATTCTAAGAGTGTATGTCGCCACTAGTTACTTAATGATGGGGAGTTCACGAGCTTGCAATCATCTAATTTGCTTTCAATTACATTCACTTTGATGTTATTAGCTTTTCGAAAAGATTAGAGAAGTGAGAGAGGGCATTAAGATTAACCAAAGGGAAGAACTTCCAATCCTAACAATGCTTTTTCTCATTTCGGTTAATTGCTTGCTCTTGGGAGTTCACAAGCTTCAAAATCATGTAATTTAGTTAGAATTACCTTCACTGTGAAGCTATTTGTGGTTGGAATGTGTTAGAGCAACGGTGGAGAGCCGGAAAATCATTCTAAGTGAAGAACCTCCCATTCTAAGAGTGTATGTCGCCATTTGGGTTAGTTACTTGATGATTGGAATTCACAAGCTTGCAATCGTCTAACTTGCTTTCCATGACCTTCCCTTTGATCCTATTAGCTATTTGGAAATATTAGAGAAGTGGTAGATGGCCATAAGTTCAACCAAAGGGAAGAACTTCCAATCTTGACAATGCTTCTTATCATTTTAGTTAATTACTTGATCTTGGGAGTTCACGAGCTTGGAAATCAAGTAATTTACTTAGAATTACCTTCACTTTGAAGCTATTTGAGCTTGGAAAGTATTAGAGCAATGGTTGAAAGCCATAAGATCATTCTAAGTGAAGAACCTCCCATTCTAAGAATGTTTGTTTCCATTTGTGTTAGTTACTTGATCATGGGAGTTCAAGAGCTTTCAATCATCAAATTTTCAATTACATGGTCATGTGAGTTGACGAGCTTACAATTATCTAACTTTCTTACAATTATCTTCACTTTCATGCCATTAGCTCTTTGGAAAGATTAGAGAAGTGGTAGAGGGCCATAAGATCATCGAAGGGAAGAAATTCCAATTCGAGAATGCTTTTATCATTTTGGTTAATTGCTTCGGGGTTCATGGGCTTGGATATCTTGTAATTTACTTATAATTACCTTCACTTTAATGCCATTTGAGCTGGAAAGTATGAGAGCAACGATTGATTTTAGTTAAGCGCATGATCATGGGAGTTCACGAGGTTGGAAATCATGTAATTTACTTATAATTTCCTTCACTTTGAGGCTATTTGAGCTTGGAAAGTATTAGAGCAATAGTTGAAAGCCATAAGATCATTTCAAGTGAAGAACCTCCCATTTTAAGATTGTTTGTTGCCATTTGGGTTAGTTACTTGATCATGGGAATTCACGAGCTTGCAATCAACAAATTTTCTTTCAATTACCTTCCCTTGGATCCCATTAGCTCTTTCGAAAGATTAAAGAAGTGGTAGATGGCCATAAGATCAACTAAAGAGAAGAACTTCCAATCTTGACAATGCTTCTTATCATTCCGGTTAATTGCTTGATCTTGGGAATTCACGGGCCTCAAAATCATGTAATTTACATATAATCATTTCGGTCAACAAATTTTCTTTCAATTACCTTCCCTTGGATCCCATTAGACCTTTGGTTGAACTTATGGCCCCCTACCACTTCAATAATCTTTCCCAAGAGCTAATAGGATCAAAATGAAAGTAATTGAAAGTAAATTACATGATTGCAAGCTCATGAACTCCCATGATCATTTAACTTAACAACAAACAAGAATGGGAGGTTCTTGACATAAAAACACTCTAATTCTTTTCTTTCCAAACTCAAAAGCTTCAAAGTGAAGGTAATTATAAGTAAATTACTTGATTTCCAAGCCTATGAACTCCAAAGATCAAGCAATTAACCGAAATGATAAGTAGCATTCTCAGAATTGGAAGTTCTTCCCTTTGGTTGATCTTATGGCCCTCTACCACTTCTCTAATATTTCTAAAGAGCTAATAGCATAAAAGTGAAGGTAATTCAAAGAAAATTAGATGTTTGCAAACTCAGGAACTCCCATGATCATCTAATTAACCCAAATGGCAACAAACACTCTTAGAAATGGAGGTTCTTCACTTAGAATGATGTTATGGCTCTCAACCGTTGCACTAATACTTTCCAAACTCAAATAGCTTTAAAGTGAAGGTAATTATAAGTAAATTACATGATTCTCAAGCCCGTGAACTCCAAGATCAAGCAATCAACCAAAATGATAAGAAGCATTCTCAGAATAGGAAGTTCCTCGCTTTGGTTGATGTTGTGGCCCCCTACCACTTCTCTAATCTTTCCAAAGGGCTAATAGGATAAAAGTGAAGGTAATTGAAAGAAAATTAGATGATTGCAAGCTTGTGAACTCCCATGATCAAGTAACTCGCCCAAATGGCAACAAACACTCTTAGAGTGGGAGGTTCTTCACTTAGAATGATCTTATCACTCACAACCATTGCTCTTATTCTTTCAATGCTCAAATAGCTTCAAAGTGAAGATAATTATAAGTAAATTACATGATTTTGTGGCTCTCAACCGTTGCTCTAATGGTTTCAAGTTCAACTCCCAAGATCAAGGTAATTATACCGAAATGCTAATTTCCAAGCATTCTCATAATAGGAAAATTCCTCTCTTTGGTTGATCTTATGGCCCCCTCCTGCTTCTCTAATCTTTCCAAAGAGCTAATAGGATCAAAGTGAAGGTAATTCAAAGCAAATTAGATGATTGCAAACTCTTGAACTCCCCAAAATCAAGTAACTAACCCAAATGCCAACAACCACTCTTAGAACGGGAGATTCTTCACTTAGAATGATCTTATAGCTCTCAACCGTTGCTCTAATACTTTCCAAGCTCAAATAGCTTCAAAGTGAAGGAAATTGTAAGTAAATAACATGATTTCGAAGCCCGTGAACTCCTAAGATCAAGCAATTAACCGAAATGATAAGAAGCAGTGTCAGAATTGGAAGTTCCTCCCTTTGGTTGATCTTATGGCCCCTTACCACTTCTTTAATCTTTTGGAAGAGCTAATAGGATCAAAATGAAAGTGATTGAAAGCAAATTAGTTGATTGCAAGCTCGTAAACTCCCATGATCAAGTCACTAACCCAAATGGCAACAAACACTCTTAGAATGAGAGGTTCTTCACTTAGAATGATCTTATGACATCTACTATCGTTTCTCTAATCTTTCAAAAGCTCAAATAGCTTCAAAGTGAAGGTAATTCTAAGTAAATAACATGATTTCGAAACCCGTGAACTCCCAAGATTAAGCATTTAACCGAAATGATAAAAAATGGAAGTTCTTCCGTTTGGTTGATCTTATGGCCATCTACCACTTCGAATGATCTTATGGGCTCATGAACTCCCATGATCAAGTAACTAACCCAAATGGCAACAAACACACCTAGAATGGGAGGTTTTTTACTTAGAATAATCTTATGGGCTCGTGACCTCCCATGATCATGTAACTAACCCAAATGGCAACAACCAGTTTTAGAATGGGAGGTTCTTCACTTAGAATGTTCTTATGGCTCTCAACCGTTGCTCTAATATTTTCCAAGCTCAAATAGCTTCAAAGTGAAGGTAATTCTATGTAAATTACATGATTTAGAAGCCCGTGAACTTCCAAGATCAAGCAATTAACTGAAATTGTACGAAGCATTGTGAGGATTGGAAGTTCTTCCCTTGGTTGATCTTATGGCCATCTACCACTTCTCCAATCTTTCGAAAGAGCTAATAGGATCAAAGGGAAGGTGATTGAAATAATTAATCTAAATGGAAAGAAACATTCTCAGAATGGAAAGTTTATCACTCAGAGTGAACTTATGGCTCTCTATCATCTCTCTAATATTTCCAAAGGACTAATAGGATTAAAGTGAGGATAATTGGAACAAAATTAGATGATTGCAAGCTCGTGAACTCCCATGATCAAGTAATTAACCCAAATGGCAAGAAATATTCTTAGATTGGGAAGTCATTCACTTAGAATGAGCTTAGGGCTCTCTATCATCTCTCTAATCTTTCCAAAGGACTAATAGCATCAAAGTGGGGATAATTGGTAGAAAATTAGATGATTGCAAGCTCGTGAACTCCCATCATAGAGTAATTAACCCAAATGGAAATAAACATTCTTAGAATGGGAAGTTCTTCACTTAGAATGATCTGATGGCTCTCTACCGTTGTTCTAATAGGTTTCAAGTTCAAATAGCTTCAAAGTGAAGGTAATTATAAGTAAATAATGTAATTTCCAAGCTCGTGAACTCCCATGATCAAGTAATTAACCCAAATGGCAAGAAACATTCTCAGAATGGGAAGTTGTTGACGTAGAATAATCTTGGGGCTCTCTACCGTCTCTCTAATCTTTCTAAAGGACCAATAGGATCAAATTGAGGATAATTGTAAGAAAATTTGATGATTGCAAGCTTGTGAACTCCCATGATCAATTAACTAACCCAAAAGGAAACAACCATTCTTAGAATGGGAAGTTCTTCACTTAGAATGATCTTGTGGTTCTCAACCATTTCTCTAATAGGTTTCAAGATCAAATAGCTTCAATGTGAAGGTAATTAAACGTAAATTACATGATTTCCAAGCTCGTGAACTCCCATGATCAAGTAATTAACCCAAATGGAACTAAGCATTCATAGAATGGAAAGTTCTTCACTTAGAATGATTTTGTGGCTCTCAACCGTTGCTCTAATAGGTTTCAAGATCAAATAGCTTCAATGTGAAGGTAATTAAATGTAAATTACATGATTTCCAAGCACATATACTCCCATGTTCAAGTAATTAACCCAAATGGCAACAAATTTTCTTAGAATAGGAAATTCTTCACTTAGAATGACCTTATGGTTCTCAACCATTGCTCCAATGGGTTTTAATTCAGATAGCTTCAAAGTGAAGATAATTATAAGTAAATTACATGATTTCCATGCTCGTGAACTCCCATGGTGAAGTAATTAACCCAAATGGAAACAAGCATTCTCAGAATGGGAAGTCCTTCAAATAGAATGATCGAATGGCTCTCAACAGTCACTCTAATAGGTTTCAAGTTCAAATAGCTTCAAAGTGAAGGTAATCATAAGTAAATGACATGATTTCCAGGCTCGTGAACTCCCATGATCAAGTAATTAACCCAAATGGAAACAAGCATTCTGAGAATGGGAAGTTCTTCTCTTAGAACGATCATATGGCTCTCAACCGTTACTCTAATAGGTTTCAAGTTCAAATAGCTTCAAAGTGAAGGGAATTATAAGTAAATTACATGATTTCCAAGCTCATGAACTCTCATGATCAAGTAATTAGCCCAAATGGAGAGAAACATTCTCAAAATGGGAAGTTCTTCACTCAAAATGATCTTACGGCTCTCCATCGTCTCTCTAATCTTTACAAATGACTAATAGGATCAAAGTGAGGATAATTCGAAGAAAATTAGATGATTGCATGTTCGTGATCTCCCAAGATCAAGTAATTAACCCAAATGGAAACAAGCATTCTTAGAACGGGAAGTTCTTCACTTAGAATGATCTTATGGTTGTCTACCGTCTCTCTAATCATTTCAAAGGACTAATAGGATCAAAGTGAGCATAATTCGAAGAAAATTAGATGATTGCATGTTGGTGAACTCTTAGATCAAGTAATTAACCAAAATGGAAACAAGCATTCTTTGAAGTAGAAGTTGTTCACTTAGAATGATCTTATGGCTTTCTATTGTCTCTCTAATCTTTCCAAAGGACTAATAGGATCAAAGTGAGTATAATTGGAAGAAAATTAGATGATTGCAAGCTCATGAACTCCCACGATCAAAAAATTAACCCAAATGGAAACAAGGATTCTTAGAATGGGAAGTTCTTCAATTAGAATGATCTTATGGCTCTTAACCATTGCTCTAACAGGTTTCAAGTTATAAATAAATTACATGATTTCCAAGCTGGTGAACTCCCATGATCAAGTATGTAATCCAAATGGCAACAACAATTCTTACAATTGGAAATTCTTCACTTAGAATGATCTTATGACTCTCTACCGTTGCTCAAATAGGTTTCAAGTTCAAAAAGCTCCAATGTGATTGTAATTATAAGTAAACTACATGATTTCCAAGCTCGTGAACTCCCATGATCAAGTAATTAACATAAATGCAAGAAACAATCTCAAAATGGGATGTTCTTTACTTAGAATGATCTTATTGCTCTCTACCGTCTCTTTAATCTTTCCAAAGGAATGATCTTATGGCCCTCAATCGTTGCTCTAATAGGTTTCAAGTTCAAATAGCTTGAAAGTGAAGGTAATTATAAGTAAATTACATGATTTCCAAACTGGTGAACTCCCATGATCAAGTAATTAATTCAAATGGCAATAACAATTCTTACAATGGGAAGTTCTTCACTTAGAATGTTCTTATGGCTCTCTACTGTCTCTCTAATCTTTCCAAAGGACTAATAAGATCAAATTAAGGATAATTGGAAGGAAAATAGATGATTGCATGTTCGTGAACTCCCATGATCAAGTAATTAGCCCAAATGGAATCAAGCATTCTTTGAATGGGAAGTTCTTCACTTAGAATGATCTTATGACTCTCAACCATTGCTCTAATAGGTTTCAACATCAAATAGCTTCAATGTGAAGGTAGTTATAAGTAAATTACATGATTTCCAAGCTCTTTAACACCCATGATCAAGTAATTAACCAAAATGGCAAGAAACATTCTCTGAATGGAAAGTTCTTTACTTAGAATGATTTTATGGCTCTCTACTGTCCTTCTAATGTTTCCAAAGGACTAATACGATCAAAGTGAGGATAATTGGAAGAACATCAGCTGATTGCAAGCTCGTGAACTCCCATGATCAAGTAATTGACAAAAATGAAAAGAAACATTCTCAGAATAGGAAGTTCATCACTTAAAATGATCTTACAGCTCTCTACCTTCTCCCTAATATTTCCAAAGGACTAATAGGATAAAAGTGAGGATAATTGGAAGAAAATTAGATGATTGCATGTTCGTGATCTCCCATGATCAAGTAATTAACCCAAATGAGAAGAAACATTCTCAGAATGGGAAGTTCTTCACTTAGAATGATCTCATGGCTCTCTACCATCTCTCCAATCATTCCAAAGGACTAATAGGATCAAAGTGAGGATAATTGGAAACATTCTCATAATGGGAAGTTTTTCACTTAGAATGATCTTATGGCACTCTACCGTCTCTCTAATCATTCCAAAGGACTAATAGGATTAAAGTGAGCATAATTGGAACAAAATTAGATGACTACATGTTCGTGAACTCCCATGATCAAGGAATTAACTCAAATGAAAAGAAACATTCTTAGAATGGGAAATTCTTCACTTAGAATGATCTTATGGCTCACAACCGTTGCTCTAATAGGTTTCAAGTTCAAATAACTTCAAAGTAAAGGTAATTATAAGTAAATTTCATGATTTCCAAGCTCATGAACTCTCATGATCAAGTAATTAACCCAAATGCCCAGAAACACTCTCAAAATGGGAAGTTCTTCACTTAGAATGATCTTATGGCTCTCAACCGTTGCTCTAATAGGTTTCAAGTTCAAATAGCTTCAAAGAGAAGGTAATTATAAGTATATTTCATTATTTCCGAGCTCATGAACTCCCATGATAAAGTAATTAACCCAAAATGCCCATAAACACTCTTAGAATGGGAAGTTCTTCACTTAGAATGATCTTATGGCTCTCAACCGTTGCTCTAATATGTTTCAAGTTCCAATACTTTTCAGTCAACATAAATATTATGTATTCTTTTAGGAAAATGAATTCCTATACATGAGAAGGGGAACATATTTTCCCTCTTTATCAAGTCTTTAGGTCCTTTCTATTTTAAATGTTATTCAATCATTTTCCAAATGCGATCCAAACGCTTGAAAACATTTTCAATCACATATCATCAAATACAAGAAAACTAATCATTTTCATGGAAAATGATTTCTTAGAAAATATTTTCCAAAAATGATACAATTTTCACGAAACAAACGCACCCTTAGAATGATCTTATGGCTCTCAACCATTGCTCTAATAGGTTTCAAGTTCAAATAGCTTCAAAGTGAAGGTAATTATATGTAAATTTCATTATTTCCGAGCTCATGAACTCCCATGATCAAGTAATTAACCCAGATGCCCAGAAACACTCTCAGATTGGGAAGTTCTTCACTTAGAATGATCTTGTGGCTCTCAACCGTTGCTCTAATATGTTTCAAGTTCCAATAGCTTCAAAGTGAAGGTAATTATAAGTAAATTTCATGATTTCCAAACTCATGAACTCCCATGATCAAGTAATTAACCCAAATGCCCAGAAACACTCTTAGAATGGAAAGTTCTTCACGTAGACTGATCTTATGGCTCTCTACCATTTCTCTAATAGGTTTCAAGTTCAAGTGGCTTCAAGGTGATGGTAATCATAAGTAAATTACATGATTTCCAAGCTTGTTAACTCCCATGATCATGTAATCAACCCAAATGGCAAGAAATAGTCTCAAAACGAGAAGTTCTTCACTAAGAATGATTTTATGGCTCTCTTGCTTCTCTCTAATTTTTCCAAAGGACTAATAGGATCAAAGTGAGGATAACTGGAAGAAAATGAGATGATTACAAGCTCCTGAACTCCCATGATCAAGTAATTAACCTAAATGGAAACAAGCATTCTTACAATGGGAAGTTCTTCACTTATAACGATCTTATGGCACTCAACCATAGCTCTAATATGTTCAAGATCAAATTGCTTTAAAGTGAAGGTAATTATAAGTAAAATACATGATTTCCAAGCTCGTGATTTCCAACCCAAATGGAAAGAAACATTCTCAGAATGGGAAGTTCATTACTTCGAATGATCTTATGGCTCTCTACGGTCTCTCTAATCTTTCCAAAGGACTAATAGGATCAAAGTGACAATAATTGGAAGAAAATGAGATGATTCCAAGCTCGTGAACTCCCATGATGAAGTAATTAACCCAAATGGAAACAAGCATTCTTAGAATGGGAAGTTCTTTACTTAGAATGATCTTATGGCACTCAACTGTTGCTCTAACAGGTTTCAAGGTCAAATTGCTTTAAAGTGAAGGTAATTATAAGTAAAATACATGATTTCCAGCTCGTGAACTCCCATCATCAAATAATTAACCCAAATGGAAAGAAACATTCTAAGAATGCGAAGTTCATTACATCGAATGATCTTATGTCTCTCTATGGTCTTTCTAATCATTCCAATGGACTAATAGATCAAAGTGACAATAATTGGAAGAAAATGAGATGATTCCAATCTCGTGAACTCCCATGATCAAGTAAATAACCCAAATGGAAAAAAGCATTCTTAGAATGGGAAGTTCTTCACTTAGAATGATCTCATGGCTCTCAACCATTGCTCTAATAGTTTTCAAGTTCAAATAGCTTCAATGTGAAAGTAATTATATGTAAATTAGGATATTTGAAGGCTCGTGAACTCCCATGATCTAGTAAAGAACCCAAATGGCCAAAAACACTCTCGGAATAGGAAGTTCTTCACTTAGACTAATCTTATGGCTCTCAACTGTTGCTCTAATACGTTTCAAGATCAAACAGCTTAAAAGTGAAGGTAATTATAAGTGAAATACATGATTTCCAAGCTCGTGAGCTCCTATGATTAACCCAAATGGCAAGCCGAATGGGAAATTCTTCACTTAGAATGATCTTGTGGCTCTCAACCAATGCTCTAATTGGTTTCAAGATCAAATAGATTGAAAGTGAAGGCAATAATAAGTAAAATACATGACATTCGAGCTTGTGAACTCCTATGATCATGTAATTAACCCAAATGGAAAGAAACATTCTCAGAATGGGAAGTTCATCACTTAAAATCATTTGATGGCTCTCTACCATCTCTCTAATATTTCCAAAGGACTAATAAGATCAAAGTGCAGATAATTAGATGATTGCAAGCTCATGAACTCCCATGATCAAGTATTTTTCCCAAATGGAAACGAGCATTCTTAGAATGGGAAGTTCTTCACTTAACCGTTGCTCTAATAGGTTTCAAGATCAAATAAATGTGAAGGTAATTATAAGTAAATTATGTAATTTCCAAGCTTGTGAACTCCCATCATCAAGTAATTAACACAAATGGAACTAAGCATTCATAGAATGGGAAGTTCTTCCCTTAAAATGATCTTATGGCTCTCAAACGTTGCTCTAATAGGTTTCAAGATCAAATAGCTTCAATGTGAAGGTAATCAAATGTAAATTACATGATTTCGAAGCTCAAGAACTCCCATGATCAAGAAATTATCCCAAATGGCAAGAAACACTCTCACAATGGGAAGTTCTTCACTTAGAATGAACTTATGGCTCTCTACCGTCTCTCTAATATTTCCAAAGGACTAATAGGAGAGGATAATTAGAGGAAAATTAGATTATTGCAAGCTCGTGAACTCCCATCATAGAGTAATTAATCCAAATGGAAACAAACATTCTTAGAATGGGAAGTTCTTCACTTAGAATGATCTTATGGCTCTCTACTGTTGCTCTAATTTGTTTCAAGTTCAAATAACTTCAAGATGAAGGTAATCATAAGTAAGTTACCTAATTTCCAAGCTCCTAAACTCCCATGATCAAGTAATTAACCCAAATCACAACAAACATTCTCAGAATGGGAAGTTCTTCATTGAGAATGATCTTATGGCTATCTACCATCTCACTAATCTTTGCAAAGGACTAATAGTATCATAGTGAGGATAATTGAAAGAAAATTAGATGATTGGAAGCTCGTGAACTCCCATCATCAAGTAATTAACCTAATGATCTTCTAGCTCTCAACCATTGCTCTAATAGGTTTCAAGTTCAAATAGTTTCAAAGTGATGGTAATTATAAGTAAATTACATGAATTCCAAGCCCGTAATCTCCCGAGACCAAGTAATTAACCCAAATGGCAAGAAACATTCTCAGAATGGGAAGTTCTTCACTTAGAATAATCTTACAGCTCTCTAATCTTTCCAAAGGACTAATAGGATCAAAGTGAGGATAATTGGAAGAAAATTAGGTGATTGCAAGCTCGTGAACTCCCATGATCAAATACTTAACCCAAATGGAAATAAGCATTCTTAAAATTGGAAGTTCTTCACTTCCAATGATCTTATGGCTCTCAAATGTTGCTCTAATAGGTTTCAAGTTTAAATAACTTTAAAGTGAAGGCCATGATAAGTAAATTAAATGATTTCCAAGCTCATGAACTCCCATGATCAAGTAATAAACCATAATGGCAAGAAACATTCTCTGAATGGGAAGTTCCTCACTTAGAATGATCTTATGGCTCTCTATTGTCTCTCTAATCTTTCCATAGGACTAATAGGATCAAAGTGAGGATAATTGGAAGAAAATTAGATTATTGAAAGCTCGTAAACTCCCATGATCAAGTAATTAACGTAAATGAAAACAAGCATTCGTAGAATGGGAAATTCTTCACTTCAAAAGATCTTATGGGTCTCAACCGTTGCTCTAATAGGGGTCAAGTTCAAAAAGCTCAAAAGTGAAGGTAATCATAAGTAAATTACATGATTTCCAAGCTCGTGAACTCCCATGATCAAGTAATTAACCTAAATGGCAATAAACATTGTAAGAATGGGAAGTTCTTTTAGAATGATTAGGTGGCTTTGAACCGTTGCTCTAATAGGTTTAAAGTTCAAATAGTTTCATAGTGAAGGTAATTATAAGTAAATTACATGATTTTTCCAAGACCAAGTACTTAACCTAAATGACAAGAAACATTCTCAGAATGGAAAGTTATTCACTCAGAATGATCTTATGGCTCTCTATTGTCTTTCTAATCTTTCCAAAGGACTAATAGGATCAAAGTGAGGACAACTGAAAGAAAATTAGGTGATTGCAAGCTCATGAACTCCCATAATCAGAAACTTAACCCAAATGGTAACAAACATTCTTAGAATGGAAAGTTCTTCACTTAGAATGATATTCTGGTTCCCAATTGTTGCTCTATTATGTTTCAAGTTCAAATAGCTTCAAATTGAGGGTAATTATAAGTGAATTACATGATTTCCAAGCTTGTCAACTCCCATTATCAAGTAATTAACCCAAATGGCAACAAACATTCTCTGAATGAGAGATACTTCACTTAGAATGATCTTATGGCTCTTTACCGTTGCTCTAATAGGTTTCAAGTTCAAATAGCTTTAAAGTGAAGGTCATTATAAGTAAATTACATGATTTCCAAGCTCATGAACTCACATGATCAAGTAATTAACCCAAATGGGAAGAAACATTCTCTGAATGACCCGGGACTATTACGACCTTTGAGCTTCCGAGGAATCCTTTTGCAAAGTCAAGGATTAGATGGTTAAAGGAAGGGGATCGAAACACATGATTTTTCACCATTCGGTGAATCATCACCATTTGCGTAATAGGATTATTTCTATCCAAGATGACAAGGGCATTTTAATCACCGAATCGGAGGAGATCCATCGGGCTTTCATCTCCTACTTCAAGAACCTCTTGGCTCTAGCGAATATGGCCACTAAATTGTCATATGATGAGATCAAGCATTTCATACACCGCCTCTAAATGATGAACAGGTTAGCCTTCTTTCTAACCCTATTTTACCTCGGGATGTTAGAAATACCATGTTCTCATTAGCCGTGGGAAAGCACCAGCTGGATGGCTTTAATGCTGAATTTCTTTCAAAAAATGGTCGTTTACTTCGAGAAATTAATCGCACGCTTATTGCTTTAGTTCCCAAAATCCCAAATGCTTTAGCGGTGAATGATTTTAGGCCTATAGCATGCTGTAATACCATATGTAAATGCATTATGAAGATTATGGCCAATCGGATAGCTAAGATCCTCCTGCATATAATCGGGTCCCCGCTCAATCGCCTTTTATCGTAGGCAGGCGTATCACACGTATAATATTCTCCTAGCTTAGGAGTTGTTTAGTGGCTTCCACTCGCTACTTATTCGTCGAAGTGTGCAATCAAAGTTGATTTTCAAAAAGCATATGATACGGTGGATCGGGATTTTCTAGAGGCTACTCTCTCGGCTTTTCGATTCCTCGCCCATTTTATCCGACTTATCATGGTTTGTGAACATTCATCATGTTCTCTATTTGATTAATGGTGAAATCCATGGATTTTTTAATAGTGGCAGGGGTCTTAGACAAGGTGATCCGGTCTCACCGTACTTATTTACTCTTGCCATGGAAGTATTCTCCGCATCTTGGGAAGCTCAATCTAGGAGGCTCGAATACCGCTTCTATTGAGATGTAAAAATACCCGCTTGTCCCCACATATTTTTCGCGGATGATGTCTTCATTTTTAGTGAAGGCAATGAGGCTTTGGTTACTTGCATGAAGGAGGGCCTTCAAAATTTCTCCCCGATGGAGTGGGACTCATGCCAAGCAACAACAAAATCGAGATGTTCATTTCGAGTGGCTTGGGGGCATTGCGGATCGGCACACTTATTGGTTTCCGATTGCGAACACTCCCTGTCAAATATTTGGGCGTCCCCGATCATTGCGTAAGGTTAAGTAAAACTGACCGTGATGCCCTAGTACGTTTACTCATGGCTAAAGTCCAATCTTGGACTCTTAGGTTTCTTTCATTTGCAAGTAGACTTCAGCTGATTAAATCAATTTTCACGTTATTCAAGTGTATTGGGCCTCTATTTTTGGCTCCCATCTTCCATTGTTGCTAAATTGAACTTATTTGCCAGCAATTCCTATGGAAAGGCCCCCGGTCTTGGAGTGGGGAGGTGCTAAGGTATCCTAGGAAGAAATTTATCTCCCAAAGTAAGAGGGAGGACTTGGCATTCGTAGAATTAGGGATCATAATAAAAGCTGCCATGTTAAAGCACATATGGATCCTTTTTACTTACAAGGAGTCCTTGTGGTGCAAATGGGTTCACACAAATCACTTGAAAAAGGCCTATTTCGGACTGCATCCCCTCAACCTATTGCTCATGGACTTGGAGAAAATTGCTAGCTCTTAGGGAAGAAGTTATTGGCTACTTCAAATGGAAGATTGGGGATGGTCGGTCCCACCTCCCTATGGTTTCATCCCTGGTTGGAGCTAGGACTACTTAATTCGATCTTCTCGATGGCCGAATACTGCTTGGCTCTTCAAAGAGACACAATGGTGATGGACTTATTCTCCCTAAATGGCCATGGGATTCTATAGGAGCTATTAACTCTCCAGGTTACACTCCCCACTCTCTCCAATCTACCTGATTCTTTTCTATGGAATATGCATTCATTTGGTCGGTTCTCTATTTGCCTTCACCGGCCCGCTATTCGAAAACCAGACCGGTACCGTGGGTTGCATTAGTGTGGGACAAAGCCATTGTTCCTCACCATTAATTTCTCCTCTAGCTTATCTCGAGGAATTGACTCACAACCCAAGTATTGCTAATATCTTATGGTAGATTGATTGGGGCTCAATGTGTATTATGTAATACAAAGGCCGATTCTATAGATCATTTATTTTTTTGACTGTCAAGTCTCCAACTCTCTAGCAAATTTTTGGGCATCAAAATGCAATTCCATGGATCAATTGTCCTTGGCTTCAAAATATTCATTGGCTAAGCAACACTCTCTCGGCCGTGATTTCTACTCAGATATAGTAAAATTCTCCTTTGGAGCTTTATGCTATGTCATTTGGAAAACCAGAAATGATATCACGTTCCGGTCTTCCCGCTCTTTTGTCCCGTCACACAACAACACCTTATTAAGGCAATAAAAGATAAAGCACTGCTTTCAATAGGTTGCTGATTCTCCAAAATATTCTTAAAAAGGGAAGTTCTTCATTTAGAATGATCTTATGACTCTCTACCGTCTCTCTAGTCTTTCCAAGGGACTAATAGGATCAAAGTGAGAAAAATGAGATGATTGCATGTTCGTGAACTCCCATGATCTAGTAATTAACCCAAATGGCAAGATACATTCTCAAAATTGGAAATTCTTCACATAGAATGATCTTATGGCTCTCTACCATTGCTCAATAGGTTTAAAGTTCAAATAGCTTCAAAGTGAAGGTAATTATAAGTAAATTACATAATTTCCAATCTCAAGAACTCCCATGATCAAGTAATCAAGCCAAATTCCAAGAAACATTCTTAGAATGAGAAGTTCATCACTTCGAATGATCTTATGGCTCTCTACCGTCTCTCTAATCTTTCTAGATGACTAGTAGTATCAAAGTGAGGATAATTGGAAGAAAATTAGATGATTATGAGCTCATGAACTCCCATGATCAAGTAATTCACCCAAATGGCAAGAAACACTCTCAGAATGGGAAGTTCTTTGCTTAGAATGATCTTATGGCTCTCTATCGTCTCTCTAATATTTCCAAAGGACTAATAGGATTAAAGTGAGGATAATTGGAACAAAATTAGATAATTGCAAACTCGTGAGCACGCATGATCAAGTAATTAATCCAAATGGGAAGAAACATTCTCAAAATGGGAAGTTGTTCACTTAAAATGATCTCATGGCTCTCTAATAGGTTTCCAGTTCAAATAGCTTGAAAGTGAGGATAATTATAAGTAAATTACATGATTCCAAAGCTCATGAACTCCCATGATCAATTAATTAACCCAAAATGCAACAAACATTCTTAGAATGAGTCCCTCCCTCATAGAACACACGTTCATTGCTCGACGTCCCTTATGGATGGATCTTATTTGCTTGAGTCCCTCCCTCATGGACAATCCTTGGATAGTGGAGATGACTTTAATGCTATTCGGGATTCGACGGACCGTCAAGGTAGCTCGGATATATGGCATCCTTCCTTTGATGGATTTAAGGACTGTTTATTTCAGGCTGAACTTGATGATCTTTGCTATGTTGGATTTCGTTTCACGTGGACAACCTACTCTGGTGAAAATAGGAAACAGAGAAAGATTACATGATTTCCAAGCTCGTGAACTCCCATGATCAATTAATTAACCCAAATCACAACAAAATTTCTTAGAATGGGAAGTTCTTCTTTTAGAATGTTCTCGTGGCTCTTAACCGGTTTTAAGTTCAAATAGTTTCAAAGTGAAGGTAATTATAAGTAAATTACATGATTTCCAAGCCCGTGATCTCCCAAGACCAAGTACTTAACCTAAATGACAAGAAACATTCTTAAAATGGGAAGTTCTTTACTCAGAATGATCTTATGGCTCTCTAATCTTTCCAAAGGACTAATAGGATCAAAGTGAGGATAATTGGCAGAAAATTAGGTGATTGCAAGCTTGTGAACTCCCATGATCAAATACTTAACCCAAATGTCAAAAAAACATTTTTAGAATGGGAAGTTTTTCACTTAGAATGATCTTCTAGCTCTCAACCGTTGTTCTAACATTTTTGAAGTTCAAATAGCTTCCAAGTGAAGGTAATTACATGTAAATTACATGATTTCTAGGCTCATGAACTCCCATGATCAAGTAATTAACCCAAATGGGAAGAAACATTCTCAAAATGGGAAGTTTTTCACTTAGAATGATCTCATGGCTCTCAACTGTTACTCTAATAGGTTTCCAGTTCAAATAGCTTGAAAGTGAGGATAATTATAAGTAAATTACATGATTTCCAAGCTCGTGAAGTCCCATGATCAATTAATTAACCCAAATGGCAACAAACATTCTTAGAATGAGTCCCTCCCTCATGGAACACACGTTTCATTGCTCGACATCCCTTATGGATGGATCTTATTTGCATGAGTCCCTCCCTCATGGACAATCCTTGGATAGTGGGAGGTGACTTTAATGCTATTCGGAATTCGACGGACCGTCAAGGTAGCTCGGATATATGGCATCCTTCCTTTGATGGATTTAAGGACTGTTTATTTTAGGCTGAACTTGATGATCTCCGCTATGTTGGATTTCATTTCATGTGGACAGCCTACTCTAGTGAAAATAGGAAACAAAGAAAGATTACATGATTTCCAAGCTCGTGAACTCCCATGATCAATTAATTAACCCAAATCGCAACAAACATTCTTAGAATGGGAAGTTCTTCTTTTAGAATGATCTTGTGGCTCTCAACCGATTTTAAGTTCACATAGTTTCAAAGTGAAGGTAATTATAAGTAAATTACATGATTTCCAAGCCCGTGATCTCCCAAGACCAAGTACTTAACCTAAATGACAAGAAACATTCTCAAAATGGGAAGTTCTTCAATCAAAATGATCTTATGGCTCTCTAATCTTTCCAAAGGACTAATAGGATCAAAGTGAGGATAATTGGAAGAAAATTAGGTGATTGCAAGCTCGTGAACTCCCATGATGATCAAATACTTAACCCAAATGGCAACAAACATTCTTAGAATGGGAAGTTTGTCACTTAGAATGGTCTTCTGGCTCTCAACCGTTGTTCTAACATTTTTGAAGTTCAAATAGCTCCCAAGTGAAGGTAATTACATGTAAATTACATGATTTCCAGGCTCATGAACTCCCATGATCAAGTAATTAACCCAAATGTCAAGAAATATTCTCAGAATGGGAAGTTCTTCACTTAGAATGATCTTATGGCTCTATACCATCTCTCTAATCTTTCCAAAGGACTAAAAGGACGAATGTGAGGATAATTGGAAGTAAATTAGATGATTGCATGCTCCTGAACTCAACTAATCAAGTAAATAACCCAAATGGCAAGAAACATTATTAGAATGGGAAGTTCTTCACTTAGAATGATCTTTTGGCCCTCAATTGTTGCTCTAATAGGTTTCAAGTTTAAATAGCTTCAAAATTAAGGTAATTATACGTATATTACTTGATTTCCAAGCTCGTGAATTCCCATGATCTAATTAACCCAAATGGAAACGAGCTTTCTTAGAATGGGAAGTTCTTCACTAAGAATGATCTTATAACTGTCAACCGTTGCTTTAATAGGTTTCAAGTTTAAATAGCTTCGAAGTGAAGGTAATTATATGTAAATTACATGATTTCCAGACTTGTAAATTCTCATGATCAAGTAATTAACCCAAATGGAAACGAGCTTTCTTAGAATGGGAAGTTCTTCACTTAGAATGATCTTATGGCTCTCAACCGTTGCTCTAATAGGTTTCAAGTTCAAATAGCTTAAAAGTGAAGATAATTATAAGTAAATTATATGATTTCTAGGCTCGTGAACTCCCATGATCAAGTAATTAACCCAAATAGAAACGAGCATTTTGAGAATGGGAAGTTCTTTACTTAGAATGATCTTATGGCTCTCGACCGTTATTCTAATAGGTTTCAAGTTCAAATAGCTTCAAAGTGAATATAATTATAAGTAAATTACACGACTTCCAAGCTCTTGAACTCCCGTGATCAAGTGATTAACCCAAATGGCAACTAACATTCCTAGAATAGGAAGTTCTTTAACCCATGATCTTATGGCTATCAACCATTGCTCTAATAGGTGTCATGTTCAAATAGCTTGAAAGTGAAGATAATTATAAGTAAATTACATGATTTCTAGGCTCGTGAACTCCCATGATCAAGTAATTAACCGAAATAGAAACAAGTATTCTTAGAATGGGATGTGCTTCGCCTAGAATGACCTTATCGCTATCAACCGTTGCTCTAATAGGTTTCAAGTTCAAATAGCTTCAAAGTGAAGATAATTATAAGTAAATTACATGATTTCCAAGGCTCGTGAACTCCGATGATCAAGTAATTAACCGAAATAGAAACAAGTATTCTTAGAATGGGATGTTCTTCGCCTAGAATGACCTTATCGCTATCAACACCGTTGCTCTAATAGGTTTCAAGTTCAAATAGCTTCAAAGTGAAGATAATTATAAGTAAATTACATGACTTCCAAGCTCTTAAACTCCCATGATCAAGTGATTAACCCAAATGGCAACAAACATTCCTAGAAAAGAAAGTTCTTTAATTAGAATGACCTTATGGCTATCAACCGTAGCTCTAATAGGTTTCATGTTCAAATAGTTTCAAAGTGAAAATAATTATAAGTAAATTACATGATTTCCAAGCTCATGAACTCCCATGATCAAGTAATTAACCTAAATGGCAACAAACATTCGTAGAAAAGGAAGTTCTTCAATTAGAAAGACCTTATGGCTATCAACCGTAGCTCTAATAGGTTTCATGTTCAAATAGCTTCAAAGTGAAGATAATTATAAGTAAATTACATAATTTCCAGGCTCGTGAACTCCCATGATCAAGTAATTAACTCAAATAGAAACAAGCATTCTGAGAATGGGAAGTTCTTCACTTAGAATGATCTTTTGGCTCTCAACTGTTACTCTAGTAGGTTCCAAGTTCAAATAGCTTCAAAGTGAAGATAATTATAAGTAAATTTCATGATTTCCATGCTCTTGAACTCCCATGATCAAGTGATTAACCCAAATGGCAACAAACATTCCTAGAATAGGAAGTTCTTCAATTAGAATGACCTAAGGCTATCAACTTTCTCTAAGTAGGTGTCATGATTTTCAAAGTCCGTGAACTCCCAAGATCAAGTAATTAACCGAAATGATAAGAAGCATTCTCAGAAATTGAAGTTCTTCCCTTTGGTTGATCTCATGGCCCACTACCACTTCTCTCATCTTTCCGAAAAGCTAATAGCATCAACGTGAAGGTAATTGAAAGAAAATTAGATGATTGCAAGCTCATGAACTCCCATGATCATGTAATTAACCCAAATGGCAACAAACACTCTTAAAATAAGAGGTTCTTCACTTAGAATTATATAATGGCTCTCAACCGTCGCTCTAATTAACCCAAATGGCAACAACCACTCTTCGAATGCGAGGTTCTTCACTTAGAATGATCTTTTGGCTCTCAACTGTTACACTAATGCTTTCCAAGCTCAAATAACTTCAAAGTGAATTACATGATCTCCAAGCCTATGAACTCCCAAGATCAAGCAATTAATCGAAATGATAAGAAGCATTCTTAGAATTTGAAGTTCTTCCCTTTGGTTGATCTTATTGAACTCTTACCACTTCTCTAATCTTTCGAAAGAGCTAATAGGATCAAAGTGAAGGTAATTGAAAGCAAATAAGGTAATTGTAAACTCATGAACTCCTATGATCATGTAATTAACCCAAATGGTAATAAGCACTCTTCAAATGCATGGTTCTTCACTTAGAATGATCTTATGGCTCTCAACAATTGCTCTAATACTTTCCAAGCTCAAATAGCTTCAAAGTGAACGTAATTATAGGTAAATTACATGATCTCCAAGCTCATGAAAGCAATCTTACACTAAGTATACCAAGTGTGGGAACTTTGCTTTCCGGTTGGGAAGTGTCTCTGTCCTTTTCACTTCTTATTACTCTTTTCGTTTACTTTTTCTAACATTTCTAGTACCAACTAATTCATCCGGGCGAAACATCGTACGATGTCATGATGCGCCCATTCCTTCAATACTTCTAGCTCTCGAGAGTCTCAAGGATACTTGAAAGTGTGACTTGTTAGCCCATAAGTAAGTATTGTGAAATTACCCGACATGATTTCCAAACACCCAAAATGATCATCCGGGGTGAAAAAGAATTGGAGATCGGATGCGGGTGAAATTCCCGTCAATTAACCGAAATGATAAGAATCATTCTCAGACTTGGAAGTTCTTCCCTTTGGTTGATCTTGTGGCCCTCTACCATTTCTCAAATCTTTCTGAAGAGCTAATAGGAAGAAAGTGAATGTAATTGAAAGCAAATTAGATGATTGCAAGCTCGTGAACTCCAATGATCATGTAATTAACCCAAATGGCAACAAACACTCTTAGAATGGGAGGTTCCTCAACTAGAATTTTTTAATGGCTCTCAACCATTGCTGTAATACTTTCCAAGCCTTAATAGCTTCAAAGCGAGTGAAAGTAATTATAAGTAAATTACATGATTTGTAATCTCGTGAACTCCCAAGATTAAGCAATTAACCGAAATGATAAGAAACATTCTCTAAATTGGAAGCTATTCCCTTTGGTTGATATTATGGCCCTCTACGACTTCTGCAATCTTTCCAAAGAGCTAATAGGATCAAAATAAAAGTAATTGAAAGCAAATTAGTTGATTGTAAGTTCGTGAACTCCCATGATCAAGTAACTAACCCAAATGGCAACAAACACTCTTAGAATGGGAGGTTCTTCACTTAGAATGATATTATGGCTCTTAACTGTGGTTCTAATACTTTCCAAGCTCAAACAGCTTCAAAGTGAAGGTAATTATAAGTAAATTACATGATTTCCAAGCCCGTGAACTTCCAAAATCAGGCAATTAAAGGAAATGATAAAAAGCATTCTCAGAATAGGAAGTTCCTCCCTTTGGTTGATCTTATGGCTCCCTACCAATTCTCTAATCTTTCCGAAGAGCTAATAGGATCAAAGTGAAGGTAATGGAAAGCAAATTAGATGATTGCAATTTCGTGAACTCTCATGATCAAGTGACTCACCTAAATGGTAACAAACACTCTTAGAATACGAGGTTCTTCAGTTAGAATGATCTTATGGCTCTCAACCATTGCTCTAATACTTCCGAAGCTCAAATAACTTGAAAGTGAAGGTAATTGTCTATAAATTACAAGATTTACAAGCCCACGAACTTCCAAGATTATGCAATTAACTCAAATGATAAGAAGCATTATTAGAATTGGAAGTTCTTCCCTTTGGTTGATCTTGAGGCCCGTTACCACTTCTCTAATCTTTCTAAAGAGCTAACAAAATACAAGGGAAGGTAATTGAAATAAAATTAGTTGATTCCAAGCTCGCTAACTCCTATGATCAAGTAACTAACCCAAATGGCATCAAACACTCTTAGAATGGGAGGTTTTTCACTTATAATGATCTTATAGCCTGTACCCGTTGCTCTTAAACTTTCCAAACTCAAATAGCTTCAAAGTGAAGGTAAATAAGAAAATTACGTGATTTTGAAACTTGTGAACTCCCAAGATCAAGTAATTAACCAAAATGATAAGAAGCATTCTTAGAATAGGAAGTTCATACCTTTGGTTGATCTTATGGCCCCCTACCACTTCAATAATCTATCCCAAGAGCTAATAGGATCAAAGTGAACATAATTGAAAGCAAGTTACATGATTGCAAGGTCGTGAACTCCCATGATAAAGCAACTAACTCAAATGGCAACAAACACTCTTAGAATGGGAGGTTCTTCACTTATTATGTTCTTATGGCTCTGAATCGTTGCACTAATACTTTTTCCAAGCTCTAGTAGCTTCAAAGTGAAGGTAATTATAAGCAAATGACATGATTCTCAAGCCCGTAAACTCTCAAGATCAAGCAATCAACCGAAATGATAAAAAGCATTCTCAGAATAGGAAGTTCGTCTCTTTGGTTGATCTTAGTGCCCCCTACCACTTCTCTAATCTTTCCAAAGAGCTAATTGGATAAAAGTGAAGGTAATTGAAAGAAAATTAGATGTTTGCAAGCTCATGAACTCCCATCATCATTTATTAACCCAAATCGCAACAAACACTCTTAGAAAGGAACGTTCTTCACTTAGAATGATGTTATGGCTCTCAACCGTTGCTCTAATACTTTCAAAACTAAAATAGCTTCAAAGTGAAGGTAATTATAAGTAAATTACATGATTCTCAAGCCCATGAACTCCTAAGATCAAGCAATTAACCGAAATGATAAGAAGCATTATCAAAATTAGAAGTTCTTCCCTTTGGTTGATCTTATGGCCCTCTACCACTTCTCTAATCTTTCCAAAGAACTAAAAGCATAAAAGTGAAGGTAATTCAAAGAAAATTAGATGTTTGCAAGCTCGTGAACTCCCATGATCATTTATTAACCCAAATCGCAACAAACACTCTTAGAAAGGAATGTTCTTCACTTAGAATGATGTTATGGCTCTCAACCGTTGCTCTAATTCTTTCCAAGCTCAAAAGCTTCAAAGTGAAGTTAATTATAAGTACATTACATGATTTACAAGCCCATGAACTCCAAAGATCAAGCAATTAACTCAAATGATAAGAAGCTTTCTAAGAAATCAAAGTTCTTCCCTTTGTTGATCTTATGGCCCTCTACTACTTCTCCAATCTTTTGAAAGATTTAATAGCATCAAAGTGAAGGTAATTAAAAGTAAATTAGATGATTGCAACTAACCCGAATGGCAACAAACACTCTTAGAAAGGAACGTTCTTCACTTAGAATGATGTTATGGCTCTCAACCATTGCTCTAATACTTTCCAAACTCAAATAGCTTCAAAGTAAAGGTAATTATAAGTGAATTACATGATTCTCAAGCCCATGAACTCCTAAGATCAAGCAATTAACCGAAATGATAAGAAGCATTGTCAGAATTAGAAGTTCTTCCCTTTGGTTGATCTTTTGGCCCCCTACCACTTCTTTAACCTTTCGAAAGAGCTAGTAGGATCAATGTGAAGGTAATTGAAAGAAAAATAGATGATTGCCACCTCGTGAACTCCAATGATCTTGTAATTAGCCCAAATGGTAACAAACACTTTTAGAATGGGAGGTTCTTCACTTAGAATGATCTTATGACTCTCAACCGTTCCTCTAATACTTTTCAAAGTGAAGGTAATTATAAGTAATTTACATGATTTACAAGACCGTGAACTCCCAAGATCAAGCAATTAACTCAAATGATAAGAAGCATTGTTAGAACTTGAACTTTCAAATGATTTTCTAATCTTTCAAAAGAGCTAATAGCAAGGGAAGGTATTTGAAAGAAAATTTGATGATTGCAAGCTCGTTCTTCCTAACCCAAATGGCAACAAACACTTTAGAATGGGAGGCTTTTCACCTTATGGCTCTCAACCATTATTCTAATTCTTTCCAAGTTCAAATAGCTTAAAAGTGAAGTTAATTATTAGAAAATTACATGATTTCGAAGCCCGAACTACCAAGACATAACAATTAACCGAAATGATAAGAAGCATTCTCAAAATAGGAAGTTTCTCCCTTTAGTTGATCTTATGGCTCCCTACCACTTTTGTAATCTTTTCAAAGAGTTAATCGGATCAAAAGGAAGGTAATTGAAAGAAAATTAGATGATTGTAATCTCATGAACCCCCTTGATCAAGTAACTAACCTAAATGGCATAAAAAAACTCTTAGAATGGGAGGTTCTTCACCTAGAATGATCTTATGGCTCTCAACCATTGCTCTAATACTTTCCAAGCTCAAATAGCTTCAAAGTGAAGAAAATTCTAAGTAAATTACATGATTTCGAAGCCCGTGAACTCCCAAGATCAAGCAATTAACCAAAATGATCAGAAGCAATGTCAGAATTGGAAATCTTCCTTTTGGTTGACCCTATGGCCCTCTACAACTTCTTTAATCTTTCCAAAGATCTAATAGGATACAAAGGAAGGTAATTGAAAGAAAATTTCATGATTGCAAGCTCGTGAACTCCCATGATCAAGTAATTAACCCAAATGGCCACAAACACCCTTAGAATGGGAGGTTCTTCACTTAGAATGATCTTATATCTCAAAACCGTTGTTCTAATACTTTCCAAGCCCAAATATCTTTAAAGTGAAGGTAATTATAAGTAAATTACATGATTTCTAAGTCCATGAAGTTCCAAGATTAAGCAATTAACTCAAATGATAAGAAACTTTGCCAAAATTGGAAATTCTTCCATTTGGTTGATCTTATTGCCCTCTACGACTTCTCTAATTATTCCAAAGAGCTAATTGCATCAATGTGAATGTAATTGAATGAAAATTAGAGGATTACAAGCTCGTGAACTCCCATGACCATGTAACTAACCCAAATGGCAACAAACACTCTTAAAATGGGTGGTTCTTCACTTAGAATGATCTTATGGCTCTCCACCGTTACTCTACTACTTTCCCAACTCAAATAGCTTCACAGTGAGGTTAATTATTAGTAAATAACATGATTTCGAAGCTTGTAAACTCCCAAAATCAAGTAATTAACCGAAATGATAAGAAGCATTGTCCGGATTGGAAGTTCTTCCCTTTGGTTGATCTTATGGCCACCTACCACTTCTCTAATCCTTCCAAAGAGCTAGTGGGATCAAAGGGAAGGTAATTGAAAGAAAATTTGATTACAAGCTCGTGAACTACCATGATCAAGTAACTAACCCAAATGGCAGCAAACACTCTTAGAATGTGAGGTTCTTCAGTTAGAATGATCTTATGGCTCTCAACCGTTGCTCTAATACTTTCCAAGCTCAAATAGCTTCAAAGTGAAGTTGATTCTAAGTAAATTACATGATTTTGAATCCCGTGAACTCTCAAGATCAAGCAATTAACCGAAATTGTACGAAGCATTGTGAGGATTGGAAGTTCTTCCATTTGGTTGATCTTATGGCCATCTACCACTTCTCTAATCTTTCCAAAGAGCTAATAGGATCCAAGGGAAGGTGATTGAAAGAAAAATAGATGATTGTAAGCTCGTGAAGGTAATTCTAAGTAAATTTCAAGATTTTGAAGCCCATGAACAGTTAAGATCAAGCAATTAGCCGAAATGATAAGAAGCATTGTCATGATCAAGTAATTAACCCAAATGGAAAGAAGAATTCTTAGAATGGGAAATTCTTTACTTAGAATGATCTTATCGCTCTCTATCGTCTCTCTAATCTTTCCAAAGGACAAATACGATCAAAGTGACGATAATTTGAAGAAAATTAGATGATTGCAAGCTTGTAAACTCCTATGATCAAGTAATTAACCCAAATAGAAACAGACATTCTTGGAATGGGTAGTTCTTGACTTAGATTGATCTTCTGGCACTCTACGGTCTCTCTAATCTTTCCAAAGGATAAATAGGATCAATGTGAGGATAATTTGAAAATTTGATGATTGCGAGGTCGTGAACTCCCATGATAATGTTATTAACATAAATGGTAATAAATATTCTCAGAATGGGAAGTTATTCACTTAGAATGATCTTATGACTCTCTACCGTCTCTCTAATACTTCCAAAGGACTAATAGCTTCAAAGATGAAGGTAATTATAAGCAAATAAGATGAGAACTTTTCCATGATCAATTAAAGATAAGGCAAATGGAAAGATAAAACATTCTTAAATGGAAGTTTTCCTTTTGCATGATCTTATGGCTCTCTACTGTCTCTCTAATCTTTCCAAAGGACAAATAGGATCAAAGTGAGGATAATTGGAAGAAAATGAGATGATTACGAGCTCGTGAACTCTCATGATCAAGTAATTAACCCAAATGGAAACAATAATTCTTAGAATGGGAAGTTTTTTACTTAGCAAGATCTTTTGGCTTTCTACTGTCTCTCTAATCTTTCCAAAGGACAAATAGGATCAAAGTGAGGATAGTTGGAAGAAAATTATTGCAAGTAAAAATAAGAAATGGCAATAAACATTCTTAGAATGGGAAGTTCTTCACTTAAAATGATCTTATGGCTCTCTACTGTCTCTCTAATCTTTCCAAAGGACTAATAGGATCAAAGAGAGGATATTTGCAAGCTCAAGAACTTCCATGATAAATTAATTCATCCAAATGGAAACAAGCATTCTTTGAATGGGAAGTTCTTCACTTAGAGTAATCTTATGGGTCTCTACCACTTCTATATTATTTCCAAATGACTAATAGGATCAAAGTCGAAGGTAATTGAAAGAAAATTAGATGATTGCAAGTTCTTGAACTCCCATGATCAAGTAATTTACCCAAATGGAAAGAAGCATTCTAAGAATGGGAAGTTCTTCACTTAAAATGATGTTGTGGCTCTCAACCGTTGCTCTAATAGGTTTCAAGTTCAAATAGCTTCAAAGTGAAGGCAATTATAAGTAAATTTCATGATTTCCAAGCTCATGAACTACCATGATCAAGTAATTAACCCAAATGCTCAGAAACACTCATAGAATGGGAAATTCTTCACTTAAAATGATCTTATAGCTCTCTTCCATTTCTCTAACAGGTTTCAAGTTCAAGTGGCTCCAAGGTGAAGGTAATCATATGTAAATTACATGATTTCCAAGCTTGTGAACTCTCATGATCATGTAATTAACCCAAATGGCAAGAAACAGTCTTGGAACATGAAGTTATTCACTAAGAATGATCTTATGGCTCTCTAGCTTCTCTCTAATTTTTCCAAAAAAGACTAAAAGTGAAAAGGATGAATTATAAGACAATTAGATTTGCATGCTCATGAACTCCCAAGATCAAGTAATTAAGCCAAATGGCAAGAAACATTCTTAGAATGGGAACTTCTTCCCTTTAGAATGATCTTTTGGCTCCTACCGTCTCTCTAATCTTTCCAAAGGACTAATAGGATCAAAGTGAGGGTAATTGGTAAAAGTTAGATGATTGCAAGCTCGTGAACTCCTATCATAGAGTAATTAACCCAAATGGAAACAAACATTCTTAGAATGAGAAGTTCTTCACTTAGAATGATCTTATGGCTCGCTACTGTTGCTCTAATAGATTTCAAGTTCAAATAGCTTCCAAGTGAAGGTAATTACAAGTAAACTATGTAATTTCCAAGCTCGTGAACTCCTATGATCAAGTAATTAACCCAAATGACAAGAAACATTCTCAAAATGGGAAGTTGTTCTCTTAGAATAATCTTATGGCTCTCTAAGGTCTATCTAATCTTTCCAAAGGACTAATAGGATCAAAGTGTGGATAATTGGAAGAAACTTAGATGATTGCAAACTTGTGAACTCCCATAATCAACAATTAACCCAAATGGAAACAAGCATTTTTAGAATTGGAGGTTATTCACTTAGAATGATCTTGTGACTCTCAACCGTTGCTCAGTAGGTTTCAAGTTGAAATAGCTTCAAATTAAAGGTAATTATATGTAAATTACATGATTTCCAAGCTCGTGAACTCCCATGATCAAGTAATTAACCCAAATGGCAATAAACATTCTTAGAATGAGAAGTTCTTCACTTAGAATGATCTTATGGCTCTCTACCGTCTCTCTAATATTTCCAAAGGACTAATAGCATCAAAGTGCGGGTAATTGGTAGAACATTAGATGATTGCAAGCTTGTGAACTCCCATCATAGAGTAATTAACCCAAATGGTAACAAACATTCTTAGATTGGGAAGTCCTTCACATAGTATGATCTTATGGCTCTCTACCATTGCTCTAATTTCTTTCAAGTACAAATATCTTCAAAGTGAAGGTAATCATAAGTAAATTACATGATTTCCAAGCTCCTGAACTCCCATGATCAAGTAATTAACCCAAATGACAACAAACATTCTCAGAATGGGAACTTCTTCACTTAGAATGATCTTACGGCTCTCTACCGTCTCTCTAATCTTTCCAAAGGACTAATAGGATCAAAGTGAGGGTAATTGGAAGAAAATTAGATGATTGCAAACTCTTGAACTCCCAAAATCAAGTAATTAACCCAAATGGAAACAAACATTCTTAGAATGGGAGGTTCTTCACTTAGAATGATCTTATGGCTCTCTACCGTCTCTCTAATAGGTTTCAAGTTCAAATAGCTACAAAGTGAAGGTAATCATAAGTAAATTACATGATTTCCAAGCTCTTGAACTCTAATGATCAAGTAATTAACCCAAATGGAAACAAACATTCTTAGAATTCCTCCCTTTGATCTTATGGCCCTCTACCACTTCTTTAACCTTTTGGAAGGACTAATAGGACAAAATGAAAGTGATTGAAAGAAAATTAGATGATAGCATGCTTGCGAAGTCCCATGATCAAGTAATTAACTCAAATGGCAATAAACAATCTCACAATGGGAGATTCCTCACTTAGAATGATCTTATGCCTCTTTACCATTGCTCTAATTAGTTTGTAGTTCAAATAGCTTCAAAGTGAAGGTAATTGTAAGAGAATTACATAATTTCCAAACCCGTGAACTCCCAAGATTAAGCATTTAACCCAAATGATAAAAAACATTCTTCCGTTTAGGAAGTTCTTCACCATCTAGAATGATTATATGGCTCTCTCCCATGATCTAACTAATATTTCCAAAGGACAAATAGGATTAAAGTGAGGATAATTGGAACAAAATTAGATGATTGCAAACTCGTGAACTCCCATGATCAAGTAATTAACCCAAATGACAAGAAACATTCTTAGATTGGGAAGTCTTTCCCTTAGAATGATCTTATGGCACTCTACTGTCTCTCTAGTATTTCCAAAGGACTAATAGGATCAAAATGAGGGTAATTGAAACTAAATAAGATGATTGCATGTTCGATAACTCCCATGATCAAGCAATTAACCCAAATGGAAACAAGCATTCTTAGAATGAGAAGTTCTTCACATAGAATGATCTTATGGCTCCTTACCGTCTCTCTAATCTTTCCAAAGGACTAATAGGATCAAAGTGAGGATAACTGGAAGAAAATTAGATGATTGCAAGTTTGTGAACTCCCATGATTAAGTAATTAACCCAAATGGAAACAAGCATTCTTACAATAGGATGTTCTTCACTTAGAATGATCTTATGGCTCTCTAGCGTTGCCCTGATATGTTTCAAGATCAAATAGCTTCAATATGTAGGTAATTAAATGTAAATTACATGATTTCGAAACTCGTGAAGTCCCATGACCAAGTAATTATCCTAAATGGCAAGGAACATTCTCAGAATGGGAAGTTCATCACTTCGAATGATCTTATGGCTCTCTACCGTCTCTCCAATCTTTCCAAAGGACTAATAGGATCAAAGGGAGGATAATTGGAAGAAAATTAGATGATTGCATGTTCGTGAACTCCCATGATCAAGTGATTATCCCAAATGCCAAGAAACATTCTCATAATAGAAGTTCTTCACTTAGAATGATCTTTATGGCTCTCCACAGTCTCTCTAATATATCCAAAGGATTAATTAGATCAAAGTGAGGATAATTGGAAGAAAATTAGATAATTGCATGTTCGTGATCTCCTATGATCAAGTAATTAACCCAAATGACACGAAATATTCTCAGAATGGGAAGTTCTTCACTTAGAATGATCTTATGTCTCACCACCGTCTCTCTAATCTTTCCAGAGGGCTAATAGGATCAAAGTGAGGATAATTGGATGTAAATTAGATGATTACGTGTTCGTGATCTCCCAAGATCAAGTAATTAACCCAAATGACAAGAAACATTCTCAAAATGGGAAGTTCTTCACATAGAATAATCTTATAGCTCTCTACCGTTGCTCTAGTAGGTTTAAAGTTAAAATAGCTTCAAAGTGAAGGTAATTATAAGTAAATTACATAATTTCCAAGCTCGGGAACTCTCATGATCAAGTAATTAAGCCAAATTCCAAGAAACATTCTCAGAATGAGAAGTTCATCACTTCGAATGATCTTATGGCTCTTTACTGTCTCTCTAATCTTTCTAGATGACTAACAATATCAAAGTGAGAATAATTGGAAGAAAATTAGATGATTGTGAGCTCGTGAACTCCCATTATCAAGTAATTCACCCAAATGGCAAGAAACACTCTCAGAATGAGAAGTTCTTCGCTTAGAATGATCTTGTGGCTCTCTATAGTCTCTCTAATATTTCCAAAGGACTAATAGAATTAAAGTGTGGATAATTGGCACAAAATTAGATGATTGGAAGTTCGTGAACACACATAATCAAGTAATTAACCCAAATGGCAAGAAACACTCTCGAAATGGGAAGTTCATCACTTCGAATGATCTTATGGCTCCGTATTGTCTCTCCAATCTTACCAAAGGACTAATAGGATCAAAGTGAGGATAACTCAAAGAAAATTAGATGATTGCAAGCTTGTGAGCTCTCATCATAGAGTTATTAACCCAAATGGAAACAAACATTCTTAGATTGGGAAATCCTTCCCTTGAAATGATCTTATGGCTCTCCACCATCTCTCTAATCTTTCCAAAGTACTAATAGCATCAAAGTGAGGATAATTGGAAGAAAATTAGATGATTACATGTTCGTGATCTCCTATGATCAAGTAATTAACCTAAATGACAAGAAACATTCTTAGAATGGAAAGTTCTTCACTTAGAATGATCTTATGGCTCACCACCATCTCTCTAATCTTTCGAGAGGACTAATAGGATCAAAGTGAGGATAACTCAAAGAAAATTAGATGATTGCATGTTGTGAACTCTTAAGATCAATTAATTAACCCAAATGGAAACAAACATTCTTAGAAGGGAAGTTTTTCACTTAGCATGATCTTATGGCTTTCTACTGTCTCTCTAATCTTTCCAAAGGACAAATAGGATCAAAGTGAGGATAGTTGGAAGAAAATTAGATGATTGCAAGCTCATGAACTCCCATGATCAAATAATTAACCCAAATGGCAATAAACATTCTTAGAATGGGAAGTTCTTCACTTAAAATGATCTTATGGCTCTGAAGATAACCAATCTTTCCAAATGACTAATAGTTCCTCATCAAAATCTTTGTTAATTGGAAGAAAATTAGATGATTGCAAGCTCATGAACTCCCATGATCAAGTAATTAATCCAAATGGCAACAAACATTCTTAGAATGGGAAGTTCTTCACTTAGAATGATCTTATGGCTCTGTATCGTTGCTCTAATAGGTTTCAAGTTCAAATAGATTTAAAGTGAAGGTAATCATAAGTAAATTACATGATTTCCAAACTCGTGAACTCCCATGATCAAGTAATTAACCCAAATGGCTAGAAACATTCTCAAAATGGGAAGTTGTTCACTTAGAATGAGGAAAAGATTAGTGTGATGATGGAGAGCCATAAGATTATTCTTAGTGAAGAAATTGCCATTCCCATTTAGTTTGATAGTAAACAAGCTTGGTATGAAATGCCATGGAGGTCATTCTAAGGAAGAAATTGCCTGAAGAACATTTTCTAGCCATTTGGGTTAATTACCTGATCATGGGAGTTCACAAGCTTGGAAATCATGTAATTTACTTATAATTACCTTTAGTTTGAAGCTATTTCAACGTGAAACCTATTAGAGCAAATATTGAGAGTCATAAGATCATTATAAATGAAGAACTTCCCATTCTAATAATATTGTTTCCATTTTGGGTTGATTACTTAATCTTAGGAGTTCACGAGCTTGCAAATCACCTAATTTCTTCCAATTATCTTCATTTTGATGCTATTAGTCCTTTGGAAGACTAGTGCAATGATTGAGACTCATAAGATTATTCTATGTGAAACTTTCCATTCTAAGAACTTTGTTGCAATTTAGGTTAATGGGTTGATCTCGGAAGTTCACGACCTAGAAAATCATCTAACTTATTTATGATTATCTTCATTGATCCCTATTAGTACTTTGATCAAAATTAGAGCAACTCTTGAGAGCGAGAAGATCATTCTAAGTGAAGCATCCCATTCAAAGAATGCTTGTCACCATTTGATTTAATGGCAGTCTGAGAGTTCATGACCTTGTAAATCATGTAATTTACTTATAATCACCTTCATTGAAGCTATTTGAACTTGAAATCTATTAGAGCAATGGGAGTGCCAAAAGATCATTTAAGGAAGAACTTCCCTTTCAATGAATATTTGTCACCATTAGGGTTGAGTCGCCCGATCTCGGGAGTTCACGAGCTTGCAATCATCAAATTTTCTTATAATTACCTTAATTTTCTATGCTATTAGTACTTGGAAAGATTAGTGTGATGATGAAGTCACAAGATCATTCTTAGTGAAAAATTGCCGATACAAGAATGTTTCTCACCATTTGGAGTTGATAGCTTGATCTTTTTGTGGTTCATGAACTTGGAAATCATCTAACTTTACTTATAATTATCTCCAATTAATGCTATTAATACTAGGAAAGATTTGTATGATGGTTCAATGCCATAAGGTCATTCTAAGGGAAGAAATTTCCATTCCAAGAACATTTGTCACAATTAGTACTCAAGTGAGATTAGTGCAATGATTGAGACTTCTAAGATTATTCTATGTGAAGAACTTCGCATTCTAAGAACGTTTGTTGCAATTTAGGTTAATGGGGTTGATCTTGGAAGTTAGCGACCTGAAAAATCATCTAACTTACTTCTTATGATTATCGCACCGGTCCCATTAGTACTTTGAAAAGATTGAGCAACTCTTGAGATGCGAGAAGTTCATTCCAAGTGAAGAAACTTCCCATTCTAAGAATATTTGTCACCATTTGGCTTAATTGCTTGATCTCCATAGCTCGTGAGCTTGTAAATCATCTAATTTACTTATAATCATCTTCATTTGGA
>CM024685.1:21891211-22004906 GCA_014182735.1 Corymbia maculata
TCACTTTGATCTATTAGCTCTTTGGAAAGAATAGAGAAGTGGTAGGGGAACATAAGATCAACCAAAGGAAGGAACTTCCTATTATGAGAATGCTTCTTATCATGTCAGTTAATTGCTTGATCTTGGGAGTTGACGGGCTTGAAAATCATGTAATTTACTTATAATTACCTTCACTTTGAAGCTATTTGAGTTTGGAAAGTATTAAAGCAATAGTTGAAAGCCATAAGATCATTCTAAGTGAAGAACCTCCCATTCTAAGATTGTTTGTTGCCATTTGGGTAAGTTGATCATGGGAGGTCACAAGCATGCAATCATCTAATTTTCTTTTCATTACCTTCACTTTGAAGCTATTTTAGTTTGGAAAGTATTAAAGCAATCATTGAAAGCCATAAGATCATTCTAAGTAAAGAACCTCCCATTATAAGAGTGTTTGTAGTGGCCTTTGGGTTAGTTGCTTAATCATAGGAGTTCACATGCTTGCAATTATCTAATTTTCTTTCAAATACTTTCACTTTGATCCTATTAGCTCTTTGGCAAGATTAGAGATGTCGAGAGGGCCATAAGATCAACAAAAGAGAAGAACTTCCAATTTTGACAATGCTTCGCATCATTTCGGTTAATTGTTCGATCTTTGGATATCATGTAATTTACTTATAATTACCTTCACTTTGAAGCTTTTGAGCTTGGAAAGAATTAGAGCAACGGTTGAGAGCCATAAAATCATTCTAAGTGAAGAACCTCCCATTCTAAGAGTGTTTGTTTCCATTTGGATTAGTTACTTGATCATGGGGTTCACGAGCTTACAACCGTCTATTTCTCTTCAATTAACTTCCCTTGGATCCTATTAACTCTTTGAAAAGATTAGAGATGTAGTAGGGCCATAAGATCAACCAAAGGAAGACCTTCCAATTTCGAGAATGCTTCCTATCATTTCAGTTAAAGCAACGGTTGAGGGCCATATGATCATTCTAAGTGAAGAACCTCCCATTCTAAAATTGTTTGTTGCCATTTCGTTGAGTTACTTGATCTTGGGAGTTCACGAGCATGCAATCATCTAATTTTATTTCAATTACCTTCACTTTGATCTATTAGCTCTTTGGAAAGATTAGAGAAGTGGCAGGGGTCCATAAGATCAACCAAAGGGAGGAACTTCCTATTCTGAGAATGCTTCTTATCATTTCGGTTAATTGCTTCATCTTGGGAGTTCACGGGCTCACAAATCATGTAATTTACTTATAATTGCCCACACTTTGAAGTTATTTGAGCTTGGAAAGTATTTGAGAATCGGTTGAGAGCCGTAAGATCATTCTAAGTGAAGAGCCTCCCATTCCAAGATTGGTTGTTGCCATTTGGGGTAATTACATGGTCATGCCATGGGAGTTGACGAGCTTGCAATCATCTAACTTTCTTACAATTATCTTCACTTTCATGCCATTAGCTCTTTGGAAAGATTAGAGAAGTGGTTGAGGGCCATAAGATCAACCAATGGAAAGAAATTCCAATTCTGAGAATGCTTTTTATCATTTCGATTAATTGTTGGATCTTCGGAGTTCACGGGCTTGGAAATCTTGTAATTTACTTATAATTACATTCACTTTAAAATTATTTGAGCTTGGAAAGTATTAGAGCGACGATTGAGAGCCATAAGATCAAACCAAAGGGAAGAACTTCTAATTATGAGAATGCGTCTTATCATTTGAGTTAAGTGCATGATCATGGGAGTTCTAAGTTTGGAAATCATGTAATTTACTTATAATTAAGTTCACTTTGAAGTAATTCAAGCTTAGAAAGTATTAAAGCAACGGTTGAGAGCCTTAAGATCATTCTAAGTAAAGAACCTCTCATTACAAGAATGTTTGTTGCCATTTGGGTGAGTTACTTGATCATGGGAGTTCATGAGCATTCAATCATCTAATTTTCTTTCAATTACCTTCACTTTGATCTATTAGCTCTTTGGAAAGAATAGAGAAGTGGTAGGGGAACATAAGATCAACCAAAGAGAGGAACTTCCTCTTTTGAGAATGCTTTTTATCATTTCGGTTAATTACTTGATCTTGGGAGTTGACGGGCTTGAAAATGATATAATTTACTCATAATTACCTTCACTTTGAAGCTATTTGAGTTTAGAAAGTATTAGAGCAACGGTTGAGAGCCATGAGATCATTTTAAGTGAAGAACTTCCCATTCTAAGAGTGTTTGTCGCCATTTGGGTGAGTTACTTGATCATGGGAGTTCACAAACTTGCAATCATCTAATTTTATTTCAAATACCTTCACTTTGATCGTATTAGCTCTTTGGAAAGATTAGAGATGTATAGAGGGCCATAAGATCAACCAAAGAGAAGAACTTCCAATTTTGACAATGCTTCTTATCATTTCGGTTAATTGTTCGATCTTTTGGAAATCATATAATTTACTTATAATTACCTTCACTTTGAAGCTTTTGAGCTTGGAAAGCATTAGAGCGACGGTTGAGAGCCATAAAATCATTCTAAGTGAAGAACCTCTCATTCTAAGATTGTTGCCATTTCGGTGAGTTACTTGATCTTGGAAGTTCACGAGCATGCAATCATCCAATTTCCTTTCAATTACCATCACTTTGATCTATTAGCTCTTTGGAAAGATTATAGAAATGGTAGGGTCCATAAGATCAACCAAAGAGAGGAACTTCCTATTCGAGAATGCTTCTTATCATTTCGGTAAATTGCTTGATCTTGGGAGTTCACGGGCTTGGGAATCATATAATTTACTTATAATTGCCTTCACTTTGAAGCTATTTCAATTTGGAAAGTATTAGAGCAATCGTTGAGAGCCATAAGATCAATCTATGTGAAGAACCTCCCATTCTAAAATTGTTTGTTGCCATTTAGGTGAGTTACTTGATCATAGGAGTTCATGAGCATGCAATCATTTAACTTTCTTACAATTACCTTCACTTTCATGTTATTAGCTCTTTGGAAAGATTAAAGAAGTGGTAGAGGGCCATAAGATCAACCAAAGGGAAGAATCTTCCAATTCTAAGAATGCTTCTTATTATTTCAGATAATATCTTGAGCTTGGGAGTTCAAAGGCATGGAAATCATGTAATTTACTTATAATATCTTCACTTTGAAGCTATTTGAGCTTGAAAGTATTAAAGCAACGGCCGAGAGCCATAAGATCATTCTAAGTGAAGAACCTCCCATTCTAAGATTTTTTGGTGCCATTTCGGCAAGTTACTTGATCATGGGAGTTCACGAGCTTGAAAATCATATAATTTACTTATAATCTCCTTCACTTTGATGCTATTTGAGCTTGGAAAGTATTAAAGCAACAGTTGAAAGCCATAAGATCCTTCTAAGTGAAAACCTCCCATTCTATGATTGTTTGTTGCCATTTGGGTGAGTTACTTGATCATATGAGTTCACGATTTGGCAATCATCTCATTTTCATTCAATTAACTTTACTTTAATCCTATTAATAATTTGGAAAGACTAGAGAAGTGGTAGGGGACATAAGATCAACCAAAGGGAGAAACTTCCTATTTTGAGAATGCTTCTTATCGTTTCGGTTAATATCTTGATCTTGGGAGTTCACGGGCTTGAAATCGTGTAATTTACTTATAATTTCCTTCACTTTGAAGCTATTTGAGTTTGGAAAGTATGAAAGCAACGGTTGAAAGACATAAGATCATTCTAAGTGAAGAACCTTCCATTCTAAGATTGTTTGTTGCCATTTCGGTGCGTTACTTGATCTTGGGAGTTCACGAGCAAGCAATCATCTAATTTTCTTACAACTACCTTCACTTTGATCTATTAGCTCTTTGGAAAGATTAAAGAAGTAGTAGGGGTCCATAAGATCAACCAAAGGGAGGAACTTCTTATTCTAAGAATGTTTTTATCATTTCGGTTAATTGCTTGATCTTGGGAGTTCACGTGCTTGGGAATCATGTAATTTACTTATAATTGCCTTCACTTTGAAGCTATTTCAATTTGGAAAGTATTAGAGCAACCGTTGAGAACCATAAGATCAATTTAAGTGAAGAACCTCCCATTCTAAGATTGTTTGTTGCCATTTGGGCGAGTTACTTGATCATGGGATTTCACGAGCTTGGAAATCATGTAATTTACTTATAATTTCCTTCACTTTGAAGCTATTTAAGCTTGGAAAGTATTAGGGTAACGGTTGAGAGCCATAAGATCATTCTAAGTCCCATTCCAAGATTGTTTGTTGCCATTTGGGGTAATTACATGGTCATGGGAGTTGATGAGCTTGCAATCATCTAACTTTCTTACAATTATCATCACTTTCATGCCATTAGCTCTTTGGAAAGATTAGAGAAGCAATAAAGGGCCATAAGATCAACCAAAGGGAAGAACTTCCAATTCTGAGAATGTTTCTTATCATTTCGGTTAATTGTTTGATCTTCAGAGTTCATGGGCTTGGAAATCTTGTAATTTACTTATAATTGCCATCTCTTTAAAGCTATTTGAGCTCAAAAAGTATTAGAGAAACGATTGAGAGCCATAAGATCAACCAAAGAGAATAACTTCCAATTCTGAGAATGCTTCTTATCATTTGAGTTAAGTGCATGATCATGGGAGTTCAAGAGTTTGGAAATCATGTAATTTACTTATAATTTCGTTCACTTTGAAGCTATTCGAGCTTGGAAAGTATTAAAGCAATGGTTGAGAGCCTTAAAATCATTCTAAGTGAAGAACCTCCCATTATAAGAATGTTTGTTGCCATTTGGGTGAGTTACTTGATCATGGGAGTTCACGAGCATACAATCATCTAATTTTCTTTCAATTACCTTCACTTTGATCTATTAGCTCTTTGGAAAGAATAGAGAAGTTGCAAGGGAACATAAGATCAACAAAAGTTCAAAAGCGACTCCTTGTCGGTAAACAATAGCCATAGTCCAAAAGTTCTTGTGCTTTAAATAAGTAGCATGGATCCACTTGCACCAAAGTGACTCCTTGTCGGTAAACAATAGCCAAATATGTTTCATCATAGCAGCACAATTGCTTTCTCGAAACTTCCTTACCTTGAGTCCTCCTTCAACCTTTAAGAGACATACATCCTCCTAGGCCACCTTAGCACCACCCGTTCCTAGACCAGGGCCCTTCCACAAAAACTGTCGACAAATTTGTTTGATTCTCTTCAAGACCGAGCTTGGTAAGATAAAAATACTAGCCCAATATACTTGGATGGCATGAAGGACCGACTTGATAAGTAAAAGTCGACCAACAAAGGACAAAAAGCAATGGGTCCAAGAATGGACTCGGGCAATAAGGAGACTAACCGGGAACGCAAATGGGATTTGGCCATCCTCTTTGTAATAATAGGAAGGCCAAGATATTTCACTAGAAGAGACCCCAACCGAAATCCCCACATCCGGCATATTTGATCTTTGTGTTAGCAGGCCTCTTGCTAAGAACACCTCATTCTTGCCCATATTCGGCGTTAGACCACTCCGGGGAAGAGAACAATTGCAGACCTTCCTTTAGGCATAGGCACGCAGCCATAGAAGCTTCACAAAAAAGAATACATCATCCGCAAAAAAAAAGATGTGACAAGCAAATAGACTTACACCTCTAGAAGAACTCCAAACTTGGAAGACAAGCCTGTCGAGAAATGATACTTGAAAAGACCTCCATAGCAAGGGTGAAAAGATAGGGGGACATAGGATCCCCTTGTCTAAGTCCCCTCCCACTTGGGAGGAATCCATGCAATTCACCATTGATTGATATAGAGAATTTGGGAGTTCTCACACATATCATAATCCGATCGATGAACCAACTTGGAAATCCAAAAGCTTTCAGTGGTAGTTCAAGGAAATCCTAGTCAAGAGTATCATATGCTTTCCGAAAGTCCACCTTGATTGCACATTTAGGGAGGTAAAGCTCTACATGAAAGTGAATAAATAACTCTTGAGCTATCAAGATGTTATCACTAATTCTCCTCCCTTTGACAAAGGCATTCTAGAACGAGCCTACTAGGGATGGGATGACTGTGGCCACTCTCTTGGCAATAATCTTAGTAATACACTTGTAAATAGTATTACAACAAGCAATCGGGTCAAGTCTCCAATAGAAGAAGCATTGGGAGTTTTAGACACAAGAGCGAGGATAGAGTTATTTACCTCCTTAACAAGGTTCTAGTGCTGAAAAAATGCATAATAGCCTCAATCACATCCCGGCCTACCACTTCCCAATTATTTTTGAAGAAATCAGAATTAAAAGCCATCAAGGCCCTAGGCTTTGTTCCCGGCAAGTGAAAACATAGCATCATGAATTTCGAGGAGTGACAGAGTAGATAACATCCATACTGGGTCCTCTAATGCACCAGCACTTAGCATAGATTTTACTTCCAGAAGAGACGATCGAGATTCCAATTGCCCCGGGCCAAGTAATCCCTGAAAGTGTTGAATAAAGAGGTTGTGGACCTCACCCATATTAGAAACCAAGTTGCGCATGTTATCCTAAATAGACAGGATTACATTCTAGAGATGCCGATTATTCACCAAGTGATAAAAGAATTTTGTGTTAAGATCCCCTTCTTTCAACCATTTAATTCTTGACTTCTGGTGGTAGAAGGATTGCCCCTAGGACCTAAGTTCATAAAACAAATTAAGTTGTGTTTTCTCTATCTCTACCAATTTGCCATTAAAAGCGGGTCCAACCCGTACGCATCCCGGGTAGCCTTTAGAGCCCCTTGGCAAACTGCAACACATGTGGATAGGTCAAAGAAAGCATCCTTGTTCAATTGTTTAAGACAAAATTTCACTGCTTTTAATTTGAAGTATAACCGATACATGGGAGTACTTGCCTCCGATACCGACCATGCTTGATTAAGAATATGCTCGAATTCAGGATGTTCCATCTAGAAGTTGAAGAATTTAAACAGTTTCGTAAAGGACGATTGGTTGACGATTTTGACAATCATAGGAGTATGGTCAGAGATACCTAGAGCAATAAAGGCCGCTTCTAAAAGGAGAAATCCCGCACCACGTTCTATTCACCAAAACCCTATCAATCTTATGAATTTTCCAGTCGGCCCGAGGAGATTGACCAGTGTGTGACGGAACGAACATATCGGAGGTCATCAAGCATAGCTCGAGCCAAACACTCCTTCGCCTTATCAAATGAGGGTATCTATGCTTTGTCAAGGCACCTACTCTATCGGAAGGGTCATGAATGGCATTGAAGTCCCCAAAGAACTATCCACGCACAACTATTCCACGAGTTACTCAAATGAACCAAGTCAGCCCAAAGCATTCTACGAGCCACAAAGGTGTGCTCGCCATAAATGACCAACAAGTTAAATGATATACCAAGATGATATTCCAAAAGTTGACCATGTATAGCTTGACCATGAGTAATGTGGCGAACAAAATTCGCTCTATTAGGATCCTAGCCCATGCAAATTTGACCCCTAGGGGAAAATGCGTAATTTGAAACCCAACACCAACTAGGAACAACACTAGAAGAGATAGCCTCAAAACGATTAGCAGGTACCTTAGTCTCCAAAATACTTATACAAAGATAGGTTATGAGAACGCACAAGGTTACGAGGGCCGGCTTTTGGCAAACCGAGTCTACTAGTCCCCTAATATTCCATATTTAGATATTTGTATAATACTATATGCAAAAGGAGGATAATATATGACTCACTTGCGGCGTGCTATACGTCGACGACTCTTTGTAGTCACCGAACTCGAGATTTTCTTGGTTGCCGTTGCTTGAGACTGACCAGCTGCAATCAATGCCTCCTTCCTCTTAGATCCCAGAGCACCCGGTATAGGATCAGGCTTATGAACCAAGACTTTGGACCCTCGAAGAATCGGGGCAGTGTTTGGCTTCGGTTTGGAGATTTTAGGCATCGTAACAACTAACTCAACAAATGTCTTCGACTTGCCGATGGTACTTGGCATCGCCTACCTCATAAGGCTCCTCCTCTCGAGCCGTTGCCCATTTCTACCCCTAAATCCAGCCCATCATCTAAAAAGAGAGAAGCTAATGAAGATCTAGACGAAGAAATCGCCTAGAACAGCCTTGGATGAATCCGCTTTAGTTGGATCATGGAGTTCTCCCCGCCTTCCATTTGTTCTTCCCCTAGATTGTTTGTTTCTTCCACTCATCCTCACCATTTGCAGGAATGACATGCTCGGTAGTGGCCCCATGCACGCTACAATACCCCGGTTGTTCCCCATTAGCTACCGAGAAAGCACGAGAACCGTAATGGATGGCACCCTTCGTCGCATTATCCATTATGTTAAGGTCTTGCCTATCATGAGTTCTTACCCCTTCGCCATATGGAGCCACAACATCTCCCTTCCTAAAGCCCGAGAGGATGGACTCTTTCCTCTTGATGATAAGGATCAAGTTTAACACCTTCCATACTTTTATCTTTAGAAAGGCATTTGTTCCCAAAGAGGCCACACGATGGGCAGCACACCAGCCTCCATTCATATTCAACATCCACCTTGTGCATGGTTCCATTGATAAGCACATCAACTAAAGATGGGAACTCCGCCTTGGTTGACATTTCCACACAAACTCTAGCAAAGGAAAGCATCTTCATCTGTTCAGTTCGCTGGTCAACATAAAGAGGCTTACCTAGCACACTAGTCACTACACTAATGCCTAGGGCGGACTATAAGGCAAAAGGGATGTTTCTTAAACGAACCCACACCGGTACCGAGGAGTGTTGGTCTTTCGTGAGTTCAAGAAGAGAATGCCATTGTTTAAGTCAATGGCTCCCCTTCCAACACTCTTCTACGGAATTCATGATCCGGAACATGAATAAAGAAAAAGCCTTGGTCATTGGCTTTGACATCCATAAGTTTACCTCCCTACACATGTTTAAAGGTAGCCTCTACCATCCTCAATGGTAATTTTTTCCTACCGGATACCCCACAATGCATTCGCTCCAGAAAGGATCCATGGCTTCTAATACCTCCTCAGAAACCTCATCGACCAGCCTATCATTTATGCAAGAGGGCTTGACAAATGATAAATTATATCCCTTCATGGCTGTTTGAGCCACATTGACCCACGAATGACCTTGATGTCCACTTTGGATCGCTTGACTTAGGCGTGCGGCATTTCGGGGTGCAAAGCATCCCAGTGCCACTTGAGATTCAGACATTAAACTAGGATTCAAGGCACCCCGTACAAAAGGACCAGCATTTTCGGGGTGTAAACCAGCAAAAAAACTAGCGGAGGACCAGCATTTGAACTGAATGAAGGGCACCCTATGCGAAGGACTTTGGGGGAGCAAATCAGCAAGTGGACCAGCATTTCAAGGGTGAAAACTAGTAGAGGGACCAGCATTTGAACTGGAATGTAGAGCACCCTGCGTAGAAGAATTTTGGGGGAGCAAACTAGCAAGAGGACCAGCATTAGTCCTTTTAAACGCACCTTGTTGGTCACCCCCGTCTCCCAACAATTAGCTGCTCATTCGGGCGGGATGCGGGGCACCCCGTGTGGCCTGAGATTCAAACACAATTTGGCTTCTAATTGCTGCATCAAAGCTAATACTAGAGGACTTCACCAACTAAACAAAGAATGCCCCCGCCTAGTTTCGCCTAACACCGAACAACATCCACCTCATTCCTAAATCTAGAATGACCACAAACCTCCTGCTTAGTTTCTAATAGCCTATTGCCCCCGCATTGAGCATCTAGACTACCATTTACACCTAGAGAAATTTCAGGTAATAGTCTCGTAGTAGTAGAGATATGCTCTGTTCGAACAAAACCCACTCCCCCTTTCATCTCAACCCCTAATCGCAGAAAAGCCCTAATTATAGAGATCCATAATAGGAGCTTGTTCAAGTGGAATGCTTCGAAGATTAGGAGGAGGAGAGAGTGAGGAAGAGAACATCCAAGTATCAAGTCGAGTCATCGCCGTCAATCGTTGGAATCGCACACCCATGCCAGCATGGAGAGGAAACCTGCATAGGCAGTAAAGAGATGTTCAGGTGGAATGCTTCGGAGGTTAGACGGAGGAAAGTGTGGCGAAGAGAACCTCCTCGTGTCAGGTCGAATCGCCGGAGCAATCGAGTCACACCAGCAGAGAAGTAGTGATCCACACGAGCGAAATAGAGAGAAACATGGGTCGGTTTATGGAAGTTCACGAGCATGCAATCATCTATTTTTCTTTCAATCACATATCATTAAACACAAGAAAACTAATTATTTTTCATGAAAATGATTTCCTAGAAAACAGTTTCCAAAAATGGTACGATTTTCGCGAAACAAACGCACCCTAAGTGAAGAATCTCCCATTCTAAGAGTGTTTGTTGCCATTTTGGTTAATTACATTATCATGGGAGTTCACAAGCTTGCAATCATCTAAATTTCTTTCAATTACCTTCACTTTAATGCTATTAGCTCTTTGGAAAGACTAGAGAAGTGGTAGAGGGCCATAAGATCAACCAAAGGGAAGAACTTTCAATTCTAAGAATGCTTCTTATCATTTCGGATAATATCTTGATCTTGGGAGTTCACGGGCTTGGAAATCATGTAATTTACTTTTAATTTCCTTCACTTTGAAGCTATTTGAGCTTGGAAAGCATTAAAGCAACGATTGAGAGCCAAAAGATCATTCTAAGTGAAAAACCTCCCTTCTAAGATTGTTTGTTGCCATTTGGGTGAATTACTTGATCATGGGAGTTCACGAGCATGCAATCATCTAATTTTCTTTCAATTATGTTGACTTTGATCTATTAGCTCTTTGGAAGAATAGAGAAGTGGTAGGGGAACATAAGATCAACCAAAGGGTCAACTTCCTATTCTGAGAATGCTTCTTATCATTTCAATTAATTGCTTGATCTTGGGAGTTCACTGGCTTGGAAATCATGTAATTTACATATAATTACCTTCACTTTGAAGCTATTTGAGCTTCGAACGTATTAGAGCAACAGTTGAGAGCCATAAGATCATTCTAAAAGTGAAGAACCTCCCATTCTAATTTGTTGCCATTTGGGTGAGTTGCTTGATCATGGGAGCTCACGAGCTTGCAATCATCTAATTTTCTTTCAAATTCCTTCACTTTGATCCTATTAGCTCTTCGGAATAATTAGAGATGTGGTAGAGGGCCATAAGATCAACCAAAGGGAAGAACTTCCAATTTTCAGAATGATTCTTATCATTTCAGTTAATTGTTTGATCTTTGGAACTCATGTAATTTACTTATAATTACCTTCACTTTGAAGGTTTTGAGCTTGGAAAGAATTAGAGCAACTGTTAAGAGCCATAAAATCATTCTAAAAGTGAATAACCTCCCATTCTAAGAGTGTTTGTCACCATTTGGGTTAGTTAATTGATCGTGGGAATTCACGAGGTTGCAATCCTCTATTTTTCTTTCAATTACCTTCCCTTTGATCCTATTAGCTCTTTGGAAAGATTAGAGAAGTGGTAGATGGCCATAAGATCAACCAAAAGGAAGAACTTCCAATTATGATAATGCTTCTAATCATTTCGGTTAATTGCTTGATCTTGGGAGTCTACGGGCTTCGAAATCTTGTAATTTACTTATAATTACCTTCACTGTGAAGCTGTTTGAGCTTGAAAAGTGTTAGAGCAACAGTTGAGAGCTATAAGACTATTCTAAGTGAAGAACCTCCCATTCTAAGATCGTTTGTTGCCATTTGGGTTAGTTACTTGATCGTGGGAGTACACGAGATTGCAATCATCTATTTTTCTTTGAATTACCTTCCCTTTGATCCTATTAGCTCTTTGGAAAGATTAGAGAAGTGGTAGATGGCCATAAGTTCAACCAAAGGGAAGAATTTCCAATCCTTACATTGCTTCTTATCATTTCGGTTAAATGCTTGATCTTGGGAGTTGACGGCCTTCCAAATCATGTAATTTACTAATAACTTACCTTCATTGTGAAGCTATTTGAGCTTGGAAAGTATTAGAGCAATGGTTAAGAGGCATAAGATCATTTCAAGTGAAGAACCTCCAATTCTAAGAGTGATTGTTGCCATTTGGGTTAGTTACTTGATCATGGGAGTTCACAAGCTTGCAATCATCAAATTTTCATTCAATTACCTTCCCTTGGATCCTATTAGCTCTTTCGAAAGATTAGAGAATTGGTAGAGGGCCATAGGGTCAACCAAAGGGAAGAACTTCCAGTTTTGACAATGTTTCTTATCATTTCGGTTAATTGCTTGATCATGGGAGTTCACAAGCTTGCAATCGTTTAATTTGCTTTCAATTGCCTTCACTCTGATGCTATTAGCTCTTTGAAAAGATTAGAGAAGTGGTGGATGGCCATAAGATCTACCAAAGGGAAGAACTTTCAATCCGAACAATGCTTCTTATCATTTCCGTTAATTGCTTGATCCTGGGAGTTCACGGGCATCAAAATCATGTAATTTAGTTAGAATTACCCTCACTGTGAAGCTATTTGAGCTTGGAAAGCATTAGAGCAACGGTTGAGAGCCATAAGATCATTGTAAGTGAAGAACCTCCCATTATATGAGTGTATGTCGCTATTTCGGTTAGTTACTTGATGATGGGAGTTCACAAGCTTGCAATAGTCTAATTTGCTTCCAATTACCTTCACTTTGACGCTATTAGCTCTTTGAAAAGATTAGAGAAGTGGTAGAGGGCCTTAAGATCAACCAAAGGGAAGAACTTCTAATTATGACAATGCTTCTAATCATTATGGTTAATTGGTTGATCTTGGGAGTTCATAGGATTGGAAATCATTTAGTTTACTTAGAATTACCTTCACTGTGAAGCTATTTGAACTTGGAAAGTATTAGAGCAATGGTTGAGAGACATAAGATCATTCTAAGTGAAGAACCTCCCATTTTAAAAGTGTATGTCGCCATTTGGGTTAGTTACTTGATGATGGGAGTTCACGTGCTTGCAATCTTCTAATTTGCTTTCAATTACCTTCCCTTTGATCCAATTAGCTCTTTAAAAGGATTAGAGAAGTGGTGGATGGCCATAAGTTCTACCAAAGGGAAGAACTTCCAATCCTTACAATGCATCTTATCATTTCGGCTAATTGCTTGATCTTGAAAGTTCACAGGCTTCGAAATCATGTAATTTACTAATAATTACCTTCACTATGAAGCTATTTGAGCTTGGAAAGTATTAGAGCAACAATTGAGAGCCATAAAATCATTCTAAGTGAGGAACCTCCCATTCTAAGAGTGTTTGTTGCCATTTGGGTTAGTTATTTGATCATGGAGTTTACGAGGTTGCAATCATCAATTTTTCTTTCAATTACCTTCCCTTTGATCCTATTAGCTTTTTGGAAAGATTAGAAAAGTGGTAGATGACCATAAGTTCAACCAAAGGGAAGAACTTGCAATGCTTACAATGCTTCTTATCATTTCGGTTAATTACTTGATCATAGGAGTTCAAGAGCTTGCAATCGTCTAATTTGCTTTCAATTTCCTTCACTTTGATGCTATTAGCTCTTTATCAAAATTAGAGAAGTGGTAGATGGCCATAAGATCAACCAAAGGGAAGAACTTCCAATCCTGACAATGCTTCTTATCATTTCGGTTTATTGCTTGATCTTGGGAGTTCACGGACTTTGAAATCATGTACTTTTCTTGGAATTACCTTCACTATGAAGCTATTTGAGCATGAAAAGTATTATAGCAATGGTTGAGAGCCATAAGATCATTGTAAGTGAAGAACCTCCCATTATATGAGTGTATGTCGCCATTTCGGTTAGTTACTTGATGATGGGAGTTCACGAGCTTGCAATAGTCTAATTTGCTTCCAATTACCTTCACTTTGATGCTATTAGCTCTTCGAAAAGATTAGAGAAGTGGTAGAGGGCCTTAAGATCAACCAAAGGGAAGAACTTCCAATTATGACAATGCTTCTTATCATTCCAGTTAATTGGTTGATCTTGGGAGTTCACCATCTTTGAAATCTTATAATTTACTTATAATTACCTTCAATGTGAAGCTATTTGAGCTTGGAAAGTATTAGAGGAACGGTAGAGAGCCGTAAAATCATTCTAAGTGAAGAAGCTCCCATTCTAAGAGTGTATGTCGCCCTTTGGGTTAGTTACTTTATGATTGGAATTCACAAGCTTGCAATTGTCTAATTTGCTTTCCATGACCTTCCCTTTGATCCTATTAGCCCTTTGGAAAGATTAGAGAAGTGGTAGATGGCCATAAGTTCAACCAAAGGGAAGAACTTCCAATCTTGACAATGCTTCTTATCATTTTAGTTAATTGCTTGATCTTGGGAGTTCACGAGCTTGGAAATCAAGTAATTTACTTAGAATTACCTTCACTTTGAAGCTATTTGAGCTTGGAAAGTATTAGAGCAATGGTTGAAAGCCATAAGATCATTCGAAGTGAAGAACCTCCCATTCTAAGAGTGTTTGTTGCCATTTGGGTTAGTTACTTGATCATGGGAGTTCAAGAGGTTGCAATCGTCTAATTTGACTTTAATTACCTTCCCTTTGATCCTATTAGCTCTTTGGAAAGATTAGACAAGTGGTAGATGGCCATAAGTCCTATTAGCTCTTTGGAAAGATTAAAGAAGTGGTAGATGGCCATAAGATCAACCAAAGGGAAGAATTTCAAATCCTGACAATGCTTTTTATCATTTCAGTTAATTACTTGATCTTGGAAATTAATGGGCTTGAAATCATGTAATTTACTTAGAATTTCACAGGTGAAGCTATTTGAGCTAGGAAAATGTTACGTAATGGTTGTGAAACATTAGATCATTCTAATTGAAGATTCGAAAGATTAGAGAATTGGTAGAGGACCATAAGATCAATCGAAGGGAACAACTTCCAGTTCTGAGAATGCTTCTTATCGTTTCGGTTAATTACCTGATCTTGGGAGTTCACAGGCTTGGAAATCCTGTAATTTGCTTAGAATTAGCTTCACTTTGAAGATATTTGAGCTTATGAAGTATTTGAGCAACTGTTAAGAGTCATAAGATCATTCTAAGTGAAAACCTCCCATTCTAAGAGTGTTTATTGCCATTTGGGCTAGTTACTATCATAGGACTCCACGAGCTTGCAATCATCTATTTTTCCTTGAATTACCATCACTTTGATCCTATTAGCTCTTTGGAAAGATTACGAAAGTGGTAGATGGCCATAAGATCAACCAAAGCGAAGAACTTCAAATCCTGACAATACTTCTTATCATTTCGGTTAATTGCTTGTTCTTGGTAGTTTACGGGCTCCGAAATCATGTAATTTACTTAAAATTACAGTCACTTTGAAGATATTTGAGCTTGGAAAGTATTAGAACAACGGTTGAGAGCCAAAAGATCATTCTAAGTAAAGAACCTCCCATTCAAAGAGTGTTTGTTGCCATTTAGGTTACTTACTTGATCATGGGAGTTCACGAGCTTGCAATCATCAAATTTTCTATCAATTACCTTCGCTTGTATCCTATTAGCTCTTTCGAAAGATTAGAGAATTGGTAGAGGGCCATAAGGTCAACCAAAGGGAAGAACTTCTAGTTCTGAGAATGCTTCTTATCATTTTAGTTAATTGCTTGATGTTGGGAGTTCACGGGCTTCGAAATCATTTGATTTACTTAAAATTACCTTCACTGTGAAGCTATTTGAGCTTGGAATAGGGCAACGGTTGAGAGCCATAAGATCATTCTGAGTGAAGAACCTCCCGTTCTAAGAGTATTTGTTGCCATCTAGGTTAGTTACTATCATGGGAGTTCACAAGCTTGCAATCATCTAGTTTTCTTTTAGTTACCTCCCTTTTGATCCTATTAGCACTTTGGAGATATTAGAAAGTGGTACATGACCATAAGATCAACCAAAGTGAAGAACTTTGGATCCTGACAATTCTTCTTATCCTTTCGATTAATTGCTTGATCTTAAGAGGTCATGGGCTCTGAAATCATGTAATTTACTTAGAATTACCTTCACTTTGAAGATATTTGAGCTTGGAAAGTATCAGAGCAATGGTTGAGAGCCATAAGATCATTCTAAGTGAAGAACCTCACATTCTAAGAGTGTTTGTTACCATTTGGGTTAGTTACTTGATCATGCGAGTTCACGAGCTTGCAATATTCAAATTTTCTTTCAATTACCTTCCCTTGGATCCTATTAGCTTTTTCGAAAGATTAGAGAAGTGGTAAATAGCCACAAGATCAACTAAAGGGAAGAACTTCCAATCTTGGCAATGCTTCTTATCATTTCGGTTAATTGCTTGATCTTGGGAGTTCACGGGCTTCGAAATCAGGTAATTTTCTTAGAATTACCTTCACATTGAAGCTATTTGAGCTTGGAAAGTATTAGAGCAACGGTTGAGAGTCATAAGATCATTCTAAGTGAGGAACCTGCCATTCTAAAAGTGTGTATGTCGCCATTTGGGTTAGTTACATGATGATGGGAGTTCACGACCTTGCAATCGTCTAATTTGCTTTCAATTACCTTCACTTTGATGCAATTAGCTCTTTGAAAACATTAAAGAAATGGTAGAGGGCCTTAAGTTCAACCAAAGGAAAGAACTTCCTATTATGACAATGCTTCTTATCATTTCGGTTAATCGCTTGATCTTGGGAGTTCACGGGCTTGGAAATCATGTAATTTACTTATAATTACCTTCACTGTGAAGCTATTTTAGCTTGGAAAGTATTAGAGCAACAGTTGAGAGTCATAAGATCATTCTAAGTGAAGAACCTACCATTCTAAAAGTGTGTGTCGCCATTTGGGTTAGTTACATGATGATGGGAGTTCACGACCTTGCAATCATCTAATTTGCTTTCAATTACCTTCACTTTGATGCAATTAGCTCTTTGAAAACATTAGAGAAATGGTAGAGGGCCTTAAGTTCAACCAAAGGGAACAACTTCCAATTTTGACAATGCATCTTATCATTTCGGTTAATTGCTTGATCTTGGGGTTCACCGGCTTCAAAAGCATTTAATTTACTTAGAATTACCTTCACTTTGTAGATATTTGAGCTTGGAAATTGTTAGAGCAAAGGTTGAGAGCCATAAGATCATTCTAAGTGAACAACCTCCCATTCTAAGAGTGTATGTAGCCATTTGGGTTAGTTACATGATGACGGGAGTTCATGAGATTGCAATCAAGAAATTTGCTTTCAATTATGACAATGCTTCTTATCATTTCGGTTAATTGCTTGATGTTCTGAGTTCACGGGCTTCGAAATCATGTAATTTACTTATAATTTTTGTCATTGTGAAGCTCTTTGAGATTGGAAAGTATTAGAGTAACGGTTGAGAGCCATAAGATCATTGTAAGTGAAGAACCTCCCATTCTAAGATTGTTTGTTGCCATTTGAGTTAGTTACTTAATCATGTGAGTTCACGAGGGTGCAATCATCTTTTTTTTTTTTTTTTTTCTTTCAATTACCTCCTTTTGATCCTATTAGCTCTTTGGAAAGATTAGAGAAATGGTAGATGGCCATAAGATCAACCAAGGGGAAGAACTTCCAATCCTCACAATGATTCTTATCATTTCGGTTAATTGCTTGATCTTGAGAGTTCATGGGTTTCAGAATCGTGTAATTTACTTATAATTACCTTCCCTATGAAAATATGAGCTTGGAAAGTATTAGAGCAACGGTTGAGAACCATAAGATCATTTTAAGTGAATAACCTCCCATTCTAAGAGTGTATGTCGCCACTAGTTACTTAATGATGGGAGTTCACGAGCTTGCAATCATCTAATTTGCTTTCAATTACATTCACTTTGATGTTATTAGCTTTTCGAAAAGATTAGAGAAGTGAGGGAGGGCATTAAGATTAACCAAAGGGAAGAACTTCCAATCCTAACAATGCTTCTTCTCATTTCGGTTAATTGCTTGCTCTTGGGAGTTCACAAGCTTCAAAATCATGTAATTTAGTTAGAGCAACGGTGGAATGTGAAGCTATTTGTGCTTGGAATGTGTTAGAGCAACGGTGGAGAGCCGTAAAATCATTCTAAGTGAAGAACCTCCCATTCTAAGAGCGTATGTCGCCATTTGGGTTAGTTACTTGATGATTGGAATTCACAAGCTTGCAATCGTCTAATTTGCTTTCAATGACCTTCCCTTTGATCCTATTAGCTCTTTGGAAAGATTAGAGAAGTGGTAGATGGCCATAAGTTCAACCAAAGGGAAGAACTTCCAATCTTGACAATGCTTCTTATCATTTTAGTTAATTGCTTGATCTTGGGAGTTCACGAGCTTGGAAATCAAGTAATTTACTTAGAATTACCTTCACTTTGAAGCTATTTGAGCTTGGAAAGTATTAGAGCAATGGTTGAAAGCCATAAGATCATTCTAAGTGAAGAACCTCCCATTCTAAGAATGTTTGTTTCCATTTGTGTTAGTTACTTGATCATGGGAGTTCAAGAGCTTTCAATCATCAAATTTTCAATTACATGGTCATGTGAGTTGACGAGCTTACAATTATCTAACTTTCTTACAATTATCTTCACTTTCATGCCATTAGCTCTTTGGAAAGATTAGAGAAGTGGTAGAGGGCCATAAGATCATCTGAAGGGAAGAAATTCCAATTCTGAGAATGCTTTTTATCATTTTGGTTAATTGCTTCAGGGTTCATGGGCTTGGATATCTTGTAATTTACTTATAATTACCTTCACTTTAATGCCATTTGAGCTGGAAAGTATGAGAGCAACGATTGATTTTAGTTAAGCGCATGATCATGGGAGTTCACGAGGTTGGAAATCATGTAATTTACTTATAATTTCCTTCACTTTGAGGCTATTTGAGCTTGGAAAGTATTAGAGCAATAGTTGAAAGCCATAAGATCATTTCAAGTGAAGAACCTCCCATTTTAAGATTGTTTGTTGCCATTTGGGTTAGTTACTTGATCATGGGAATTCACGAGCTTGCAATCAACAAATTTTCTTTCAATTACCTTCCCTTGGATCCCATTAGCTCTTTCGAAAGATTAAAGAAGTGGTAGATGGCCATAAGATCAACTAAAGAGAAGAACTTCCAATCTTGACAATGCTTCTTATCATTTCGGTTAATTGCTTGATCTTGGGAATTCACGGGCCTCAAAATCATGTAATTTACATATAATCATTTCGGTCAACAAATTTTCTTTCAATTACCTTCCCTTGGATCCCATTAGACCTTTGGTTGAACTTATGGCCCCCTACCACTTCAATAATCTTTCCCAAGAGCTCATAGGATCAAAGCGAAGGTAATTGAAAGTAAGTTACATGATTGCAAGCTCATGAACTCCCATGATCATTTACTTAACCCAAATCGCAACAAACACTCTTATTCTTTCTAAGCTCAAAAGCTTCAAAGTGAAGGTATATAAGTAAATTACGTGATTTCCAAGCCCATGAACTCCAAAGATCAAGCAATTAACCGAAATGATAAGTAGCATTCTCAAATTGGAAGTTCTTCCCCGTGGTTGATCTTATGGCCCTCTACCACTTCTCTAATCTTTCCAAAGAGTTAATAGCATAAAAGTGAAGGTAATTGAAAGAAAATTCGATGATTGCCAACTCGTGAACTCCCATGATCAGATAATTAACACAAATGGCAATACTATATGAAAGGGAGGTTCTTCACTTAGAATGATTTTATGGCTCTCAACCGTTGCTCTAATACTTTCCAAACTCAAATAGCTTCAAAGTGAAGGTAATTATAAGTAAATTACATGATTCTCAAGCCCGTGAACTCCCAAGATCAAGCAATCAACTGTAATGATGAGAAGCATTCTCATAATAGGAAGTTCCTCCTTTTGGTTGATCTTATGGCCCCCTACCACTTCTCTAATCTTTCCAAAGAGCTAATAGGATCAAAGTGAAGGTAATTGAATGCAAATTAGATGATTATAGGCTCATGAACTCCCATGATCAAGTAACTTACCCAAATGGCAACCAACACTCTTAGAATGGGAGGTTCTTGACATAGGATGATCTTATGGCTCTCAACCGTTGCTCTAATTCTTTCAAATCTCGAATAGCTTCAAAGTGAAGGTAAATATAAGTGAATTACACTTTGAATGATGTTGTGGCTCTCAACCGTTGCTCTAATAGGTTTCAAGTTCAAATAGCTTCAAAGTGAAGGTAATTATAAGTAAATTTTATGATTTCCAAGCTTATGAACTCCCATGATCAAGTAATTAGCCAAAATGCCCAAAAACACTCTCAGAATTGGAAGTTCTTCACTTAGAATGATCTTATGGCTCTCTACCGTTTCTCCAATAGGTTTCAAGTTCAAGTGGGTTCAAGGTGAAGGTAATCTTAAGTAAATTACATGATTTCCAAGCTCAAGAACTCCCATGTTCATGTAATTAACCCAAATGGCAAGAAACAGTCTCAGAGCATAAAGTTATTCACTGAGAATGATCTTATGGCTCTCTAGCTTCTCTCTAAATTTTCCAAAAGACTAATAGGATCAAAGTGAGGATAATTGGAAGAGAATTAGACAATTGCAAGCTCATGAACTCTCATGATCAAGTAATTAACCCAAATGGAAAGAAGCATTCTTCGAAAGGGAAATTCTTCACTTAGGATGATCTTATGACTTTCTACTATCTCTCTAATATTTCAAAAGGACTACTAGGATCAAAGTGAGTATATTTTGAAGAAAATTAGATGATTGCAAGGTCGTGAACTCCCATGATCAAGTAATTAACCCAAATGGAAAGAAGAATTCTTAGAATGGGAAGTTCTTCACTTAGCATGATCTTATGACATTCTACTATCTCTCTAATCTTTCAAAAGGAGTACTAGGATCAAAGTGAGTATATTTTGAAGAAAATTAGATGATTACGAGCTCGTGAACTCCCATGATCAAGTAATTAACCCAAATGGAAACAATAATTCTTAGAATGGGAAGTTCTTCACTTAGCATGATCTTTTGGCTTTCTACCGTCTCTCTAATCTTTCCAAATGACTAATAGGATCAAAGAGAGGATATTTGCAAGCTTGAGAAACAAGCATTCTTCGAATGGGAAGTTCTTCACTTAGAGTAATCTTATGGGTCTCTACCGTTTGTCCAATCTTTCCAAAGGACTAATAGGATCACAATCAGGATAATTGGAAGAAAATTAGATGATTGCAAGCTCATGAACTCTCATGATTAAGTAATTTACCCAAATGGAAACACATATTCTAAGAATGGGAAGTTCTTCACTTAGAATGATGTTGTGGCTCTCAACCGTTGCTTTAATAGGTTTCAAGTTCAAATAGCTTCAAAGTGAAGGTAATTATAAGTAAATTTCATGATTTCCAAGCACATGAACTCCCATAATCAAGTAATTAACCCAAATGCTCAGAAACACTCTTAGAATGGGAAGTTTTTCACTTAAAATGATCTTATGGCTCTCTACCGTTTCTCTAAGTGGTTTCATGTTCAAGTGGCTTCAAGGTGAAGGTAATCATAAGTAAATTACATGATTTCCAAGCTCGTGAACTCCCATGATCATGTAATTAACCCAAATGGCAAGAAACAGTCTCGGAACGGGAAGTTATTCACTAAGAATGATCTTATGACTCTCTAGCTTCTCTCCAATTTTTCCTAAAGACTAATAGGATAATTGAAAGAGAATTAGATTATTGCAAGCTCATGAACTCCCAAGATCAAGTAATTAACCCAAATGGCAAGAAACACTCTCAAAATGGGAACTTCTTAAGTTAGAATGATCTTTTGGCTCTCTACCGTCTCTCTAATCTTTCGAAAGGACTAATAGGATTAAAGTGAGGGTAATTGATAGAAAATTAGATGATTGCAAGCTCGTGAACTCCCATCATAAAGTAATTAACCCAAATAGAAACAAACATTCTTAGAATAGGAAGTTCTTCACTTAGAATGATCTTATGGCTCTCTATCGTTGCACTAATAGGTTTTAAGTTTGAATAGCTTCCAAGTGAAGGTAATTACAAGTAAATTATGTAATTTCCAAGCTCGTGAACTCCCATAATCAAGTAATTAACCCAAAATGGCAAGAAACATTCTCAGAATGGGAAGTTGTTCTCTTAGAATAATATTATGTCTCTCTAAGGTCTATCTAATCTTTCCAAAGGACTAATAGGATCAAAGTGAGGATAATTGGAAGAAACTTAGATGATTGCAAGCTTGTGAACTCCCATGATCAACTAATTAACCCAAATGGAAACAAGCACTCTTAGAATGGGAAGTTCTTCACTTAGAATGATCTTGTGACTCTCAACAGGTTTCAAGTTGAAATAGCTACAAATTGAAGGTAATTATATGTAAATTACATGGTAGCTCGTGAACTCCCATCATCAAGTAATTAACCCAAATGACAGGAAACATTCTAAGATTGAGAAGTCCTTCACTTAGAATGATCTTATGGCACTCTACCGTCTCTCTAATATTTCCAAAGGACTAATAGGATCAAAGTGAGGATAACTGGAACTAAATGAGATGATTGCATGTTCGATAACTCCCATGATCAAGCAATTAACCCAAATGGAAACAAGCATTCTTAGAATGGGAAATTCTTCACATAGAATTATCTTATGGCTCTCTACTGTTGCTCTAATTTGTTTCAATTACAAATAGCTTCAAAGTGAAGGTAATCATAAGTAAATTGCATGATTTCCAAGCTCCTGAACTCCCATGATCAAGTAATTAACCAAAATGACGACAAACATTCTCAGAATGGGAACTTTTTCACTTGGAATGATCTTACGCCTTTACTGTCTCTCTAATCATTCCAAAGGACTTATAGGATCAAAGTGAGGGTAATTGGAAGAAATTTGATGATTGCAAGCTCGTGAACTCCCATCATAGAGTAATTAACCTAAATGCACAAACATTCTTAGAATGGGAAGTTCTTCACTTAGAATGATCTTATGGCTCTCTACCATTGCTCTAATAGGTTTCAAGTTCAAATAGCTTCAAAGTGAAGGTAATTATAAGCAAATTATGTAAATTCGAAGCTCATGAACTCCCATGATCAAATAATTAACCCAAATGGCAAGAAACATTCTTAGAATGGGAAGTTGTTCCCTTAGAATAATCTTAAGGCTCTCTACCATCTATCAAATCTTTCCAAAGGACTAATAGGATCAAAGTGAGGATAATTGGAAAAAACTTAGATGATTGCAAGCTTGTGAACTCCCATGATCAACTAATTAACCCAAATGGAAACAAGCATTCTTAGAATGGGAGGTTCTTCACTTAGAATGATCTTGTGACTCTCAACCGTTGCTCAGTAGGTTTCAAGTTGAAATAGTTTCAAATTGAAGGTAATTATAAGTAAATTACATGATTTCTAAGCTCGTGAACTCCCATGATCAAGTAATTAACCCAAATTGCAGGAAACGTTCTCAAATTGGGAAGTCCTTCACTTAGAATGATCTTATGGCTCTCTACCGTCTCTCTAATATATCCAAAGGACTAATAGCATCAAAGTGCGGATAATTGTAGAAAATTAGATGGTTGCAAGCTCCTGAACTCCCATGATCAATCAATTAACCCAAATGGAAGTAAGCATTCATAGAATGGGAAGTTCTTCACTTAGAATGGTCTAATGGCTCTCAACCATTGCACTAATATGTTCAAGATCAAATTGCATTAAAGTGAAGGTAATTATAAGTAAAATACATGATTTCTAAGCTCGTGATTTCCAACCCAAATGGAAAGAAACATTTCCAAAGGACTAATAGGAAAAGTGGGAAGTTCATTACTTCGAATGATCTTATGGCTCTTTATGGTCTGTCTAATCTTTCCAAAGGACTAATAGGATCAAAGTGAGGATAATTGGAAGAAAATGAGATGATTCCAAGCTCGTGAACTCCCATGATCAAGTAATTAACGCAAATGGAAACAAGCATTCTTAGAATGGGAAGTTCTTCACTTAGAATGATCTTATGGCTTTCAACCGTTGCTCTAATAGGGTTCAAGTTCCAAAACTTCAAAGTGAAGGTAATCATAAGTAAATTACATGATTTCCAAGCTCATGAACTCCCATGATCAAGTAATTAACCCAAATGGCAACAAACATTGTAACAATGGGAAGTTCTTCTTTTAGAATGATCTTGTGGCTCTCAACCGTTGCTCTAATGGGTTTCAAGTTCAAATAGTTTCAAAGTGAAGGTAATTATAGGTAAATTACATGATTTCCAAGCTCGTGAACTCCCATGATCAAGTAATTAACCCAAATGCCAAGAAACATTCTCGAGAATGAGAAGTTCTTCACTTCGAATGATCTTATGGTTCTCAACCGTTCCTCTAATAGGTTTCAAGTTCAAATAGCTTTAAAGTGAAGGTCATTATAAGTAAATTACATGATTTCCAAACTCGTGAACTCTCATGATCAAGTAATTAACCCAAATGGCAAGAAACATTCTCTAAATGGGAAGTTCTCCACTTAAAATGAACTTGTGGCTCTCTCAACCGTTGCTCTAATAGGTTTCAAGTTCAAATAGTTTCAAAGTGAAGGTAATTATAAGTAAATTACATGATTTGCAAGCCCGTGATCTCCCAAGACCAAGTAATTAACCCAAATAGCAAGAAACATTCTCGGAATGGGAAGTTTTTCACTTAGAATGATCTTATGGCTCTCTAATCTTTCCAAAGCCTTAAAGGATCAAAGTGAGGATAATTGGAAGAAATTAGATTATTGCAAGCTTGTGAACTCCCATGATCAAGTAATTAACCCAAATGCCAAGAAACATTCTCGGAATGAGAAGTTCTTCACTTCGAATGATCTTATGGTTCTCAACCGTTCCTCTAATAGGTTTCAAGTTCAAATAGCTTTAAAGTGAAGGTCATTATAAGTAAATTACATGATTTCCAAACTCGTGAACTCTCATGATCAAGTAATTAACCCAAATGGCAAGAAACATTCTCTAAATGGGAAGTTCTCCACTTAAAATGAACTTGTGGCTCTCTCAACCGTTGCTCTAATAGGTTTCAAGTTCAAATAGTTTCAAAGTGAAGGTAATTATAAGTAAATTACATGATTTGCAAGCCCGTGATCTCCCAAGACCAAGTAATTAACCCAAATAGCAAGAAACATTCTCTAAATAGGAAGTTCTCCACTTAAAATGATCTTATGGCTCTCTACCATTGCTTAATAGGTTTAAAGTTCAAATAGCTTCAAAGTGAAGGTAATTATAAGTAAATTACATAATTTCCAATCTCAAGAACTCCCATGATCAAGTAATTAAGCCAAATTCCAAGAAACATTTTCAGAATGAGAAGTTCATCACTTCGAATGATCTTATGGCTCTCTACCGTCTCTCTAATCTTTCTAGATGGCTTGTAGTATCAAAGTGAGGATAATTCGAAGAAAATTAGATGATTGTGAGCTCATGAACTCCCATGATCAAGTAATTCACCCAAATGGCAAGAAACACTCTCAGAATGGGAAGTTCTTCGCTTAGAATGATCTTATGGCTCTCTATCGTCTCTCTAATATTTCCAAAGGACTAATAGGATTAAAGTGAGGATAATTGGAACAAAATTAGATGATTGCAAGCTCGTGAGCACCCATGATCAAGTAATTAACCCAAATGGGAAGAAACATTCTCAAAATGGGAAGTTCTTCACTTAGAATGATCTAATGGCTCTCAACCGTTGTTCTAATAGGTTTCCAGTTCAAATAGCTTGAAAGTGAGGATAATTATAAGTAAATTACATGATTTCAAAGCCTGTGAACTCCCATGATCAATTAATTAACCCAAAATGCAACAAGCATTCTTAGAATGAGTCCCTCCCTTATAGAACACATGTTCACTACTTGACGTCCCTTATGGATGGATCTTATTTTGCCTGAGTCCCTCCCTCATGGACAATCCTTGGATAGTGGGAGGTGACTTTAATGCTATTCGGGATTCGACAGATAGGAAACAGAGAAAGATTACATGATTTCCAAGCTCGTGAACTCCTATGATCAATTAATTAACCCATATCGCAACAAACATTCTTAGAATGGGAAGTTCTTTTTTTAGAATGATCTTGTGGCTCTCACCTGGTTTTAAGTTCAAATAGTTTCAAAGTGAAGGTAATTATAAGTAAATTACATGATTTCCAAGCCCGTGATCTCCCAAGACCAAGTACTTAACCTAAATGACAAGAAACATTCTCAGAATGGGAAGTTCTTCACTCAAAATGATCTTATGGCTCTCTAATCTTTCCAAAGGACTGATAGGATCAAAGTGAGGATAATTGGAAGAAAATTAGGTGATTGCAAGCCTGTAAACTCCCATGATCAAATACTTAACCCAAATGGCAACAAACATTCTTAGAATGGGAAGTTCTGCACTTAGAATGATCTTCTAGCTCTCAACCGTTGTTCTAACATTTTTGAAGTTCATATAGCTTCCAAGTGAAGGTAATTACATGTAAATTACATGATTTCCAAGCTCATGAACTCCCATGATCAATTAACCCAAATGGGAAGAAACATTCTCAAAATGGGAAGTTGTTCACTTAGAATGATCTCATGGCTTTCAACCGTTGCTCTAATAGGTTTCCAGTTCAAATAGCTTGAAAGTGAGGATAATTATAAGTAAATTACATGATTTCCAAGCTCGTGAACTCCCATGATCAATTAATTAACCCAAATGGCAACAAACATTCTTAGAATGAGTCCCTCCCTCATGGAACACACGTTCACTGATCGACATCCCTTATGGATGGATCTTATTTGCCTAAGTCCCTCCCTCATGGACAATCCTTGGATAGTGGGAGGTGACTTTAATGCTATTCGGGATCGACGGACTGTCAAGGTAGCTCGGATATATGGCATCCTTCCTTTGATGGATTTAAGGACTGTTTATTTCAGGCTGAACTTGATGATCTCCGCTATGTTGGATTTCTTTCACGTGGATAGCCTACTCTGGTGAAAATAGGAAACAGAGAAATATTACATGATTTCCAAGCTCGTGAACTCCTATGATCAATTAATTAACCCAAATCGCAACAAACATTCTTAGAATGGGAAGTTGTTCTTTTAGAATGATCTTGTGGCTCTCAATAGGTTTTAAGTTCAAATAGTTTCAAAGTGAAGGTAATTATAAGTAAATTACATAATTTCCAAGCCCGTGATCTCCCAAAACCAAGTACTTAACCTAAATGACAAGAAACATTCTCGAATGGGAAGTTCTTCACTTAGAATGATCTTATGGCTCTCTAATCTTTCCAAAGGACTGATAGGATCAAAGTGAGGATAATTGGAAGAAAATTAGTTGATTGCAAGCTCGTGAACTCCCATGATCAAATACTTAACCCAAATGGCAACAAACATTCTTAGAATGGGAAGTTTTGCACTTAGAATGATCTTCTAGCTCTCAACCGTTGTTCTAACATTTTTGAAGTTCATATAGCTTCCAAGTGAAGGTAATTACATGTAAATTACATGATTTTTGGGCTCATGAACTCCCATGATCAAGTAATTAACCCAAATGGGAAGAAACATTCTCAAAATGGGAAGTTGTTCACTTAGAATGATCTCATGGCTCTCAACCGTTGCTCTAATAGGTTTCCAGATCAAATAGCTTGAAAGTGAGGATAATTATAAGTAAATTACATGATTTCCAAGCTCGTGAAATACCATGATCAATTAATTAACCCAAATGGCAACAAACATTCTTAGAATGAGTCCCTCCCTCTTGGAACACACGTTCACTTTGCTCGACGTCCCTTATGGATGGATCTTATTTGCCCGAGTCCCTCCCTCATGGACAATCCTTAGATAGTGGGAGGTGACTTTAATGCTATTCGAGATTCAACGGACCGTCAAGGTAGCTCGGATATATGGCATCCTTCCTTTGATGAATTTAAGGACTGTTTATTTCAGGCTGAACTTGATGTTCTCCGCTGTGTTGGATTTTGTTTCACGTGGACAGCCTACTCTGGTGAAAATAGGAAACGGAGAAAGATTGATCATGTACTGGTGAACAGAAAATGGAGTTTGGAATACTCCTTCTTAGAGGCAGTTTTCTTACCTCTTTGCATTTCGGACCATACCCCTATTTTAGTTCGATCTTGTCCCCTCGATTTGGTGAGAAGCCCTTCAAATTCTTCAATTTTTGGATGTCCCACCCAGACTTCAGTGACATTGTATCCTGGGTATGGATAACCAGGTTACGGGTACTCCTATGTTCAGGGTTTGCTCCAGACTCAAGCTCCTCAAATGCAAGTTACGCCAGCTCAATAGAGAGATATACTCTAATATCTCCTTGCGCACTATAGCTGCGAAACTTCTCCTCCATACAACTCAAGAAGCTCTTCTACGGGATCCACACAACAGCTCTTTAGCTGCAGCGGAAAGAAGCCAGACCCGGGACTATTACGACCTTTGAGCTTCAGAGGAATCCTTTTTTAAGCAAAGTCAAGGATTAGATGGTTAAAGGAAGGGGATCGAAACACATGATTTTTTTTCACCATTCGGTGAATCATCACCATTTGCGTAATAGGATTATTTCTATCCAAGATGACAAGGGCATTTTAATCACCGAATCGGAGGAGATCCATCGGGCTTTCATCTCCTACTTCAAGAACCTCTTGGCTCTAGCGAATATGGCCACTAAATTGTCATATGATGAGATCAAGCATTTCATACACCGCCCTCTAAATGATGAACAGGTTAGCCTTCTTTCTAACCCTATTTTACCTTAGGATGTTAGAAATACCATGTTCTCATTAGCTGTGGGGAAAGCACCAGGCCTGGATGGCTTTAATGCTGAATTTCTTTCAAAATGGTCGTTTACTTCGAGAAATTAATCGCACGCTTATTGCTTTAGTTCCCAAAATCCCGAATGCTTTAGCGGTGAATGATTTTAGGCCTATAGCATGCTGTAATACCATATGTAAATGCATTATGAAGATTATGGCCAATCGGATAGCTAAGATCCTCCCAGATATAATCAGTCCTGCTCAATCAGCTTTTATCAGAGGCAGGCGTATCACAGATAATATTCTCCTAGCTTAGGAGTTGTTTAGTGGCTTCCACTCGCTACTTATTCGTCGAAGTGTGCAATCAAAGTTGATTTTCAAAAAGCATATGATACGGTGGACTGGGATTTTCTAGAGGCTACTCTCTCAGCTTTTCGATTCCCTGCCCATTTTATCCAACTTATCATGGTTTGTGAACATTCATCGATGTTCTCTATTTGGATTAATGGTGAAATCCATGGATTTTTTAATAGTGGCAGGGGTCTTAGACAAGGTGATCCGGTCTCACCGTACTTATTTACTCTTGCCATGGAAGTATTCTCCGGCATCTTGGAAGCTCAATCTAGGAGGCCTGAATACCGCTTCTATTGGAGATGTAAAAATACCCGCTTGTCCCACATATTTTTCGCGGATGATGTCTTCATTTTTAGTGAAGGCAATGAGGCTTTGGTTACTTGCATGAAGGAGGGCCTTCAAAATTTCTCCTGATGGAGTGGACTCATGCCAAGCAACAACAAAATCGAGATGTTCATTTCGAGTGGCTTGGGGGCATTGCGGGACCGGCTACTGCACTTATTGGATTTCCGATTGCGAACACTCCCTGTCAAATATTTGGGCGTCCTGATCATTACTGTAAGGTTAAGTAAAATTGACTGTGATGCCCTAGTACGTTTACTCATGGCTAAAGTCCAATCTTGGACTCTTAGGTTTCTTTCATTTGCAAGTAGACTTCAGCTGATTAAATCAATTTTTCACGTTATTCAAGTGTATTGGGCCTCTATTTTTTGGCTCCCATCTTCCATTGTTGCTAAAATTGAACTTATTTGCCAGCAATTCCTATGGAAAGGCCCCGGTCTTGGAGTGGGAGGTGCTAAGGTATCCTAGGAAGAAATTTATCTCCCAAAGTAAGAGGGAGGACTTGGCATTCGTAGAATTAGGGATCATAATAAAGCTGCCATGTTAAAGCACATATGGATCCTTTTTACTTACAAGGAGTCCTTGTGGTGCAAATGGGTTCACACAAATCACTTGAAAAAGGCCTATTTCTGGACTGCATCCCCCTCAACCTATTGCTCATGGACTTGGAGAAAATTGCTAGCTCTTAGGGAAGAAGTTATTGGCTACTTCAAATGGAAGATTGGGGATGGTCGGTCCCACCTCCCTATGGTTTCATCCCTGGTTGGAGCTAGGACTACTTAATTCGATCTTCTCTGATGGCCGAATTTACTGCTTGGCTCTTCAAAGAGACACAATGGTGATGGACTTATTCTCCCTAGATGGCCATGGGATTCTATAGGAGCTATTAACTCTCCAGGTTACACTCCCCACTCTCTCCAATCTACCTGATTCTTTTCTATGGAATATGCATTCATTTGGTCGGTTCTCTATTGCCTTCACCTGTCTCTGCTATTCGAAAAACCAGCACCGGTACCGTGGGTTGCATTAGTGTGGGACAAAGCCATTGTTCCTCACCATTAATTTCTCCTCTAGCTTATCTCGAGGAATTGACTCACAACCCAAGTATTGCTAATATCTTATGGTAGATTGATTGGGGCTCAATGTGTATTATGTAATACAAGGCCAGATTCTATAGATCATTTATTTTTTGACTGTCAAGTCTCCAACTCTCTAGCAAATTTTGGGGCATCAAAATGCAATTCCATGGATCAATTGTCCTTGGCTTCAAAATATTCATTGGCTAAGCAACACTCTCTCGGGCCGTGATTTCTACTCAGATATAGTAAAATTCTCCTTTGGAGCTTTATGCTATGTCATTTGGAAAACCAGGAATGATATCACGTTCCGGTCTTTCGCTCTTTTTGTCCCGTCACTGCAACAACACCTTATTAAGGCAATAAAAGATAAAGCACTAGCTTTCAATAGGGTTGCTGATTCTCCAAGGAATAGAAGATTGTAACGGAGTTGGGGCTTTGACTCTAATATTTTTGGGTAGTTTCATAGGAGGGTTGCCGTAGCCTATTCCTACCTCTCCTCTAATTGTATTTTTCTTTCCCTTTGTGAACTTGGCCCCCTCCACTCTATTGAATGTTCACTCATAGAGTTTAGGATGGTGCCGTGTTCCACCCCCGTAAATTGCATGGTTGAAAATCATCTATAGTACTTACCGTTTACCAAAAAAAAAAAATTCTTAGAATGAGAAGTTCTTCACTTAGAATGATCTTATGGCTCTCTACTGTTGCTCTAATTGGTTTCAAGTTTAAATAGCTTCAAAGTGAAGGTGATCATACATAAATTACATGATTTCCAGGCTCGTGAACTCCCATGATCAGGTCATTAACCCAAATGGCCAGAAACATTCACAGAACAGGAAGTTTTTCACTTAGCATCTTTTGGCTCTCTACCTATACTCTAATATGTTTCAAGTTCAAATAGCATCAAAGTGGAGGTAATTATAAGTAAATTACATGATTTCTAAGCTTGTGAACTCTCATGATCAAGTAATAATCCCAAATGGAAATAAACATTCTTAGAATGGGAAGTTCTTCACTTCGAATGATCTTATGTCTCTCTATCGTTGCTCTAATGGGTTTCAAGTTCAAATAGCTTCAGAGTGAAGGTAATTATTAGTAAATTCCAAGATTTCCAAGTTCGTGTTCCCATGATCAAGTCATTAACCCAAATGACAACAAACATTCTTAGAATGGGAAGTTCTCCACTTAGAATGATCTTTTGCCACTGAACCATTGCTCTAATTGGTTTCAAGTTCAAATTGCTTTAAAGTGAAGGTAATCATAAGTAAATTACATGATTTCTAGGCTCGTGAACTCCCATGATCAAGTAATTAACCCAAATGGCAAGAAACATTCTCAGAATGGGAACTTGTTCGCTTAGAATGATCCTATGACACTCTACCATCTCTCTAATCTTTCGAAAGGACTAATAGGATCAAAGTGAGAATAATTGTAAAAAAATTGATGATCGCAAGCATGTGAACTCTGATGATCAATTAACTAACCCAAAAGGAAACGAGCATTCTTACAATGGGAATGATGCAGCCCGCATTGAAGACCAGCTCTCTCGACCAAGAAGATCGGCCCGCATTCAAGTTCGACGAAACCGACGAGCCGTATCTATATCTTGAGTCCATCCCGGAAGCTTGAAAGACACCTTGGGAGCCCGCATAACGCTTTTACTAGTTTATAGTTTCTATGCTCTTTATTTCTCCTAGTTCAACGTTCTGTCTTTATTTCTTTGACGATATAAGCCATCCAATTTCTTGTAAAAGACAGACGACTTTGATGAATAAAAAAACTTTGCTTTGAAGCAAGTATCGTGAACCTTGTAGAGTTCATACCTTTGAAAACCTAGAAGAGTTTTCACTCCGTCCTTGAAGAGTCGGAGCTTTCGAAATCTGCATCCTTGAAGAGTTGCAGTCATCGATCTAGAAGAATCGGTGCCCCCTCAACTTCCTTGGAGGCCTAGAAGAGCAACCAACGAAGTCTCTATCTTTTCCTGTTCTGTTCGTCATTTCGAACCAAAATTCGACCATCCTACAGTGCTTATTTCAGAAAACCCAAAACAGATAAATTGTAGATCCAGAAGTCTTTGTTCATTTGGTTTTGGAATCAGGTCGATCCGATCTGTATCGACTAAGTTACGACTATTCTCCTGAGCTTGCGCAGTGCTGGAGTTTCTGTTCGTCCTGTTTCCCGTGTGCGAGTCACTCTCCCGATCCTATTGTTTGAGAAAGCCTAACCTGGGCTTGCATCAGGGAAGCTCTTCACTTAAAACGATCTTTTCACTCTCAACCGTTGCTCTAATAGGTTTCAAGTTCAAATAGCTTCAAAGTGAAGGTAATTAGAAGTAAATTACATGATTTCCAAACTCGTAGACTCCCATGATCAAGTAATTAACCCAAATGGGAAAAAAAAAACATTCTTAGAATGGGAAGTTTTTCACTTAGAATGATCTTCTGGCTCTCATCCATTGCTCAAATAGGTTTCAAGTTCAAAAGCTTCAAAGTTAAGGTAATCATAAGTAAATTACATGATTTCTTAGCTCGTGAACAACCATGATCAAGTAATTAACCCCTTTGGCACCAAACATTGTAAGAATGGGAAGTTCTTCACTTAGAATGATCTTCTGGCTCTCAACCATTGCTCTAATAGGTTTCAAGTTCAAATAGCTTTAAAGTGAAGGTCATTATAAGTAAATTACAGAACTTCCAAGCTCATGAACACACATGATCAAGTAATTAACCAAAATGGCAAGAAACATTCTCAAAATGGGAAAGTTCTTCACTTAGATTGATCTTATGGCTCTCTATTGTCACTCTAATCTTTCCAAAGGACTAATAGGATCAAAGTGAGGATAATTGGAAGAAAGTTAGATGATTGCAAGCTTGTGAACTCCCATGATCAAGTAATTAACCCAAATGGAAATGAGCATTCTTAGAATGGGAAGTTCTTTACTCAGAATGATCTTTTGGCTTTCAACCATTGCTCTAATAGGTTTCAAGTTCAAAAAGCTTCATAGTTAAGGTAATCATAAGTAAATAACATGATTTCCAAGCTTGTGAACTCCCATGGTAAGTAATTAACCAAACGGCATCACACATTGTAAGAATGGGAAGTTCTTCTCTTAGAATAATCTTCTGGCTCTCAACCATTGCTCTAATAGGTTTCAAGTTCAAATAGCTTTAAAGTGAAGGTCATTATAAGTAAATTACATGATTTCCAAGCTCGTGAACTCCATGATCAAGTAATTAACCCAAAGGGCAAGAAATATTCTCAGAATGGGAAGTTTTTCTCTTAGAATGATCTTATGGCTCTCAACCCTTGCTCTAATAGATTTCAAGTTCAAATAGCTAAAAAGTGAAGGTAATTATATGTAACTCACATGATTTCCAAGCTCGTTAACTCCCATGTTCACGTAATTAACCCAAATGGCAATAAATTTTCTTAGAATGGGAAGTTCTTCACTTAGAATGATCTTGTGGCTCTCTACCATCTCTCTAATCTTTCCAAAGGACTAATATGATCAAAGTGAGGATAATTGGAAGAAAATTAGATAATTCCCAGCTCGTGAACTCCCATAATCAAGTAATTAAAACAAATAGAAACAAGCATTATTAGAATGAGAAGTTCTTCAATTAGAATGATCTTCTAGCTCTCAACCGTTGCTTTAACATTTTTCATGCTTGTGAACTCTCATAATCAAGTAATTAACCCAAATGGCAACAGACATTCTTAGAATAGGAAGTTTTTCACTTATAATGATCTTATGGCTCTCAACCGTTGCTCTGATAGGTTTCAAGTTCAAATAGCCTCAAAGTGAAGATAATTATAAGTAAATTACATGATTTCTAGGCTCGTGAACTTCCATAATCAAGTAATTAACCCAAATGTCAAGAAATATTCTCAGAATGGGAAGTTCTTCACTTAGAATGATCTTATGGCTCTATCCCGTCTCTCTAATCTTTCCAAATGACTAAAAAGATGAATGTGAGGATAATTGGAAATAAATTAGACGATTGCATGCTCCTGAACTCAAATAATCAAGTAAATAACCCAAATGAAAAGAAACATTATTAGAATTGGAAGTTCTTCACTTAGAATGATCTTCTGGCCCTCAACCATTGCTCTAATAGGTTTCAAGTTCAAATAGCTTCAAAGTGAAGGTAATCATACATAAATTACATGATTTCTAGGCTCGTGAATTCTCATGATCAAGTAATTAACCCAAATGGAAAGAAATATTCTCTGAATGGGATGTTCTTCACTTAGAATGATCTTTTGGCTTTCAGCCGTTGCTCTAATAGGTTTCAAGTTTAAATAGCTTCGAAATTAAGGTAATTATACGTATATTACATGATTTCCAAGCTCGTGAATTCCCATGATCAAGTAATTAACCCAAATGGAAATGAGCTTTTTTAGAATGGGAAGTTCTTCACTAAAAATGATCTTATAGCTATCAACCGTTGCTTTAATAGGTTTCAAGTTTAAATAGCTTCAAAGTGAAGGTAATTATACGTAAATTACATGATTTGCACGCTCATGAATTCCCATGATCAAGTAATTAACCCAAATATAAACGAGCTTTTTTAGAATGGGAAGTTCTTCACTTAGAATGATCTTATTGTTCTCAACCGTTGCTCTAATAGGTTTCAAGTTCAAATAGCTTCAAAGTGTAGATAATTATAAGTAAATTACATGATTTCTTGGCTCGTGAACTCCCATGATCAAGTAATTAACCGAAATAGAAACAAGTATTCTTAGAATGGGATGTGCTTCGCCTAGAATGACCTTATCACTATCAACCGTTGCTCTAATAGGTTTCAAGTTCAAATAGCTTCAAAGTAAAGATAATTATAAGTAAATTACATGATTTCCAGGCTCGTGAACTCTGATGATCAAGTAATTAACCGAAATAGAAACAAGTATTCTTAGAATGGGATGTTCTTCGCCTAGAATGACCTTATCTCTATCAACTGTTGCTATAATAGGTTTCAAGTTCAAATAGCTTCAAAGTGAAGATAATTATAAGTAAATTACATGACTTCCAAGCTCTTGAACTCCCATGATCAAGTGATTAACCCAAATGGCAACAAACATTCCTAGAAAAGAAAATTCTTCAATTAGAATGACCTTATGGCTATCAACCGTAGCTCTAATAGGTTTCATGTTCAAATAGCTTCAATGTGAAGATAATTATAATTAAATTACATGATGTCCAAACTCATGAACTCCCATGATCAAGTGATTAACCCAAATGGCACCAAACATTCATTGAAAAGAAAGTTCTTCAATTAGAATGACCTTATGGCTATCAACCATAGTTCTAATAGGTTTCATGTTCAAATAGCTTCAAAGTGAAGATAATTATAAGTAAATTACATGATTTCTAGGCTCATGAACTCCCATGATCAAGTAATTAACCCAAATGACAACAAACTTTCTCGGAATGGGAAGTTCTTCAATTAGAATGACCTTTTGGCTATCAACCGTTGCTCTAATAGGTTTCTAGTTGAAATAGGTTTAAAGTGAAGATAATTATAATTAAATTACATAATTTCCAAACTCTTGAACTCCCATGATCAAGTGATTAACCCATGGCAACAAACATTCGTAGAAAAGGAAGTTCTTCAATTAGAAGGACCTTATGGCTATCAACCGTAGCTCTAATAGGTTTCATGTTCAAATAGCTTCAAAGTGAAGATAATTATAAGTAAATTACATGATTTCCAAGCTCGTGAACTCCCATGATCAAGTAATTAACTCAAATAGAAACAAGCATTCTGAGAATGGGAAGTTTTTCACTTAGAATGATCTTTTGGCTCTCAACTGTTACTCTAGTAGGTTCCAAGTTCAAATAGCATCAAAGTGAAGATAATTATAAGTAAATTTCATGATTTCCATGCTCTTGAACTGCCATGATCAAGTGATTAACCCAAATGGCAACAAACATTCCTAGAATAGGAAGTTCTTCAATTAGAATGACCTTATGGCTATCAACCGTTTCTCTAATAGGTGTCATGTTGCAAGCCCGTGAACTCCCAAGATGAAGTAATTAACCGAAATGATAAAAAGCATTCTCGAAATTGAAGTTCTTCCCTTGGTTGATCTCATGGCCCACTACCACTTCTCTCATCTTTCCAAAAAGCTAATAGCATCAACGTGAAGGTAATTGAAAGAAAATTAGATGATTGCAAGCTCGTGAACTCCCATGATCATGTAATTAACCCAAATGGCAACGAACACTCTTAAAATGAGAGGTTCTTCACTTAGGATTATATAATGGCTCTCAACTGTTGCTCTAATTAACCCAAATGGCAACAACCACTCTTTGAATGCGAGGTTCTTCACTTAGAATGATCTTTGCTCTCAACCGTTGCACTAATGCTTTCCAAGCTCAAATAACTTCAAAGTGAATTACATGACCTCCAAGCCTATGAACTTCCAAGATCAAGCAATTAACCGAAATGATAAGAAGCATTCTTAGAATTTGAAGTTTTTCCCTTTGGTTGATCTTATGGAACTCTACCACTTCTCTAATCTTTCGAAAGAGCTAATAGGATCAAAGTGAAGGTAATTGAAAGCAAATAAGGTAATTGTAAACTCGTGAACTCCCATGATCATGTAATTAACCCAAATGGTAATAAGCACTCTTCAAATGCATGGTTCTTCACTTAGAATGATCTTATGGCTCTCAACAATTGCTCTAATACTTTCCAAGCTCAAATAGCTTCAGAGTGAATGTAATTATAGGTAAATTACATGATCTCCAAGCTCGTGAAAGCACTCTTACACTAAGTATACCATCAGTGGGAACTTTGCTTTCTGGTTAGGAAGTGTCTCTGTCCTTTTCACTTCTTATCACTCTTTTCATTTACTTTTTCTAACATTTCTAGTACCAACTAATTCATTCGGGCGAGACATCGTACGATGTCATGATGCGCCCATTCCTTCAATACTTCTAGCTCTCGAGAGTCTCTTTATAGGATACTTGGCCAAAGTGTGACCTGTTAGCCCCATAAGTAAGTACTGTGACGAAGCGGCTGTTGCTCACCCGACACGATTGTCTGAGGTCAGAATTCACCCAACACGATCATCTGGGGTGAACAAGAATTGGGGATTGGATGCGGGTGAAATTCCTGTCAATTAACCGAAATGATAAGAATCATTCTCAGACTTGGAAGTTCTTCCCTTTGGTTGATCTCGTGGCCCTCTACCATTTCTCGAATCTTTCCGAAGAGCTAATAGCAAGAAAGTGAATGTAATTGAAAGCAAATTAGATGATTGCAAGCTCGTGAACTCCCATGATCATGTAATTAACCCAAATGGCAACAAATACTCTTAGAATGGGAGGTTCCTCAACTAGAATTTTTTAATGGCTCTCAACCATTGCTCTAATACTTTCCAAGCCTTAATAGCTTCAAAGTGAAGGGAATTATGAGTAAATTACATGATTTGCAAGCCTGTGAATTCCCAAGATCAAGTAATTAACCGAAATGATAAGAAGCGTTCTCAAAATAGGAAGTTCCTCCCTTTGGTTGATCTTATGGCCCCTACCACTTCTTTAATCTTTCCAAAGAGATAATAGGATCAAAGTGAAGGCAATTGAAAGAAAATTAGATGATTGCAAGCTCGTGAACTCCCATGATAATGTGATTAATCCAAATGGTAACAAACACTCTTAGAATGGGAGGTTCCTCAATTAGAACTTTTTAATGGCTCTCAACCATTGCTCTAATATTTTCCAAGCCCTAATAGCTTCAAAGTGAAGGGAATTATGAGTAAATTACATAATTTTCAAGTTCGTGAACTCCCAAGATCAAGCAATTAACCAAAATGATAAGAAGCATTCTCAAAATAGGAAGTTCCTCTCTTTGGTTGATATTATGGCCCCCTACCACTTCTCTAATCTTTCCAAAGAGATAATAGGATCAAAGTGAAGGTAGTTGAAAGAAAATTAGATGATTGCAAGCTCGTGAACTCCCATGATCATGTAATTAACCCAAATGGCAACAAACACTCTTAGAATGGGAGGTTCCTCAATTAGAATTTTTTAATGGCTCTCAACCATTTCTCTAATACTTTCCAAACCCTAATAGCTTCAAAGTGAAGGGAATTATGAGTAAATTACATGATTTGCAAGCCTGTGAACCCCCAAAATCAAGCAATTAACTGAAATAATAAGAAGCATCCTCAAAATAGGAAGTTCCTCTCTTCGGTTGATCTTATGGCCCCCTACCACTTCTCTAATCTTTCCAAAGAGATAATAGGATCAAAGTGAAAGTAATTGAAAGCAAATTAGATGATTGCAAGCTCGCGAACTCCCATGATCATGTAATTAACCCAAATGGAACCAAACACTCTTAGAATGGGAGGTTCCTTAATTAGAATTTTTTAATGGTTCTCAACCATTGCTCTAATACTATCCAAGCCCTAATCGCTTTAAAGTGAAGGTAATTATGAGTGAATTACATGATTTGCAAACCCGTGAACTCCCAAGATCAAGCAATTAACTGAAATGATAAGAAGCATTCTCAAAATTGGAAGTTCCTCCCTTTGGTTGATCTCATGGCCCCCTACCACTTCTCTAATCTTTCCAATGAGATAATAGGATTAAAATGAAGGTAATTGAAAGCAAATTAGATGATTGCAAGGTCGTGAACTCCCATGATAATGTAATTAATCCAAATGGTAACAAACACTCTTAGAATGGGAGGTTCCACAATTAGAATTTTTTAATGGCTCTCAACCATTGCTCTAATACTTTTCAAGCCCTAATAGCTTCAAAGTGAAGGGAATTATGAGTAAATTACATAATTTGCAAGCCCGTGAACTCCCAATAAGAAGCATTCTCAAAATAGGAAGTTCCTCCCTTTAGTTGATATTATGGCCCTCTACCACTTCTCTAATCTTTCCAAAGAGCCGATAGCATGAAAGCGAAGGTAATTGATAGAAAATTAGATGATTGCAAACTCGTGAACTCCCATAATCATGTAATTAACCGGAATGGCAACAATGACTCTTAGAATTGGAGGGTCTTTACTTAGAATGATTTTATGTTCTTCATTTAGAATGATCTTATCGCTCTCAACCGTTGCTCTAATACATTCCAAGTTCAAATAGATTCAAAGTGAAGGTAAATATAAGTGAATTACATGATCTCCAAACTTGTGAACTCCCAAGATCAAGTAACTAACCCAAATGGCAACAAATACTCTTCGACTGGGAGGTTCTTAACTTAGAATGATCTTATGGCTCTCAACCGTTGCTCTAACACTTTCCAAGCTTAACCAATTAACCGAAATGATAAGAAGCATTCTCAGTATTGGAAATTCTTCCCTTTGGTTGATCTAATGGCCTTCTACTACTTCTGTAATCTTTCCAAAGAGCTAATAGCATGAAAGTGAAGGTAATTGAAAGAAAATTCGATGATTGCAAGCTCGTGAACTCCCATGATCATCTAATTAACCCAAATGGCAACAAACACTCTTAAAATGGGAGATTCTCCACATAGAATGATCTTATGGCCCTCAACTGTTGCTCTAATACTTTCCAAACTCAAATAGCTTCAAAGTGAGGTAATTTTAAGTAAATTACATGATTTCTATGCCCGTGAACTCCCAAGATCAAGATATTAACCAAAATGGTAAGAAGCATTATCAAAATTGGAAGTTCATTCGTTTGGTTGATCTGATGTACCTCTACGCTTCTCTATCCTTTCTAATGAGCTAATAGGTTCAAAGTGAAGGTAATTGAAAGAAAATTACATAATTGCATGCTTGTGAACTCCCATGATCAAGTAACTAACCCAAATGACAACAGACACTCTTAGAATGGGAGGTTCCTCACATAGAATGATCTTATGGCTCCAAAATGTTCCTCTAATTCTTTCCAAGCTCAAATAGCTTCAAAGTGAAGGTAATTATAAGTTAATTACATGATTTACAAGCCCGTGAATTCCCAAATGAAACAATTAACTGAAATGATAAGAATCATTGTTAGAATTGGAAGTTCTTCCCTTTGGTTTGGCTTATGGCCCTCTATCACTGCTCTAATCTATCTAAAGAGCTAATAGGATCAAAGTGAAGGTAACTGAATGAAAATTAGATGATTGCGAGGTCGTGAACTCCGATGATCAAGTAGCAAATCGAAATGGCAACAAACACTCTTAAAATGAGAAATTCTTCACATAGAATGATCTTATGGCTCTTAACCATTGCTGTAATTCTTTCCAAGCTCAAATAGCTTCAAAGTGAAGGTAATTATAAGTTAATTACAAGATTTACAAGCCTGTGAATTCCCAAGATCAAGCAATTAACCGAAATGATAAGAAGCATTGTCAAAATTGGATGTTCTTCCATTTGGTTGACCTGATGGCCCTCTAACGCTTCTCTATCCTTTCCAAAGAGTTAATAGGTTCAACGTGAAGGTAATTGAAAGAAAAATAGGTGATTGCAAGCTCGTGAACTCCCATGATCAAGTAATTAATCCAAATGACAAGAAAGACTCTTAGAATGGGAGGTTCTTCACTTAGAATGATTTTATGACTCTCAACCGTTGCTCTCATTCTTTCCAAGCTCAAATACCTTGAATGTGAAGGTAATGATAAGTAAACTACATGATTTACAACCCCGTGAACTGCCAAGATCAAGCAATTAACTCAAATGAGAAGAAGCATTCTCAAAATTTGAAGTTCTTCCCTTAGGTTTAGCTTATGGCACTCTACAACTACTCTAATCTTTCCAAAAAGCTAATAGGATCAAAGTGAAGGTAATTGAAAGAAAATTAGATGATTGCAAGGTCGTGAACTCACATGATCAAGTAACTAACCCAAATGGCAAACAACACACTTAGAATGGGAGGTTCTTCACTTAGAATGATCTTATATATCTTTCAACCGTTACTCTAATACTTTCCATGCCCAAATATCTTTAAACTGAAGGTAGTTATAAGTAAATTACATGATTTCTAAGCTCGTAAAGTTCCAAGATCAAGCAATTAACTCAAATGATAAAAAGCATTCTCAGAATTGAAAGGTCTTCCCTTTCGTTTAGCTTATGGCCCTCTACCACTGATCTAATCTTTCCAAATAGCTAATAGGATCAAAGTGAAGGTACTTGAAAGAAAATTAGCTGATTTCAAGGTCGTGAACTCCCATGATAAAGTAACAAACCCAAATGGAACCATAAATTCTTAAAATGGGAGGTTCATCACTTAGAAGGATCTTATGGTTCGCACTCGTTGCTCTAATACTTTCCAAACTCAAATAGCTTCAAAGTGAAGGTAATTATAAGAAAATTACATAATTTTAAAGCCCGTGAACTCCCAAGATCAAGCAATTAACCGAAATGATTAGAAAGCATTCTCAGAATAGGAAGTTCATACCTTTGGTTGATCTTATGGCCTTCTACCACATCAATAATCTTTCCTAAGAGCTAATAGGATTAAAGTGAAGGTAATTGAAAGCAAGTTACATGATTTCAAGCTCGTGAACTCCCATGATCAAGTAACTAGCCCAAATGACAATAAACACTCTTAGAATGGGAGGTTCTTCACTTATAATGATCTTATGGCTCTGAACCGTTGCACTAATACTTTCCAAGCTCAAATAGCTTCAAAGTGAAGGTAATTATAAGTAAATGACATGATTTCCAAGCCCGTGAACTCCCAAGATAAGGCAATCAACCGAAAATATAAGAAGCATTCTCAAAATTGGAAGTTTTTCCTTTTGGTTGATCTTGTGGCCCTCTACCACTTCTCTAATCTTTCCAAAGAGCTAATAGGATCAAAGTGAAAGTAACTGAAAGAAAATTACATGATAGTAAGCTCGTGATCTCCCATGACCATGTAATTCACCCAAATGTCAACAAACACTCTTAGAATGAGAGGTTTTTTACTTAGAATAATCTTATGGCTCTCAACCGATGCTCTAATACTTTCCAAGCTGAAATAGCTTCAAATGATAATGTCTATAATGTGAGTGTGAATGTTCTAACTGATATTATGAATGTAGAAAGAGAAGATTTTAGGCCTATACAAGTCCCTTATGAAACCGTATGCAAGTATCTAGCAAATGGAAAGACTTTGGAGGCAAACATTTCTTATTCTAATTTGTCTTATGCAAATATTCTTGTGCACAAAATTGTGATTAACTGCATTAGACCCAAGGCTTCCTCTAAGACAAATGTTTCCAAGTGAAGGTAATTATAAGTAAATAAGATGATTTCCGAGCACGAGAACTCCAAAGATAAGGCAATTAACTGAAAAGATAAGAAGCATTCTCAAAATTGTAAGCTCTTCCTTTTGGTTGATCTTATGGCCTTCTACCACTCCTATAATATTTCAAAAGAGCTAATAGGATCAAAGCGAAGGTAATTGAAAGAAAATTAGATGATTGCAAGCTCTTGAACTCCCATGATCAAGTAACTAACCCAAATGGCAGCAAACACTCTTAGAATGGGAGGTTCTTCAGTTAGAATGATCTTATGGCTCACACCCATTGCTCTAATACTTTCCAAACTCAAATAGTTTTAAAGTGAAGGTAATTATAAGAAAATTACAGGATTTTGAAGCCCGTGAACTCCCAAGATCAAGCAATTAACCGAAATGATTAGAAGCATTCTCAAAATAGGAAGTTCATACCTTTAGTTGAACTTATGGCCCCCTACCACATCAATAATCTTTCCCAAGAGCTCATAGGATCAAAGTGAAGGTAATTGAAAGTAAGTTACATGATTGTAAGCTCGTGAACTCCCATGATCATGTACTTAACCCAAATCGCAACAAACACTCTTAAAATGGGAGGTTCTTGACATAGAATGATCTTATGGCTCTCAACCATTGATCTAATTCTTTCCAAGCTCAAAAGCTTCAAAGTGAAGGTAATTATAAGTAAATTACGTGATTTCCAAGCCCATGAACTCCAAAGATCAAGCAATTAATCGAAATGATAAGTAGCATTCTCTAGAATTGGAAGTTCTTCACTTTGGTTGATCTTATGGCCCTCTACCTCTTCTCTAATCTTTCCAAAGAGTTAATAGCATAAAAGTGAAGGTAATTGAAAGAAAATTCGATGATTGCCAGCTTGTGAACTCCCATTATCAAGTAACTCACCCAAATGGCAACAAACACTCTTTAGAATGGGAGGTTCTTGACATAAGATGATCTTATGGCTCTCAACTTTCCAAACTCAAATAGCTTCAAAGTTTCTCAAGCTCGTGAACTCCCAAGATCAAGCAATTAACCGCTCCAATTCTTTCAATTCTCAAATAACTTCAAAGTTAAGGTAAATATAAGTGAATTACATGATCTCCAAAGCTTGTGAACTCCCAAGATCAAGTAACAAACCCAAATGGCAACAAACGCTTTTCGAATGGGAGGTTCTTCACATTGAATGATCTCATGGCTCTCAACCGTTGCTCTAACACTTTCCAAGCTCAAGTTAATATAGGTGAATTACAAGATCTCCAAACCCGTGAACTCCCAAGTTTAACTAATTAACTGAAATGATAAGAAGCATTCTCAAACTTGGAAGTTCTTCCCTTTGGTTGATCTTATGGCCCTCTACCACTTCTCTAATCTTTCCAAACAGCTAATAGAATGAAATTAAAGGTAATTGAAAGCAAATTAGATGGTTGCAAGCTCATGAACTCTCATGATCAGGTAATTAACCCAAATGGCAACATACACTCTTAGAATAGGAGGTTCTTCACTTAGAATTATATAATGGATCTCAACCGATGCTTTTCAAGCCCTAATTGCTTCAAAGTGATGGTCATTATAAGTAAATGACATGATTTACATGTGCATGAATAGCCAAGATTAAGCAATTAACCGAAATGATAAGAAACATTCTCTAAATTGGAAGCTATTCCCTTTGGTTGATATTATGGCCCTCTACGACCTCTCTAATCTTTCCAAAGAGCTAATAGGATCAAAATAAAAGTGATTGAAAGCAAATTAGTTGATTGTAAGTTCGTGAACTCCCATGATCAAGTAACTAACTCAAATAGCAACAAACATTCTTAGAATGGGAGGTTCTTCACTTAGAATGATATTATGGCTCTCAACCGTGGCTCTAATACTTTCCAAGCTCAAACAGCTTCAAAGTGAAGGTAATTATAAGTAAATTACATGATTTCCAAGCCCGTGAACTCCCAAGATCGAGCAATTAAATGAAATGATAAAAAGCATTCTCAAAATAGGAAGTTCCTCCCTTTGATTGATCTTATGGCTCCCTACCAATTCTCTAATCTTTTCAAAGACTAATAGGATCAAAGTGAAGGTAATGGAAAGCAAATTAGATGATTGCAATTTCGTGAACTCTCATGATCAAGTAACTCACCTAAATGGCAACAAACACTCAAATGGGAGGTTCTTCAGTTAGAATGATCTTATGGCTCTCAATCGTTGCTCTAATACTTCCGAAGCTCAAATAACTCGAAAGTGAAGGTAATTGTCTATAAATTACATGATTTACAAGCCCATGAACTCCCAAAATTAAGCTATTAACTCAAATGATAAGAAGCATTGTTAAAATTGGAAGTTCTTCCCTTTGGTTGATCTTAAGGCTCGTTACCACTTCTCTAATCTTTCTAAAGAGCTAACAAAATACAAGGGAAGGTAATTGAAATAAAATTAGTTGATTCCAAGGTCGCTAACTCCCATGATCAAGTAACTAACCCAAATGGCATCAAACACTCTTAGAATGGGAGGTTTTTCACTTAGAATGATCTTATAGCTTGCACCTGTTGCTCTTAAAATTTCCAAACTCAAATAGCTTCAAAGTGAAGGTAATTATAAGAAAATTACATGATTTTGAAGCTTGTGAACTCCCAAGTCAAGTAATTAACCAAAATGATAAGAAGCATTCTCAGAATAGAAAGTTCATACCTTTGGTTGATCTTATGGCCCCCTACTGCTTCAATAATCTATCCCAAGGGCTAATAGGATCAAAGTGAACGTAATTGAAAGCAAGTTACATGATTGCAAGGTCGTGAACTCCCATGATAAAACAACTAACTCAAATGGCAACAAACACTCTTAGAATGGGAGGTTCTTCACTTATTATGTTCTTATGGCTCTGAACCGTTGCACTAATACTTTTTCCAAGCTCTAGTAGCTTCAAAGTGAAGGTAATTTTAAGTAAATGACATGATTCTCAAGCCCGTGAACTCCCAAGATCAAGCAATCAACCGAAATGATAATAATCATTCTCATATAGGAAGTTCGTCCATTTGGTTGATCTTAGTGCCCCCTACCACTTCTCTAATCTTTCCAAAGAGCTAATAGGATAAAAGTGAAGGTAATTGAAAGAAAATTAGATGTTTGCAAGATCAAGCAAGTAACCGACATAATAAGAAGCATTGTCAGAATTAGAAGTTCTTCCCTTTGGTTGATCTTCTGACCCCCTACCACTTCTCTAACCTTTCGAAAGAGCTAGTAGGATCAAAGTGAAGCTAATTGAAAGCAAATTAGATGATTGCAAGCTCTTCAACTCCCATAATCAAGTAACTAACCCAAATGGCAACAACCACTCTTAGAATGGGAGGTTCTTCATTTAGAATGATCTCAACCATTGCTCTAATACTTTCCAAGCTCAAATAGCTTCAAAATGAAGATAACTCTAAGTAAATTACATTATTTCGAAGCCTATGAACTCCCAAGATCAATCAATTAACTGAAATGATAAGAAGCATTGTTAGAACTTGAAGTTCTTTCCTTTGGTTGAACCTATGGCCCTCTACCAATTCTCTAATCTTTCGAAAGAGCTAATAGGAAACAAGGGAAGGTATTTGAAAGAAAATTTGATGATTGCAAGCTCGTGAACTCCCATCATCAAGTAACTAACCCAAATGGCAACAAACACTCTTAGAATGGGAGGTTTTTCACTTAGAATAATCTTATGGCTCTCGATTGTTACTCTAATACTTTCCAAGCTCAATTACCTTAACAGTGAAGGTGACTCTAAGTAAATTACATGATTTCAAAGTCCGTGAACTCCCAAGACATAACAATTAACCAAAATGATAAGAAGCAGTTTTCGGATTGGAAGTTCTTCTTTATGGTTGATCTTATGGCCATCTACAACTTCTCTAATCTTTCCAAAGCGCTAATAGGATCAAAGGGAAGGTAATTGAAAGAAAAATAGATGATTGACACCTCGTGAACTCCTATGATCTAACTAACCCAAATGGCAACAAACACTCTTAGAATGTGAGGTTCTTCACTTCAAATGATCTTATGGCTCTCAATCGTTGCTCTAATACTTTTCAAGCTCAAATAGCTTCAAAGTGAAGGTAATTCTAAGTAAATTACATGATTTCGAAGCCCGTGAACTCCCAAGATCAAGCAATTAACCGAAATGATAAGAAGCTTTGCCAAAATTGGAAATTCTTCCCTTTGGTTGATCTTATTTTAAGGAAGAACTTCCCTTTCAATGAATATTTGTCACCATTGGGGTTGATCGCTTGATCTCAGGAGTTCCCCAGCTTGCAAATCATCTAAATTATTTACAATTACCTTCATTTCTATGCTATTAGTACTTGGAAAAGATTAGTGTGATGATGGAGAGCCATAAGATTATTCTTAGTGAAGAAATTGCCATTCTAAGAATGTTTCTCACCATTTGGGTTGATAGCTCGATCTTGGGAGCTCATGAGCTTGGAAATCATCTAACTTACTTATAATTATCTCCAGTTAGATGCTATTAATACTTGGGAATGATTAGTATGATGGTTCAATGCCATAAGGTCATTCTAAGGGAAGAAATTGCCATTCTAAGAACATTTGTCACCATTTGGGTTGATTGCTTGATCTTTGGAGCTTACGAGCTTGCAAATCATCTAATCTACTTATAATCATCTTCAATTCTATCCTATTAATACTTAGGAAAGATTAGAGTAATGGTCCAATGCCAGAATATCATTCTAAGGGAAGAACTTCCCGTTCTAAGAATATTTATTGCCATTTGGGTTGATTACTTAATCTTAGGAGTTTACGAGCTTGCAAATCACCTAATGTACTTACGACCATCTTCATTTTGATGCTATTAGTACTCCAGGAAGACTAGTGCAATGATTGAGACTCATAAGATTATTCTATGTGAAGAACTTCACATTCTAAGAACGTTTGTTGCAATTTAGGTTAATGGGTTGATCTCGGAAGTTAACGACCTAGAAAATCATCTAACTTATTTATGATTATCTTCATTGATCCTATTAGTACTTTGATCAAAATAGAGCAACTCTTGAGAGCGAGAAGATCATTCTAAGTGAAGAACTTCCCATTCTGAGAATATTTGTCACCATTTGATTTAATCGCTTGATCTCCATAGCTCATGACCTTGTAAATCATCTAATTTACTTATAATCATCTTCATTGGGATGCTATTAGTACTTGGGAAATATAAGAGCAATAGCGGAGTGCCACAAGACCATTTTAAGGATGAACTTCCCTTTCAATGAATATTTGTCACCATTAGGGTTGATCACTTGATCTCGGGAGTTCCCCAGCTTGCAAATCATCTAATTCATTTATAATTACCTTAATTTCTATGCTATTAGTACTTGGAAAAGATTAGTGTGATGATGGAGAGTCACAAGATCATTCTTAGTGAAGAAATTGCCATTCTAAGAATGTTTCTCACCATTTGGGTTGATAGCTTGATCTTAGGAGCTCATGAACTTGGAAATCATCTAACTTACTTATAATTATCTCCAATTAATGCTATTAATACTCGGGAAAGATTTGTATGATGGTTCAATGCCATAAGGTCATTCTAAGGGAAGAAATTTCCATTCCAAGAACATTTGTCACAATTAGTACTCAAGTGAGATTAGTGCAATGATTGAGACTTCTAAGATTATTCTATGTGAAGAACTTCGCATTCTAAGAACGTTTGTTGCAATTTAGGTTAATGGGGTTGATCTTGGAAGTTAGCGACCTGAAAAATCATCTAACTTACTTATGATTATCCGCACCGGTCCCATTAGTACTTTGAAAAGATTGGAGCAACTCTTGAGAGCGAGAAGTTCATTCCAAGTGAAGAACTTCCCATTCTAAGAATATTTGTCACCATTTGGCTTAATTGCTTGATCTCCATAGCTCGTGAGCTTGTAAATCATCTAATTTACTTATAATCATCTTCATTTGGATGCTAGTGGTACTTAGGAAAGATTAGAGTAATTGTTGAGTGCCACAAGACCATTTTAAGGAAGAACTTCCCTTTCAATGAATATTTGTCGGCATTTGGGTTAATTGCTTGATCTCAAGAGTTCTCTAGCTTGCAAATCATCTAATTTCTTTACAATTACCTTCATTTCTATGCTATCAGTACTTGGAAAAGATCGGTGTGATGATGGAGAGCCACAAGATCATTCTAAGGGAAGATTAGTATGATGGTTCAATACCATAAGGTCATTCTAAGGGAAGACATTGCCATTCTAAGAACATTTGTCACCATTTGGGTTGATTGCTTGATCTTTGGATCTCATGAGCTTGCAACTTATCTAATCTACTTATAATCATCTTCATTTAGATGCTATTGACACTTGAGAAAGATTAGAGTAATGGTTCAATCCCATGGGATCATTCTAAAGGGAGAACTTCCCGTTCTAAGAGTATTTGTTGCCATTTGGGTTAATTACTTAATCTTAGCAGTTCTCAAGCTTGAAAATCACCTAATTTACTAACAACCATCATCCTTTGGATGCTATTAGTACTCGAGGGAGATTATTGCAAAGACTGAGACTCACAAGATTATTCTATGTGAAGAACTTCCCATTCTAAGAACGTTTATTGCAATTTAGGTTAATGGGTTGATCTTGGAAGTTAACGACCTGGAAAATCATTTAACATACTTATGATTATCTCCACCGGTCTTATTAGTACTTTGAAAAGATTGGAGCAACTCTTGAGAGTGAGAAGATCATTCCAAGTGAAGAACTTCCCATTCTAAGAATATTTATCACCATTTGGCTTAATCGCTTGATCTCCATAGCTTGTGAGCTTGTAAATCATTTAATTTACTTATAATCATCTTCATTTGGATGCTTGTAGTACTTGGGAAAGATTAGAGCAATGATTGAGTGCCACAAGACCGTTTTAAGGAATAACTTCCCTTTCAATGAATATTTGTCGGCATTTGGGTTAATTGCTTGATTTCAGGAGTTCCTGAGCTTGCAAATCATCTATTTTATTTACAATTACTTTCATTTCTATGCTATCAGTACTTGGAAAAGATTAGTACGATGATGGAGAGCCACAAGATCATTCTAAGGGAAGAAATTGCAATTTTAAGAATGTTTCTCACCATTTGGGTTGATAGCTTGATCATGGGAGCTCACGAGCTTGGAAATCATCTAACTTACTTATAAATCATCTTCATTTAGATGCTATTGATACTTGGGAAGGATTACTATGATGGTTCAATGCCATAAGGTCATTCTAAGGGAAGACATTGCTATTCTAAGAACATTTGTCACCATTTGGGTTGATCGCTTGATCTTTGGAGCTCACGAGCTTGTGACTCATCTAATCTACTTATAATCATCTTCATTTAGATGCTATTGACACTTGGGAAAGATTAGAGTAATGGTTCAATGCCATAAGATCATTCTAAGGGAAGAACTTCCCGTTCTAAGAGTATTTGTTGCCATTTGGGTTAATTACTTAATCTTAGGAGTTCAGGAGCTTGCAAATCGCCTACTTTACTCACAACCATCTTCCTTTTGATGCTATTAGTACTCAAGGAAGATTAGTGCAATGATTAAGACTCACAAGATTATTCTATGTGAAGAACTTCCCATTCTAAGAACGTTTGTTGCAATTTTGGTTAATGGGCTAAACTTGGAAGTTAACAACTTGGAAAATCACCTAACTTACTTATGATTATCTTCACCGGTCCTATTAGTACTTTGAAAAGATTGAAGCAACTCTTGAGAGCAAGAAGATCATTCCAAGTGAAGAACTTCCAATTCTAAGAATATTTGTCACCATTTGGCTTAATTGCTTGATCTCCATAGCTCATGAGCTTGTAATTCATCTAATTCACTTATAATCATCTTCATTTGGAAGCTATTAGTACTTGGGAAAGATTAGAGCAATGGTTGAGTGCCACAAGACCTATTTAAGGAAGAACTTCCCTTTCAATGAATATTTGTAGGCATTTGGGTTAATTGCTTGATCTCAGGAGTTCCCCAGCTTGCAAATCATCTAATTTATTTACAATTACCTTCATTTCTATGCTATCAGCACTTGGAAAAGATCGGTGTGATGATGGAGAGCCACAAGATCATTCTAAGTGAAGAAATTGCCATTCTAAGAATGTTTCTCACCATTTGGGTTGATAGCTTGATCTTGGGATCTCATGAGCTTGGAAATCATCTAACTTATTTACAAATTATCTTCATTTAGATGCTATTAATACTTGGGAAAGATTAGTATGATGGTTCAATGCCATAACGTCATTCTAAGAACATTTGTCACCATTTGGGTTGATCGCTTCATCTTTGGAGCTCACGAGCTTGGAACTCATCTAATCTACTTATAATAATCTTCATTTAGATGCTATTGACACTTGGGAAAGAGTAGAGTAATGGTTCAATGCCACAAGATCATTCTAAGGGGATAACTTCCCGTTCGAAGAGTATTTGTTGCCATTTGGATTAGGGATAATGCCACAAAAAACGCTAAACTTTACCTCATATGACACATTTACCCTAAACTTTTTTTTGCGATACAAAAACTCGCAAACTTTGCCCCGTGTGACATATTTACCCTAAACTTTTTTGTGCCTCCAAAAACCCTAAACTATGCCAGTTGTGACAATTTTACCCTGAATTATATTACTTACGACAAATTTACCCCAAAGTTTTTTGGGTTGAGGGGCATTTTCGTCATTTTCGTCATTTTCTTATTTTCTTTTTTTATTGAATGGAGGAAGCCAGCGAGGCCATCCTTGCCAGTGTCGAAGTTCGGCGAGGGTTGCCTGGGTAGCCCTCGCCTGCGTCGAGTGTGGGCCGTGCAGGCCTAGGCGACCCTAGTTGGCGTCGGGTGAGGGCGGCCTAGTCTTGGGCGACCCTCGCTGGCGTCAAGCAAGGGCCGCCCAGTCCTAGGCGAGCCTCGCCAACATCGGGCAAGGGCCGCCTAGGCAAGATTCGGCTCGGGCGATCCTCGCCGAACACTAGCGAAGCTCACCCTCACCCGATCTAGCCTGGGCGGCCCTTGCCCGATACTAGTGAGGGCGTCCTTGCCCGACTTAGGCGTTGGTCGCCCTCGCCAGATTCGGTGAGGGTGACTCAGGCGAAGGTTGCCCTCACCAGATCTGGCGAGGGCGACCTAGGTTAGGGCGAGGGTGGCCCTTTACCGGATCTAGCAACCCTCGCCTGACGCCAGCGAGGGTCGCCTTGGCCTGGGCCGCCCTCGCCGGACTCTGGCGTCGGCGAGGATGGCCTCGCCAGCTTCCTCCATCCAATTAAAAAAAAGGAAAAAGAAAAAATAGAAAATGACGAAAATGCCCATTAGTCCAAAAAACTTTGGGGTAAATTTGTCATAAGTAATATAGTTCAAGGGAAAATTGTTACAAGTGGAATAGTTTAGGGTTTTTGGTGGCACAAAAAAAGTTTAGGGTAAATGTGTCACACGAGGTAAAGTTTAGGGTTTTTCGTGGCATTATCCCTTTGGGTTAATTACTTAATCTTAGGAATTCACGAGCTTGCAAATCACCTAATTTACTTACAACCATCTTCCTTTTGATGCTATTAGTACTTGAGGGAGATTAGTGCAATGATTGAGACTCACAATATTATTCTATGTGAAGAACTTCCAATTCTAATAACGTTTGTTGTAATTTAGGTTAATGGGTTGATCTTGGAAGTTAAGGACCTGGAAAATCATCGAACTTATTTATGATTATCTCCACCGGTCCTATTAGTACATTGAAAAGATTAGAGCAACTCTTGAGAGCGAGAAGATCATTCCAAGTGAAGAACTTCTTATTCTAAGAATATTTGTCACCATTTGGGTTAATCGCTTGATCTCCATTGCTCGTGAGCTTGTGAATCATCTAATTTACTTATAATCATCTTCATTTGGATACTTGGAAAAGATTAGAGCAATGGGTTAAGTGCCACAAGACCATTTTAAGGAAGAACTTCCATTTCAATGAATATTTGTCGGCATTTGGGTTAATTGCTTGATCACAGGAGTTCCCCAGCGCTTACAAATCATCTAATTTATTTACAATTACCTTCATTTCTATGCTATCAATACTTGGAAAAGATCGGTGTGATGATGGAGAGCCACAAGATCATTCTAAGGGAAGAAATTGCCATTCTAAGAATGTTTCTCACCATTTAGGTTGATAGCTTGATCTTGGGATACGAGCTTGGAAATCATCTAACTTACTTATAAATTATATTCATTTAGATGTTATTCATACTTGGGAAAGATTAGTATGATGGTTCAATGTCATAAGGTCATTCTAAGGGAAGACATTGCCATTTTAAGAACATTTGTCACCATTTGGGTTGATCGCTTGATCTTTGGAGCTGACGAGCTTGCAACTCATCTAATGTACTTATAATCATCTTCATTTAGATGCTATTGACACTTGGGAAAGATTAGATAATGTTTCAATGCCATAAGATCATTCTAAGGGGAGAATTTCCCGTTCTAAGAGTATTTGTTGCCATTTGGGTTAATTACTTAATCTTAGGAGTTCAGGAGCTTGCAAATACCCTAATTTACTTACAACCATCTTCCTTTTGATGCTATTAGTACTCGAGGGAGATTTGTACAATGATTGAGACTCACAAGATGTGGAGAACAAGCAATTAAACCAAATGGTGACAAACATGCTTAGAATGGGAATTCCTTCACTTAGAATGATCTTTTGGCTCTCCATCATTGGCCTTATCTTTCCCAAGATCTAATAGCTTCCAAATGAATATAATCATAAGTAAATTAGATGATTTACAAGCTCATGAGCTGTGAAGATCAAGCGATTAAACCAAATGGTGACAAACATGCTTAGAATGGGAAGTCCTTTACTTAGAATGATCTTTTGGCTCTCAACCATTGGCATTATCTTTCCCAAGATCTAATAGCATCTAAATGAATGTAATCATAAGTAAATTAGACCATTTGCAAGATCATGAGCTGTGGAGATCAAGCGATTTGAACCAAATGGTGACAAACATGCTTAGAATGGGAAGTCCTTCACTTAGAATGATCTTATGGCTCTCAACCAATGGCCGAATCTTTCCCAAGATCTAATAGCATCCAAATGAAGATAACTATAAGTAAATTAGATGATTTACAAGCTCATGAGCTGTAGAGATCAAGCGATTAAACCAAATGGTGACACACATGCTTAGAATAGGAAGTCATTCACTTAGAATGATTTGTTGGCTCTCAACCATTGGCCTTATCTTTCCCAAGATGTAATAGCATCCAAATGAATATAATCATAAGTAAATTAGATGATTTACAAGCTCCTGAGCTGTGGAGATCAAGTGATTAAACCAAATGGTGACAAACATGCTTAGAATGGGAAGTCCTACACTTAGAATGATCTTAGGGCTCTCAACCATTGGCCTAATATTTCCCAAGATCCAATAGCAACCAAATGAATATAATTATAAGTAAATTAGATGATTTGCAAGATCATGAGCTATGGAGATCAAGCGATTGAACCAAATGGTGACAAACATGCTTAGAATGCGAAGTCCTTCACTTAAAATGATCTTATGGCTCTCAACCATTATCCTAATCTTTCCCATTATATAATAGCATCCATATGAAAATAATTCTGAGTAAATTATATGATTTACAAGCTCATGAGTTGTGGAGATCGAGCGATTCAACCAAATGGTGACAAACATGCATAGAATAGGAAGTCCTGCGCTTAGAATGATCTTATGGCTCTCAACCATTAGCCTAATCTTTCCCTAGATCTAATAGCATCCACATGAAGATAACTATAAGTAAATTATTATGATTTACAAGCTCAAGAGCCATGGAGATCAAGCGATTAAATCAAATAGTGACAAACATGCATAGAATGGGAAGTCCTTCACTTAAAATGATCTTATGGCTCTCAACCATTATCCTAATCTTTCCCAAGATCTAATAGCATCCAAATGAAAATAATTATAAGTAAATTATATGATTTACAAGCTCATGAGCTGTGGAGATCAAGCGATTAAACCAAATGGTGACAAATTATGACTCTCAACCATTGGCCTAATCTTTCCCAAGATCTAATAGCATCCAAATGAATATAATTAGAAGCAAATTAGACGATTTACAAGCTCATGAGTTGTGGAGATCAAGTGATTAAACCAAATGGTGACAAACATGATTAGAATGGGAAGTCCTTCACTTAGAATGATCTTATGACTCTCAACCATTGGCTTAATCTTTCCCAATATCTAATAGCATCCAAATGAATATAATCAAGTAATGAAACCAAATGAGGACACATATGCTTCAAATGAGAAGTCCTTCACTTAGAATGCTCTAATGGCTCTCTACCATTGGCCCAATCTTTCCCAAAATCTAATATCATCCAAATGAAAATAATGATAAGTAAATTGTATGATTTACAAGATCATGAGTTGTGGAGATTAAGCGAGTAAACCAAATGGTGACAAACATTATTAGAATGGGAAGTCCTTCACTTAGAATGACCTTAAATCTCTCAACAATTGCCTTAATCTTTCCCAACATCTAATAGCATCCTAATGAATCTAATTATAAGTAAATTAGCTTATTTGCAAGCTCATGAGCTGTGGAGATCAAGCGATGAAACCAAATGGTGACAAACATGCTTAGAATGGGAAGTCCTTCACTTAGAATGATCTTATGGCTCTCAACCATTGGCCTAATCTTTCCCAAGATCAAATAGCATCCAAATGAATATAATTATAAGTAAATGAGATGATTTACAAGCTCATGAGCTGTGGAGATCAAGCGATCAAACCAAATGGTGACAAACATGCTTAGAATGGGAAGTCTTTCACTTAGAATGATCTTATGGCTCTCAACCATTGGCCTAATCTTTCCCATGATCTAATAGCATCCAAATAAATATAATTATAAGTAAATTAGATGATTTACGAGCTCATGAGATGTGGAGATCATGCGATTAAACCAAATGGCGACAAATATGCTTAGAATGGGAAGTCCTTCACTTAGAATGATCTTACGGTTCTCAACCATTGGCCAAATCTTTCCCAAGATCTAATAGCAGCCAAATGAAGATAACTATAAGTAAATTATATGATTTACTAGCTCATGAGATGTGGAGATCTAGCGATCAAACCAAATGGGCACAAAATATTATTAGAATGGGAAGTTCTTCTTTTAGAATGATCTTATGGATTTCAAGAGTTGCCCTATTCTTTTTAAAGTACTAATACGATCAATGAAGATAATCATAAGTAAATTAGATGATTTTCTAGATCGTTAATTTCCAAGATCAACCAATTAACCTAAATTGCAAAAGACATTCTTAGAATGGGAAGTTCTTCATTTAAAATGATCTTATGACTATCAATCATTACACTAATCTTTCCCAGGATCTATTATCTTCATTTTGAAGATAACTATAAGTAAATTAGATTATTTGCAAGCTCATGAGCTGTGGAGATCAAGCAATTAAAACAAATGGCGACAAACATGCTTAGAATGGGAAGTTCTTCACGTAGAATGATCTAATGGCTCTCACCCATTTGCCTAATCTTTCCCTGGATCTAACAACATCCAAATGAAGATAACTATGAGTAAATTATATGATTTACAAGCTCATTAGGTATGGAGATCAAGCGATTAAACCAAATGAGGACACATATGCTTCAAATGAGAAGTGCTTCGCTTAAAATGATCTTATGGCTCTCAACCATTAGCCTAATTTTTCCCTAGATCTCATAGCAGCTAAATGAACATAACTATAAGTAAATTATATGATTTACAAGCTCATGAGTTGTGGAGATGAAGCTATTAAATCAAATTAGTACACATGTGCTTCAAATGGAACGTCCTTCGCTCAGAATAATCTTATGGCTCTCAACCATTTGGCTAATCTTTCCAAAGATCTAATAGCATCCAAATGAAGATAACTATAAGTAAATTATATGATTTACAAGCTCATTAGCGATGGAGATCAAGCGATTAAACCAAATGAGGACATATATACTTCAAATGAGAAGTCCTTCACTTAGAATGATTTCATGGATCTCAACCATTAGCACAATCTTTCCCTAGATATAATAGCATCCAAATAAAGATAACTTTAAGTAAATTATATAATTTTCTTATTGTTATCTTCATTTGGATCCCATAAGATCATTCTAAGTGAAGGACTTTTCATTCGATGCATTTTTGTCACCATTTGGTTTAATCACTTGATCTCCATAGCTCATGAGCTTGTAAATCATATAATTTACGTATAGTTATATTCATTTGGATGCTATTAGATCATCTAAGAGATTAGGCCAATGGTGGAGAGCCGTATCCTCATTTTAGTTAATTGCTCGATTTCCATAGCTAATGAGCTTGTAAATCATATAATTTACTTATAGTTATCTTCATTTGGATGCTATTAGATCTAAGGAAGTGTTAGGCTAGTGGTTGAGAGCCGTAAGATCATTCAAAGTGAAGGACTTCCCATTCTAAGCATGTTTGTCACCAATTGGTATAATTGCTTGATCTCCATCGCTCAAGAGCTTGTAATTCACCTAATTTTCTTATAGTTATCTTCATTTGGGTGCCATGAGAACTAGGGAAAGATTAGGCAAATGGTTGAGAACCATAAGATCATTCTAAGTGAAGGACTTCCCATTTGAAGCATATGTGTCCTAATTTGGTTTATTTGCTTGATCGCCATAGCTCATGAGTTTGTAAAAAAAATAATTTACATATGGTTACCTTCATTTGGATGCTACGAGATCTAGGGAAAGATAAGGATAATGGTTGAGAGCCATAAGATCATTCTAAGTGAAGGTTTTCCCATTTGAAGTATATGTGTTCTCATTTGGTTTAATCGATTGATCTCCATAGCTAATGAGCATGTAAATCATATAATTTACCTATAGTTTTCTTCATTTGCATGCTATGGGATCTAGGGCAAGATTAGGCAAATGATTGAGAGCCGTGTCCTCATTTTAGTTAATTGCTTGATCTCCATAGCTAATGAGCTTGTAAATCATATAATTTACTTATAGTTATCTTCATTTGGATGCTATTAGATCTAAGGAAGTGTTAGGCTAGTGGTTGAGAGCCATAAGATCATTCAAAGTGAAGGACTTCCCATTCTAAGCATGTTTGTCACCAATTGGTATAATTGCTTGATCTCCATCGCTCAAGAGCTTGTAATTCACCTAATTTTCTTATAGTTATCTTCATTTGGGTGCCATGAGAACTAGGGAAAGATTAGGCAAATGGTTGAGAACCATAAGATCATTCTAAGTGAAGGACTTCCCATTTGAAGCATATGTGTCCTAATTTGGTTTATTTGCTTGATCGCCATAGCTCATGAGTTTGTAAACAAAATAATTTACATATGGTTACCTTCATTTGGATGCTACGAGATCTAGGGAAAGATAAGGATAATGGTTGAGAGCCATAAAATCATTCTAAGTGAAGGTTTTCCCATTTGAAGTATATGTGTTCTCATTTGGTTTAATCGATTGATCTCCATAGCTAATGAGCATGTAAATCATATAATTTACCTATAGTTTTCTTCATTTGCATGCTATGGGATCTAGGGCAAGATTAGGCAAATGGTTGAGAGCCGTGTCCTCATTTTAGTTAATTGCTCGATCTCCATAGCTAATGAGCTTGTAAATCATATAATTTACTTATAGTTATCTTCATTTGGATGCTATTAGATCTAAGGAAGTGTTAGGCTAGTGGTTGAGAGCCATAAGATCATTCAAAGTGAAGGACTTCCCATTCTAAGCATGTTTGTCACCAATTGGTATAATTGCTTGATCTCCATCGCTCAAGAGCTTGTAATTCACCTAATTTTCTTATAGTTATCTTCATTTGGGTGCCATGAGAACTAGGGAAAGATTAGGCAAATGGTCGAGAACCATAAGATCATTCTAAGTGAAGGACTTCCCATTTGAAGCATATGTGTCCTAATTTGGTTTATTTGCTTGATCACCATAGCTCATGAGTTTGTAAAAAAAATAATTTACATATGGTTACCTTCATTTGGATGCTACGAGATCTAGGGAAAGATAAGGATAATGGTTGAGAGCCATAAGATCATTCTAAGTGAAGGTTTTCCCATTTGAAGTATATGTGTTCTCATTTGGTTTAATCGATTGATCTCCATAGCTAATGAGCATGTAAATCATATAATTTACCTATAGTCTTCTTCATTTGCATGCTATGGGATCTAGGGCAAGATTAGGCAAATGGTTGAGAGCCGTGTCCTCATTTTAGTTAATTGCTCGATCTCCATAGCTAATGAGCTTGTAAATCATATAATTTACTTATAGTTATCTTCATTTGGATGCTATTAGATCTAAGGAAGTGTTAGGCTAGTGGTTGAGAGCCATAAGATCATTCAAAGTGAAGGACTTCCCATTCTAAGCATGTTTGTCACCAATTGGTATAATTGCTTGATCTCCATCGCTCAAGAGCTTGTAATTCACCTAATTTTCTTATAGTTATCTTCATTTGGGTGCCATGAGAACTAGGGAAAGATTAGGCAAATGGTTGAGAACCATAAGATCATTCTAAGTGAAGGACTTCCCATTTGAAGCATATGTGTCCTAATTTGGTTTATTTGCTTGATCGCCATAGCTCATGAGTTTGTAAACAAAATAATTTACATATGGTTACCTTCATTTGGATGCTATGAGATCTAGGGAAAGATAAGGATAATGGTTGAGAGCCATAAGATCATTCTAAGTGAAGGTTTTCCCATTTGAAGTATATGTGTTCTCATTTGGTTTAATCGATTGATCTCCATAGCTAATGAGCATGTAAATCATATAATTTACCTATAGTTTTCTTCATTTGCATGCTATGAGATCTAGGAAAAGATTACACTAATGGTTAAGAGCCATAAGATCATTCTAAGTGAAGGACTTCCCATTTGAAGCATATGTGTTCTCATTTGGTGTAATAGATTGATCTCCATAGCTAATAAGCTTGTAAATCATATAATTTGCTTAAGGTATCTTCATTTGGATGCTATTAGACCATGGGATAGATTAGGCCAATGTTTGATAGCCATAAGATCATTCTAAGTGAAAGACTTCCCATTCTAAGCATGTTTGTCTCCACCACTCATGATCTTGTAATTCTTCTAATTTTCTTATTGTTATGTACATTTGGATGCTATGAGATCTAGGGTAAGATTAGGTGAATGGTTGAGAGCCATAAGACCATTCTAAGTGAAGGACTTGCCATTTAAAGCATATGTGTTCTCATTTGGTGTAATCGATTGATCTCTATAGCTAAAGAGCTTGTAAATCATATAATTTACTTATAGTTTTCTTCATTTGGATGTTATGAGATCTAGAGAAAAATTACGCTAATGGTTGAGAGCCATAAGATCATTCTGAATGAATGACTTCCCATTTGAAGTATGTGTCCTCATTTGGTTTAATCACTTGATCTCCATAGCTAATGAGCTTGTAAATTGTTTAATTTGGTTAAGGTATCTTTATTTGAATGCTATTAGACCATGTGTAGATTAGGCCAATGTTTGATAGCCATAAGATCATTCTCAGTGAAGGACTTCCCATTCTAAGCATGTTTGTCACCATTTGGTATAATCGCTTGATCTCCATTGCTCGTGAGCTTGTAATTCATCTAATTTTCTTATTGTTATGTTCATTTGGATGATAAGGTCATTCTAAGTGAAGAACTTCCCATTTGAAGCATAGGTGTCCTCATTTGGTTTAATCGCTTGATCTCCGTAGCTAATGAGCTTGTAAATCAGATAATTTAATTATAGTTTTCTTCATTTGGATGTTATGAGATCTAGAGAAAAATTACGCTAATGGTTGAGAGCCATAAGATCATTCTGAATGAAGGACTTCCCATTTGAAGCATAGGTGTCCTCATTTGGTTTAATCGCTTGATCTCCATAGCTAATGAGCTTGTCAATCATATAATTTATTTATAGTTTTCTTCATTTGGATGTTATGAGATCTAGAGAAAAATTACGCTAATGGTTGAGAGCCATAAGATCATTCTGAATGAAGGACTTCCCATTTGAAGCATAGGTGTCCTCATTTGGTTTAATCGCTTGATCTCCATAGCTAATGAGCTTGTCAATCATATAATTTATTTATAGTTTTCTTCATTCGGATGTTATGAGATCTACAGAAAAATTACGCTAATGGTTGAGAGCCATAAGATCATTCTGAATGAAGGACTTCCCATTTGAAGCATAGGTGTCCTTATTTGGTTTAATCGCTTAATCTCCATAGCTAATGAGCTTGTAAATCATATAATTTACTTATAGTTTTCTTCATTTGGATGCTATGAGATCTAAGGAATGATTAGGCCAATGGTTTAGAGCCATAAGATAATTCTAAGTGAAGGACTTCCCATTTTAAGCATTTTTGTCATTTGGTATAATCGCTGATGGCTCTCAACCGTTGGCCTAATCACTCCCCATGATCAAATAACATCCAAATGAAGATAACAATAAGTAAATTATATGATTTCCAAGCTCATTAGCTATGGAGATCAAGCTATCAAACCAAAGGAGAACACATATGTTTCAAATGGGAAGTTCTTCAGTTAGAAAGATCTAATGGCTCTCAACCATTAGCCTAATCATTCCCTAGATCTCATAGCATCCAAATGAAGGTAACTATAAGTAAATTATATGATTTACAAGCTCATTAGCTATGGAAATCAAAAGATTAAACCAAATGAGAACACGTATGCTTGAAATGGGAAGTTCTTCACATAGAATGATCTTATGGCTCTCAACCATTAGCCTAATCATACCCTAGATCTCATAGCATCCTAATGAAGATAAATATAAGTAAATTATATGATTCACAAGCTCATTAGCTATGAGATGAAGCAATTAAACCAAATGAGAGCACATATGCTTCAAATGGGAAGTCCTTCACTTAGAATGATCTTATTGCTCTCAACCATTAGCCTAATCCTTCTCTAGATCTCATAGCATCCAAGCAAAGATAACTATAAGAAAATTAGATGAATTGCTTGCTCATGAGCTTTGGAGATCAAGCGATTAAACCAAATGGTGACAAAAAGCTTAGAATGGGAAGTCCTTCACTTAGAATGATCTTATGGCTCTCAACCATTGGCCAAATGTCTCCCAAGATCTAATTGCATCCAAATGAAGAAAACGGTAAGTAAATGACAAGATTTACACGCTCATTAGCTGTGGAGATCAAGGGATTAAGCCAAATTAGAACACATATGCTATAAATGGAGATCAAGCTAACTATAAGTAATTATATTATTTACAAGCTCATGAGCTATGGAGATCAAGCAATTAATCCAAGTGACGAGACATTTGCTTCAAATGAGAAGTCCTTCACTTGGAATGATCTTATTGCTCTCAACCATTAGCCTAATCCTTCTCTAGATCTCATAGCATCCAAGCAAAGATAACTATAAGAAAATTAGATGAATTACAAGCTCATGAGCTTTGGAGATCAAGCGATTAAACCAAATGGTGACAAAAAGCTTAGAATGGGAAGTCCTTCACTTAGAATGATCTTATGGCTCACAACCATTGGCCAAATGTCTCCCAAGATCTAATTGCATCCAAATGAAGAAAACGGTAAGTAAATGACAAGATTTACACGCTCATTAGCTGTGGAGATCAAGGGATTAAGCCAAACTAGAACACATATGCTATAAATGGAGATCAAGCTAATTATAAGTAATTATATTATTTACAAGCTCATGAGCTATGGAGATCAAGCAATTAATCCAAGTGACGAGACATTTGCTTCAAATGAGAAGTCCTTCACTTAGAATGATCTTATTGCTCTCAACCATTAGCCTAATCCTTCTCTAGATCTCATAGCATCCAAGCAAAGATAACTATAAGAAAATTAGATGAATTGCTTGCTCATGAGCTTTGGAGATCAAGCGATTAAACCAAATGGTGACAAAAAAGCTTAGAATGGGAAGTCCTTCACTTAGAATGATCTTATGGCTCTCAACCATTGGCCAAATGTCTCCCAAGATCTAATTGCATCCAAATGAAGAAAACGGTAAGTAAATGACAAGATTTACACGCTCATTAGCTGTGGAGATCAAGGGATTAAGCCAAATTAGAACACATATGCTATAAATGGAGATCAAGCTAATTATAAGTAATTATATTATTTACAAGCTCATGAGCTATGGAGATCAAGCAATTAATCCAAGTGACGAGACATTTGCTTCAAATGAGAAGTCCTTCACTTGGAATGATCTTATTGCTCTCAACCATTAGCCTAATCCTTCTCTAGATCTCATAGCATCCAAGCAAAGATAACTATAAGAAAATTAGATGAATTACAAGCTCATGAGCTTTGGAGATCAAGCGATTAAACCAAATGGTGACAAAAAGCTTAGAATGGGAAGTCCTTCACTTAGAATGATCTTATGGCTCACAACCATTGGCCAAATGTCTCCCAAGATCTAATTGCATCCAAATGAAGAAAACGGTAAGTAAATGACAAGATTTACACGCTCATTAGCTGTGGAGATCAAGGGATTAAGCCAAACTAGAACACATATGCTATAAATGGAGATCAAGCTAATTATAAGTAATTATATTATTTACAAGCTCATGAGCTATGGAGATCAAGCAATTAATCCAAGTGACGAGACATTTGCTTCAAATGAGAAGTCCTTCACTTAGAATGATCTTATTGCTCTCAACCATTAGCCTAATCCTTCTCTAGATCTCATAGCATCCAAGCAAAGATAACTATAAGAAAATTAGATGAATTGCTTGCTCATGAGCTTTGGAGATCAAGCGATTAAACCAAATGGTGACAAAAAAAGCTTAGAATGGGAAGTCCTTCACTTAGAATGATCTTATGGCTCTCAACCATTGGCCAAATGTCTCCCAAGATCTAATTGCATCCAAATGAAGAAAACGGTAAGTAAATGACAAGATTTACACGCTCATTAGCTGTGGAGATCAAGGGATTAAGCCAAATTAGAACACATATGCTATAAATGGAGATCAAGCTCATTATAAGTAATTATATTATTTACAAGCTCATGAGCTATGGAGATCAAGCAATTAATAATCCAAGTGACGAGACATTTGCTTCAAATGAGAAGTCCTTCACATAGAATGATCTTATGGCTCTCAACCATTAGCCAAATCCTTCCCTAGATCTCATAACATCCAATGAAGGTAACTATAAGAAAATTAGATGAATTACAAGCTCATGAGCTTTGGAGATCAAGCGATTAAACCAAATGGTGACAAAAAAGCTTAGAATGGGAAGTCCTTCACTTAGAATGATCTTATGGCTCTCAACCATTGGCCAAATGTCTCCCAAGATCTAATTGCATCCAAATGAAGAAAACGGTAAGTAAATGACAAGATTTACACGCTCATTAGCTGTGGAGATCAAGGGATTAAGCCAAATTAGAACACATATGCTATAAATGGAGATCAAGCTAATTATAAGTAATTATATTATTTACAAGCTCATGAGCTATGGAGATCAAGCAATTAATCCAAGTGACGAGACATTTGCTTCAAATGAGAAGTCCTTCACTTGGAATGATCTTATTGCTCTCAACCATTAGCCTAATCCTTCTCTAGATCTCATAGCATCCAAGCAAAGATAACTATAAGAAAATTAGATGAATTACAAGCTCATGAGCTTTGGAGATCAAGCGATTAAACCAAATGGTGACAAAAAAGCTTAGAATGGGAAGTCCTTCACTTACAATGATCTTATGGCTCTCAACCATTGGCCAAATGTCTCCCAAGATCTAATTGCATCCAAATGAAGAAAACGGTAAGTAAATGACAAGATTTACACGCTCATTAGCTGTGGAGATCAAGGGATTAAGCCAAACTAGAACACATATGCTATAAATGGAGATCAAGCTAATTATAAGTAATTATATTATTTACAAGCTCATGAGCTATGGAGATCAAGCAATTAATCCAAGTGACGAGACATTTGCTTCAAATGAGAAGTCCTTCACTTGAATGATCTTATTGCCCTCAACCATTAGCCTAATCCTTCTCTAGATCTCATAGCATCCAAGCAAAGATAACTATAAGAAAATTAGATGAATTACAAGCTCATGAGCTTTGGTGATCAAGCGATTAAACCAAATGGTGACGAAAAAGCTTAGAATGGGAAGTCCTTCACTTAGAATGATCTTATGGCTCACAACCATTGGCCAAATGTCTCCCAAGATCTAATTGCATCCAAATGAAGAAAACGGTAAGTAAATGACAAGATTTACACGCTCATTAGCTGTGGAGATCAAGGGATTAAGCCAAACTAGAACACATATGCTATAAATGGAGACCAAGCTAATTATAAGTAATTATATTATTTACAAGCTCATGAGCTATGGAGATCAAGCAATTAATCCAAGTGACGAGACATTTGCTTCAAATGAGAAGTCCTTCACTTAGAATGATCTTATTGCTCTCAACCATTAGCCTAATCCTTCTCTAGATCTCATAGCATCCAAGCAAAGATAACTATAAGAAAATTAGATGAATTGCTTGCTCATGAGCTTTGGAGATCAAGCGATTAAACCAAATGGTGACAAAAATGCTTAGAATGGGAAGTCCTTCACTTAGAATGATCTTATGGCTCTCAACCATTGGCCAAATGTCTCCCAAGATCTAATTGCATCCAAATGAAGAAAACGGTAAGTAAATGACAAGATTTACACGCTCATTAGCTGTGGAGATCAAGGGATTAAGCCAAACTAGAACACATATGCTATAAATGGAGATCAAGCTAATTATAAGTAATTATATTATTTACAAGCTCATGAGCTATGGAGATCAAGCAATTAATAATCCAAGTGAGGATAGACATTTGCTTCAAATGAGAAGTCCTTCACATAGAATGATCTTATGGCTCTCAACCATTAGCCAAATCCTTCCCTAGATCTCACAACATCCACATGAAGGTAACTATAAGAAAATTAGATGAATTGCTTGCTCATGAGCTTTGGAGATCAAGCGACTGAACCAAATGGTGACAAAAAAGCTTAGAATGGGAAGTCCTTCACTTAGAATGATCTTATGGCTCTCAACCATTGGCCAAATGTCTCCCAAGATCTAATTGCATCCAAATGAAGAAAACGGTAAGTAAATGACAAGATTTACACGCTCATTAGCTGTGGAGATCAAGGGATTAAGCCAAATTAGAACACATATGCTATAAATGGAGATCAAGCTAATTATAAGTAATTATATTATTTACAAGCTCATGAGCTATGGAGATCAAGCGATTAATCCAAGTGACGAGACATTTGCTTCAAATGAGAAGTCCTTCACTTAGAATGATCTTATGGCTCTCAACCATTTGCCTAATCTTTCCCTAGATCTAATAGCATCCAAATGAAGGTAACTATAAGAAAATTAGATGAATTACAAGCTCATGAGCTTTGGAATCAAGCGATTAAACCAAATGGTGACAAAAATGCTTAGAATGGGAAGTCCTTCACTTAGAATGATCTTATGGCTCACAACCATTGGCCAAATGTCTCCCAAGATCTAATTGCATCCAAATGAAGAAAACGGTAAAAATGACAAGATTTACACGCTCATTAGCTGTGGAGATCAAGGGATTAAGCCAAACTTGAACACATATGCTATAAATGGAGATCAAGCTAATTATAAGTAATTATATTATTTACAAGCTCATGAGCTATGGAGATCAAGCAATTAATCCAAGTGACGAGACATTTGCTTCAAATGAGAAGTCCTTCACTTAGAATGATCTTATTGCTCTCAACCATTAGCCTAATCCTTCTCTAGATCTCATAGCATCCAAGCAAAGATAACTATAAGAAAATTAGATGAATTACAAGCTCATGAGCTTTGGAGATCAAGCGATTAAACCAAATGGTGACAAAAAAGCTTAGAATGGGAAGTCCTTCACTTAGAATGATCTTATGGCTCACAACCATTGGCCAAATGTCTCCCAAGATCTAATTGCATCCAAATGAAGAAAACGGTAAGTAAATGACAAGATTTACACGCTCATTAGCTGTGGAGATCAAGGGATTAAGCCAAACTAGAACACATATGCTATAAATGGAGATCAAGCTAACTATAAGTAATTGTATTATTTACAAGCTCATGAGCTATGGAGATCAAGCAATTAATCCAAGTGAGGAGACATTTGCCTCAAATGCGAAGTCCTTTACGTAGAATGATCTTATGGCTCTCAACCATTAGCCAAATCCTTCCCCAGATCTCATAGCATCCGCATGAAGATAACTATAAGAAAATTAGATGAATTACAAGCTCATGAGCTTTGGAGATCAAGCGATTAAACCAAATGGTGACAAAAAGCTTAGAATGGGAAGTCCTTCACTTAGAATGATCTTATGGCTCACAACCATTGGCCAAATGTCTCCCAAGATCTAATTGCATCCAAATGAAGAAAACGGTAAGTAAATGACAAGATTTACACGCTCATTAGCTGTGGAGATCAAGGGATTAAGCCAAACTAGAACACATATGCTATAAATGGAGATCAAGCTAATTATAAGTAATTATATTATTTACAAGCTCATGAGCTATGGAGATCAAGCAATTAATCCAAGTGACGAGACATTTGCTTCAAATGAGAAGTCCTTCACTTGGAATGATCTTATTGCTCTCAACCATTAGCCTAATCCTTCTCTAGATCTCATAGCATCCAAGCAAAGATAACTATAAGAAAATTAGATGAATTACAAGCTCATGAGCTTTGGAGATCAAGCGATTAAACCAAATGGTGACAAAAAGCTTAGAATGGGAAGTCCTTCACTTACAATGATCTTATGGCTCTCAACCATTGGCCAAATGTCTCCCAAGATCTAATTGCATCCAAATGAAGAAAACGGTAAGTAAATGACAAGATTTACACGCTCATTAGCTGTGGAGATCAAGGGATTAAGCCAAACTAGAACACATATGCTATAAATGGAGATCAAGCTAATTATAAGTAATTATATTATTTACAAGCTCATGAGCTATGGAGATCAAGCAATTAATCAAGTGAGGACACATTTGCTTCAAATGGGAAGTCCTTCACTTAGAATGATCTTTATTGCTCTCAACCATTAGCCTAATCCTTCCCTAGATCTCATAGCATCCAAATGAAGATAATTATAAGACAATTAGATGAATTAGAAGTTCATGAGCGGTGGAGATCAAGCGATTATACCAAATGGTGACAAATATGATTAGAATGGGAAGTCCTTCACTTAGAATGACCTTATGACTCTCAACCATTCGTCAAATATTTCCCTAGATCTGATAGTATCCAAATGAAGAAAACGGTAAGTAAATGACAAGATTTACACGCTCATTAGCTGTGGAGATCAAGGGATTAAGCCAAACTAGAACACATATGCTATAAATGGAGATCAAGCTAATTATAAGTAATTATATTATTTACAAGCTCATGAGCTATGGAGATCAAGCAATTAAAAAAAGTGAGAGACATTTGCTTCAAATGAGAAGTCCTTCACTTAGAATGATCTTATTGCTCTCAACCATTAGCCTAATCTTTCTCTAGATCTCATAGCATCCAAGCAAAGATAACTATAAGAAAATTAGATGAATTGCTTGCTCATGAGCTTTGGAGATCAAGCGATTAAACCAAATGGTGACAAAAAAAGCTTAGAATGGGAAGTCCTTCACTTAGAATGATCTTATGGCTCTCAACCATTGGCCAAATGTCTCCCAAGATCTAATTGCATCCAAATGAAGAAAACGGTAAGTAAATGACAAGATTTACACGCTCATTAGCTGTGGAGATCAAGGGATTAAGCCAAACTAGAACACATATGCTATAAATGGAGCATTATAAGTAATTATATTATTTACAAGCTCATGAGCTATGGAGATCAAGCAATTAATAATCCAAATGAGAGACATTTGCTTCAAATGAGAAGTCCTTCACATAGAATGATCTTATGGCTCTCAACCATTAGCCAAATCTTCCCTAGATCTCATAAATCCAAATGAAGGTAACTATAAGAAAATTAGATGAATTGCTTGCTCATGAGCTTTGCAGATCAAGCGATTAAACCAAATGGTGACAAAAAAGCTTAGAATGGGAAGTCCTTCACTTAGAATGATCTTATGGCTCTCAACCATTGGCCAAATGTCTCCCAAGATCTAATTGCATCCAAATGAAGAAAACGGTAAAAAATGACAAGATTTACACGCTCATTAGCTGTGGAGATCAAGGGATTAAGCCAAATTAGAACACATATGCTATAAATGGAGATCAAGCTAATTATAAGTAATTATATTATTTACAAGCTCATGAGCTATGGAGATCAAGCAATTAATCCAAGTGACGAGACATTTGCTTCAAATGAGAAGTCCTTCACTTAGAATGATCTTATTGCTCTCAACCATTAGCCTAATCCTTCTCTAGATCTCATAGCATCCAAGCAAAGATAACTATAAGAAAATTAGATGAATTACAAGCTCATGAGCATTCGAGATCAAGCGATTAAACCAAATGGTGACAAAAAAGCTTAGAATGGGAAGTCCTTCACTTATAATGATCTTATGGCTCTCAACCATTGGCCAAATGTCTCCCAAGATCTAATTGCATCCAAATGAAGAAAACGGTAAGTAAATGACAAGATTTACACGCTCATTAGCTGTGGAGATCAAGGGATTAAGCCAAACTAGAACACATATGCTATAAATGGAGATCAAGCTAATTATAAGTAATTATATTATTTACAAGCTCATGAGCTATGGAGATCAAGCAATTAATAATCCAAGTGACGAGACATTTGCTTCAAATGAGAAGTCCTTCACATAGAATGATCTTATGGCTCTCAACCATTAGCCAAATCCTTCCCTAGATCTCACAACATCCAAATGAAGGTAACTATAAGAAAATTAGATGAATTACAAGCTCATGAGCTTTGGAGATCAAGCGATTAAACCAAATGGTGACAAAAAAGCTTAGAATGGGAAGTCCTTCACTTAGAATGATCTTATGGCTCTCAACCATTGGCCAAATGTCTCCCAAGATCTAATTGCATCCAAATGAAGAAAACGGTAAGTAAATGATAAGATTTACATGCTCATTAGCTGTGGAGATCAAGGGATTAAGCCAAATTAGAACACATATGCTATAAATGGAGATCAAGCTAATTATAAGTAATTATATTATTTACAAGCTCATGAGCTATGGAGATCAAGCAATTAATAATCCAAGTGACGAGACATTTGCTTCAAATGAGAAGTCCTTCACATAGAATGATCTTATGGCTCTCAACCATTAGCCAAATCCTTCCCTAGATCTCACAACATCCACATGAAGGTAACTATAAGAAAATTAGATGAATTACAAGCTCACTAGCTATGGAGATCAAGCATTTAAACCAAATGAGGACACATATGCTTCAAATGAGAAGTCCATCACTTAGAATGAACTTATGGCTCTCAACAATTAGCCTAATCATACCCTAGATCTCATAGCATCCAAATGGAGATAACAATAAGAAAATTAGACGAGTTACAAGCTCATGAGAGATGGAGATCAAGCAATTAAACGAAACGGTCACAAAAACGCTTAGAATGGGAAGTCCTTCACTAAGAATGATCTTATGGCTCTCAACCATTATCCTAATATCTCCCATGATCTAATAACATCCAAATGAAGATAACTATATGTAAATTATATAATTTACAAGGTCATGAGCTATAGCGATCAAGCAATTAAACCAAATGATAACATCCAAATGAAGATAACAATAAGAAAATTACATGAATTACAAGCTCATGAACGATGGAGATCAAGCGATTATACCAAATGGAGACAAAAATGCCTAGAATAGGAAGTGCTTCACTTATAATGATCTTATGGCTCTCAACCATTGGCCTAATCTCTCCCATGATCTAATAACATCCAAATGAAGCTAACTATAGGTAATTGTATTATTTACAAGCTCATGAGCTATGGAGATCAAGCGATTAATCCAAGTGACGAGACATTTGCTTCAAATGAAAAGTCCTTCACTTAGAATGATCTTATGGCTCTCAACCATTAGCCAAATTCTTCCCTAGATCTCATAGCATCCACATGAAGATAACTCTGAGAAAATTAGATGAATTACAAGCTCACTAGCTATGGAGATCAGGCATTTAAACCAAATAAGGACACATATGCTTCAAATGAGAAGTCCTTCACCTAGAATGAACATATGGCTCTCAACATTAGACTAATCATACCCTAGATCTAATGGCATCCAAATAAAAATAAATATAAGTAATTATATTATTTACAAGCTCATGAGCTATGGTGATTAAGCGATTAAACTAAATTAGGACACATATGTTTCAAAAGGGACGTCCTCCACTTAGAATGATCTTATGGCTCTCACCCATTTGCCTAATCTTTCCCCAGATCTAATAGCATCCAAATGAAGATAACTATAAGTAAATTATATGATTTACAAGCTCATGAGCTGTGGAGATTAACCGATTAAATCAAATGGCGACATAAATGCTTAGAATGGGAAGTTCTTCTCTTAGAATGATGTTATAGTTCTAGACCATTAGCCTAATCATTCCCATGATCTAATAGCATCCAAATGAAGATAACTATAAGTAAATTATATGATTTGCAAGCTCATTAGCTATTGAAATCAAGCGATTAAACCAAATGAGGACACATATGCTTCAAATGAGAAGTCTTTCGCTTAGAATGATCTTATGGCTCTCAACCATTAGCCTGATCTTTCCCTAGATCTCATGGCATCCAAATGAAGGTAACAATAAGTAAATTATTTGATTTCCAAGCTCATGAGCTACGGTGATCAAGCGATTAAACCAAATGATGACACATATCCTCCAAATGGGAAGTCCTTCACTTAGAATGATCTCATGGCTCTCAACCATTAGCCGAATCTTTCCATACATCTCAGAGCATCCAAATGAAGATAACTATAAGTAAATTATCTAATTTACAAGCTAATTAGCTAAGGAGATTAAGCGATTAAACCAAAAGATGACACGTATGCTTCAAATGGGAAGTCCTACACTTAGAACGATCTCTTAGCTCTCAACCATTAGACAAATCTTTCCCTACATCTCATAACATACAAATGAAGATAACTGTAAGAAAATTAGTTGAATTACAAGCTCATGAGCGATGGAGATCATGCGATTAAATTAAATGACAACACATATGCTACAAATTGTAAGTCCATCACTTAGAATGATCTTATGTATCTCACCCATTTGCCTAATCTTTCCCTAGATCTAACAGCATCCAAATGAAGACAACTATAAGTAAATTATATGATTTACAAGCTCATGAGTAATGGAGACCAAGCGATTAAATCAAATGGCGTCAAAAATGCTTAGAATGGGATGTTCTTCACTTAGAATGATCTTATGTCTCTCAACCACTAGCCTAATCTTTCCCATGATATAATAGCATCCAAATGAACATAACTATAAGTAAATTGTATGATTTACAAGCTCATTAGCTTTGGAGATCAAGCAATTAAACAAAATGAGGACACATATGCTACAAATGAGAAGTCCTTCACTTCGAATGATCTCATGGCTCTCAACCATTTGCCGAATGTTTCCCAACATCTCATAGCATCCAAATGAAGATAACAATAAGTAAATCACCTGATTTACAAGCTCATTAGCTAAGGAGATTAAGCGATTAAACAAAATGAGGACACATATGCTTCAAATGGGATGTCCTACACTTAGAATGATCTCATGGCTCTCAACCATTAGACAAATATTTCCCTAGATCTCATAGCATCCAAATGAAGATAACTGTACGAAAATTATATGAATTACAAGCTCATGAGCGATGGAGATCATGCGATTAAACCAAATGAGGACACATATGCTTCAAATGAGAAGTCCTTCGCTTAGAATCTCATTAGCGATGCAGATCGAGCGATTATACCAAATGGTGACAAACATGCTTAGAATGAGAAGTATTTCACATAGAATGATCTAATGACTCTCAACCATTGGCCTTGTTTCTCCCATAATCTTATAGCATCCAAATGAAGATAAGTATAAGTAAATTATATGATTTACAAGCTCATAAGTTCTGTAGATTAAGCGATTAAACCAAATGGTGACAAAAATGCTTAGAATAGGAAGTCCATCACTTAGAATGATCTTATGGATCTCAACCGTTAGCCTAATCTGTCCCATGATCTAATAGCATCCAAATGAAGATAACTATAAGTAAATTATATGATTTACAAGCTCATGAGCTGTGGAGATCAGGCAATTAAACCAAATGGAGAAAAAAATGCTTAGAATGGGAAGTGCATCACTTAGAATGATCTTATGGCTCTCAACCGTTAGCCTAATCTGTCCCATGATCTAATAGCATCCAAATGAAGATAACTATAAGTAAATTATTAGATTTACAAGCTTATGAGCTATGGAGATCGGGCGATTAAACCGAATGGTGACAAAAATGCTTAGAATTGGGAAGTCCTTCACATAAAATTACCTTATGGCGCTCAACCATTTGCCTAATCTATCCCTAGATCTGATAGCATCCAAATGAAGATAACTATAAGTAAATTATATAATTTACGAGCTCATTAGTTATGGAGATCAAGTGATTAAACCAACTGAGAACACATATGCTTCAAATGGGAAGTCCTTCACATAAAATGATCTTATGTGTCTCAACCATTGGCCTAATCTTTCCCTAGATTTCATTGCATCCAAATCAACATAAGTATAAGTAAATCATATGATTTACAAGCTCATGAGTTGTTGAGATGAAGCTATTAAATCAAATTAGTACACATATGCTTCAAATGGAACGTCCTTCGCTTAGAACGATCTTATGGTTCTCAACCATTTACCTAATCCTTCCCAAGATATAATAGAATCCAAATGAAGAAAACTATAAATAAATTATATGATTTACAAGCTCATTAGCTACGGTTATCAAGCTATTAAACCAAATTAGTACACATATGCTTCAAATGGTAAATCCTTGACTTAGAATGATCTTATGGCCCTCAACCATTAGCCTAATCTTTCCCTAGATCTCATAGCATCCAAATGAACACAACTATAAGCAAATTATATGATTTCATGAGTTGTGGAGATGAAGCTATTAAATCAAATTATTACACATATGCTTCAAATGGAACGTCCATCGCTTAAAATGATCTTATGGTTCTCAACCATTTGCCTAATCCTTCCCAAGATGTAATAGCATCCATGCGAAGAAAACTATAAGTAAATTATATAATTTACAAGCTCATGAGTTGTTGAGATGAAGCTATTAAATCAAATTAGTACACATATGCTTCGAATGGAACGTCCATCGCTTAAAATGGTCTTATGGTTCTCAACCATTTGCTTAGTCTTTCCCAAGATCTAATAGCATCCATGCGAAGAAAACTATAAGTGAATTATATGATTTACAAGCTCATGAGTTGTTGAGATGAAGCTATTAAATCAAATTAGTACAATATGCTTCAAATGGAAGTCCTTTCGCTTAGAATGATCTTATTGCTCTTAACCATTTGCCTAATCTTTCCTAAGATCTAATAGCATCCATACGAAGAAAACTATAAGTAAATTATATGATTTACAAGCTCATTAGCTACAGTTATCAAGCTATTAAACCAAATTAGTACACATACGCTTCAAATGGGAAGTCTTTCGCTTAGAATGATCTTATGGCCCTCAACCATTAGCCTAATCTTTCCCTAGATCTAATAGCATCCAAATGAACATAACTATAAGTAAATTATATGATTTACAAGCTCATGAGTTGTGGAGATGAAGCTATTAAATCAAATTAGTACACATATGCTTCAAATGGAACGTCCATCGCTTAAAATGGTCTTATGGTTCTCAACCATTTGCTTAGTCTTTCCCAAGATCTAATAGCATCCATGCGAAGAAAACTATAAGTGAATTATATGATTTACAAGCTCATGAGTTGTTGAGATGAAGCTATTAAATCAAATTAGTACACATATGCTTCAAATGGAACGTCCCTCGCTTAGAATGATCTTATTGCTCTTAACCATTTGCCTAATCTTTCCTAAGATCTAATAGCATCCATACGAAGAAAACTATAAGTAAATTATATGATTTACAAGCTCATTAGCTACGGTTATCAAGCTATTAAACCAAATTAGTACACATACGCTTCAAATGGGAAGTCTTTCGCTTAGAATGATCTTATGGCCCTCAACCATTAGCCTAATCTTTCCCTAGATCTAATAGCATCCAAATGAACATAACTATAAGTAAATTATATGATTTACAAGCTCATGAGTTGTGGAGATGAAGCTATTAAATCAAATTAGTACACATATGCTTCAAATGGAACGTCCATCGCTTAAAATGGTCTTATGGTTCTCAACCATTTGCTTAGTCTTTCCCAAGATCTAATAGCATCCATGCGAAGAAAACTATAAGTAAATTATATGATTTACAAGCTCATGAGTTGTTGAGATGAAGCTATTAAATCAAATTAGTACACATATGCTTCAAATGGAACGATCTTATGGTTCTCAACCATTTGCCTAATCCTTCCCAAGATATAATAGAATCCAAATGAAGAAAACTATAAATAAATTATATGATTTACAAGCTCATTAGCTACGGTTATCAAGCAATTAACCCAAATTAGTACACATATGCTTCAAATGGGAAGTCCTTCACTTAGAATGATCTTATGGCCCTCTACCATTAGCCTAATCTTTCCCTAGATCTCATAGCATCCAAATGAACATAAATATAAGTAAATTATATGATTTACAAGCTCATGAGTTGTGGAGATGAAGCTATTAAATCAAATTAGTACACATATGCTTCAAATGGAACGTCCATCGCTTAAAATGGTCTTATGGTTCTCAAACATTTGCCTACTCTTTCCCAAGATCTAATAGCATCCATGCGAAGAAAACTATAAGTAAATTATATGATTTACAAGCTCATGAGTTGTTGAGATGAACTATTAAATCAAATTAGTACACATATGCTTCAAATGGAACGTCCCTCGCTTAGAATGATCTTATTGCTCTTAACCATTTGCCTAATCTTTCCTAAGATCTAATAGCATCCATACAAAGAAAACTATAAGTAAATTATATGATTTACAAGCTCATTAGCTACCGTTATCAAGCTATTAAACCAAATTAGTACACATATGCTTCAAATGGGAAGTACTTCACTTAGAATGATCTTATGGCCCTGAACCATTAGCCTAATCTTTCCCTAGATCTCATAACATCCAAATGAACATAACTATAAGTAAATTATATGATTTACAGGCTCATGAGTTGTGGAGATGAAGCTATTAAATCAAATTAGTACACATATGCTTCAAATGGAACGTCCATCGCTTAAAATGATGTTATGGTTCTCAACCATTTGCTTAGTCTTTCCCAAGATCTAATAGCATCCATGCGAAGAAAACTATAAGTAAATTGTATGATTTACAAGCTTATGAGCTGTGGAGATCAGGCGGTTAAACCAAATGGTGACAAAAATGCTTAGAATTGGGAAGTCTTTCACATAAAATTACCTTATGACGCTCAACCATTTGCCTAATCTTTCCCTAGATCTGATAGCATCCAACAAAAGATAACTATAAGTAAATTATATAATTTACGAGCTCATTAGTTATGGAGATCAAGTGATTAAAACCAACTGAGAACACATATGCTTCAAATGGGAAGTCCTTCACATAAAATGATCTTATGGCTCTCAACCATTGGCCTAATCTTTCCCTAGTTTTCATCTCATCCAAATCAACATAAGTATAAGTAAATTATATGATTTACAAGCTCATGAGTTGTTGAGATGAAGCTATTAAATCAAATTAGTACACATATGCTTCAAATGGAACGATCTTATGGTTCTCAACCATTTGCCTAATCCTTCCCAAGATATAATAGAATCCAAATGAAGAAAACTATAAATAAATTATATGATTTACAAGCTCATTAGCTACGGTTATCAAGCTATTAAACCAAATTAGTACACATATGCTTCAAATGGGAAGTCCTTCACTTAGAATGATCTTATGGCCCTCAACCATTGGCCTTATCTTTCCCTAGATCTCATAGCATCCAAATGAACATAACTATAAGTAAATTATATGATTGACAAGCTTATGAGTTGTGGAGATGAACCTATTAAATCAAATTAGTACACATATGCTTCAAATGGAACGTCCTTCGCTTTGAACCATCTTATGGTTTTAAACCATTTGCGTAATCCTTCCCAAGATCTAATAGAATACAAATGAAGAAAACTATAAGTAAATTATATGATTTACAAGCTCATTAGCTACGGTTATCAAGCTATTAAACCAAATTAGTACACATATGCTTCAAATGGGAAGTACTTCACTTAGAATGATCTTATGGCTCTCAACCATTTGCCTAATCTTTCCTAAGATCTAATAGCATCCATACGAAGAAAACTATAAGTAAACTATATGATTTACAAGCTCATTAGCTATGGTGATCAAGTTATTAAACCAAATTAGTACACATATCTTCAAATGAGAAGTCTTTCACTTAGAATGATCTTATGGCCCTCAACCATTTGCCTAATCTTTCCCTAGATCTAATACCATCCAAATGAAGACAACTATAGGAAAATTAGAGGAATTACAAGCTCATGAGCGGTGGAGATCAAGCGATTATACCAGATGGTGATAAACATGACTTAGAATGCGAAGTCCTTCACTTACAATGACCCTATGGCTCTCAACCATTGTACGAATCTCTCCCAAGATCTAATAGCATCCAAATGAAGATAACTATAAGTAAATTATATGATTTACAAGCTCATGAGGTGTGTAGATCAAGCAATTAAACCAAATGGTGACAAAAATGCTTAGAATGAGAAGTCCATCACTTAGAATGATCTTATGGCTCTCAACCGTTGGCTAATGTCTCCCATGATCTAGTAGCGTCCAAATGAAGATAACTATAAGTAAATTATATGATTTTCAAGATCATGAGCTGTGGAGATCAAGCAATTAAACTAGATGGTGACAAAAATGCTTAGAATTGGGAAGTCCTTCACTAAAAATGATCTTATGGCTCTCAACCATTTGCCTAATCTTTCCCAAGATCTGATAACATCCAAATGAGAACACATATGCTTCAAATGGGGAGTCCTTCACATAAAATGATCTTATGCTCTCAACCATTAGCCTAATCTTTCCCTAGATCTCATCCAAATGAACATAACTATATGTAAATTATATGATTTACAAGCTTTTGAGTTGTGGAGATGAAGCTATTAAATCAAATTAGTACACATATGATTCAAATGGAACGTCCTTCGCTTAGAACGATCTTATGGTTCTCAACCATTTGCCTAATCCTTCCCAAGATCTAATAGAATCCAAATGAAGAAAACTATAAGTAAATTATATGATTTACAAGCTTATTAGCTACGGTTATCAAGCTATTAAACCAAATTAGTACACATATGCGTCAAATGGGAAGTCCTTCACTTAGAATGATCTTATGGCCCTCAACCATTAGCCTAATCTTTCCCTAGATCTCATGGCATCCAAATGAACATAACTATAAGTAAATTATATGATTTACAGGCTCATGAGTTGTGGAGATGAAGCTATTAAATCAAATTAGTACACATGCTTCAAATGGAACGTCCATCGCTTAAAATGATCTTATGGTTCTCAACCATTTGCCTAATCTTTCCCAAGATCCAATAGCATCCATGCGAAGAAAACTATAAGTAAATTATATGATTTACAAGCTCATTAGCTATGGTGATCAAGCTATTAAACCAAATTAGTACACATATGCTTCAAAAGGGAAGTCCTTCACTTAGAATGATCTTATGGCCCTCAATCATTTGCCTAATCTTTCCCTAGATCTAATACAATCCAAATGAAGATAATTATAAAAAATTAGACGAATTACAAGCTCATGAGCGATGGAGATCAAGCGATTATACCAGATGGTGACAAACATGATTATAATGGGAAGTCTTTCACTTCGAATGACCCTATGGCTCTCAACCATTGTACTAATCTCTCCCAAGATCTAATAGCACCCAAATGATGATAACTGTAAGTAAATTATATGATTTACAAGCTCATGAGCTATGTAGATCAAGCGATTAAACCAAATGGTGACAAGAATACTTAGAATGGGAAGTCCATCACTTAGAATGATCTTATGGCTCTCAACCATTTGCCTAATCTTTCCCTAGATCTCGTAGAATCCAAATGAAGATAACTATAAGAAAATTAGATGAATTAGAAGCTCATGAAAGATGGAGATCAAGCGATTATACCAAATGGTGACAAACATGCTTAGAATGGGAAGTCTTTCACATAGAATGACAAACATGCTTATTATGATCTAATTTACTATAAGTAAATTATATGATTTATAAGCTCATGAGCTGTGTAGATGAAGCGATTAAACTAAATGGTGACAAAAGTGCTTAGAATGGGAAGTCCTTCACTTAGAATGATCTTATGGCTCTCAATCATTTGCCTAATCTTTCCCTAGATCTTGTAGCATCCAAATGAAGATAACTATAAGAAAATTAGATGAATTAGAAGCTCATCAGCGATGGAGATCGAGCGATTATACCAAATGGTGTCAAACATGCTTAGAATGAGAAGTTTTTCTCCCATGATCTTATAGCATCCAAATGAAGATAAGTATAAGTAAATTATATGATTTACAAGCTCATGAGCTGTGTAGATGAAGCGATTAAACCAAATGGTGACAAAAATGCTTAGAATGGAAAGTCCATCACTTAAAATGATATTATGGCTCTCAACCGTTAGCCTAATCTGTCCCATGATCTAATAGCATCCAAATGAAGATAACTATAAGTAAATTATATGATTTCCAAGCTCATGAGCTGTGTAGATGAAGCGATTAAACCAAATGGTGACAAAAATGCTTAAAATAGGAAGTCCATCATTTAGAATGATCTTATTGCTCTCAACCGTTAGCCTAATCTGTCCCATGATCTAATAGCATCTAAATTGAAAAACTATAAGTAAATTATATGATTTACAAGCTCATGAGCTATGTAGATCTAGGGAATGATTAGGCTAATGGTTGAGAACCATAAAATCATTCTAAAGGAAGGACTTCCCATTTGAAGCATATGTGTTCTCATTTGGTTTAATCGCTTGATCTCCATAGTTAATGAACTTGTAAATCATATAATTTACTTATTGTTATCTTCATTTGGATGCTATTGGATTTTGGGGAGAAATTAGGCCAACGGTTGAGAGCCATAAGATCATTCTTTGTGAAGAACTTCCCATTCTAAACATGTTTCTCACCATTTGGGGTAATCGCTTGATCTATATTGCTCATGAGCTTGTAATTCGTCTAATCTTCTTATTGTTATCTTCATTTGGATGCTATGAGATCTAGGGAAAGATTAGGCTAATGGTTGAGAGCGATAAAATCATTCTAAGTGAAGGACTTCCCATTCTAAGCATTTTTGTCCCAATTTGGTTTAATCGCTTGATCTACACAGCTCATGAGCTTGTAGATCATATAATTTACTTATAGTTATATTCATTTGGATGCTATTAGATCATCGGAGAGATTAGGCCAATGGTTGAGAGCCATAAGATCATTCTAAGTGAAAGACTTCCCATTCTAAGCATGTTTGTCACCATTTGGTATAATCGCTTGCTCTCCATCGCTCATGAGCTTGTAATTCATCTAATTTTCTTATTGTTATGTTCATTTGGAAGCTATGAGATCCAGGGAAAGATTAGGCTAATGGTTGAGCACCATAAGATGATTCTAGGTGAAGGACTTTTCATTTGAAGCATATGTGTACTAATTTGGTTTAATAGCTTGAGCTCCATGGCTAATGAGCTTGGAAATCATATGATTTACTTATTGTTATATTCATTTGGACACTATTGGATCTTTGGGAGAGATTGATCATTCTAAGTGAATGACTTCCCATTCTAGGCATGTTTGTCACCATTTGGTATAATCGCTTGATCTCCATTGCATATGAGCTTGTAATTCATCTAATTTTCTTATTGTTATCTTTATTTGGATGCTATGAGATCTAGTGAAAGATTAGGGTAATGGTTGAGAGCCATAAGATCATTCTAAGTGAAGGACAACCCATTCTATGAATTTTTGTCCCCATTTGGGTTAATCACTTGATCTCCACAGCTCATGAGCTTGTAAATCATATAATTTACATATAGTTATATTCACTTGGATGCTATTAGATCATCGGAGAGATTAGGCCAATGGTGGAGAGCCATAAGATCATTCTAAATGAAAGACTTCCCATTCCGAGCATGTTTGTCATCATTTGCTATAATCCATTGATCTCCATTGCTCATGAGCTTGTAATTCTTTTAATTTTCTTATTCTTATCTTCATTTGGATGCTATGAGATCTAGGGAAAGATTAGGGTAATGGTTGAGAGCCACAAGATCATTCTAAGTGATGGACTTCCCATTCTAAGCAATTTTGTCACCATTTGGTTTAATCGCTTAATCTCTGCAACTCATGAGTTTGTAAATCTTATAATTTACTTATAGTTATCTTCATTTGGATGTTATAAGATCTAGGGAAAGATAAGGATAATGGTTGAGAGCCATAATAATGAGCTTGTAAGCAAATGACTTCTCATTTGGTTTAATAGCTTGATCTCCAAAGCTAATGAGCTTGTAAATCATATAATTTACTTGTAGTTTTCTTCATTTGGATACTATGAGATCTAGGGAAAGATTACACTAATGGTTGAGAGCCATAAGATCATTCTTAATGAAGGACTTCCCATTTGTAGCGTATGTGTTCTCATTTGGTGTAATAGCTTGATCTCTATAGCTAATGAGCTTGTAAATCATATAATTTACTTATAGTTATGTTCATTTGGATGCTATTAGACCATGGGAGAGATTAAGCCAATGTTTGAAAGCCATAAGATCATTATAACTGAAAGACTTCCCATTCTAAGCATGTTTGTCACCATTTGGTATAATTGCTTGATCTCCATAGCTAATGAGCTTGTAAATCATATAATTTAAACATCTAGAGAAAGATTACGCTAATGGTTGAGAGCAATAAGATCATTCCAAATGAAGGACTTCCTATTTCAAGCATATGTGTGCTCATTTGGTGTAATCACTTGATCTCCATAGCTAATGAGCTTGTAAATCATATAATTTGCTTAAGGTATCTTCATTTGGATGCTATTAGACCATGGGATAGATTAGGCCAATGTTTGATAGCCATAAGATCATTCTAAGTGAGACTTTCCATTCTAAGCATGTTTATCACCATTTGGTATAATCGCTTGATCTCCACCCTTCATGATCTTGTAATTCGTCTAATTTTCTTATTGTTATGTTTATTTGGATGCTATGAGATCTAGGGAAAGATTAAGTGAATGGTTGAGAGCCATAAGACCATTCTAAGTGAAGGACCTCCCATTTGAAGCATATGTGTCCTCATTTAGTTTAATCACTTGGTCTCCATAGCTAATGAGATTGTAAATCATATAATTTACTTAAGGTATCTTCATTTGGATCCTATTAGATCATGGGAGAGATTAGGCCAATAGTTTAGAGCTATAAGATCACTCTAAGTGAAGGACTTCCCATTTTAAGTTTTTTTGTCATTTGGTATAATTGCTAATGTCAATCGCTCATGAGCTTGTAATTCGTATAATTTTCTTATTGTTATTTTCATTTGGATGCTATGAGATCTAGGGAAATATTAGTCAAATGGTTGAGAGCCATAAGATCATTCTAAGTGAAGGACTTCCCATTTGAAGCATATGTGTCCTAATTTGGTTTAATCGCTTGTTCGCCATAGCTCATGAGTTTGTAAACCATATAATATATTTATAGTTACCTCCATTTGGATGCTATGAGATTTAGGGAAAGATAAGGATAATGGTTAAGAGCCATAAGATCATTCAAAGTGAAGGACTTCCCATTTGAAGCATATGTGTCCTCATTTGGTTTAATCGCTTGATCTCCACAGCTAATGAGCTTGTAAATCATATAATTTACTTATAGTTTTCTTCATTTGGATGTTATTAGATCTAGGGAAAGATTAGCCTAATGGTTGAGATCTAGGAAAAGATTAGGCTAATAGTTGAGAGTCATAAAATCATTCAAAGTGAAGGACTTCCCATTTGAAGTATATATGTCCTCATTTGGTTTAATTACTTGAACTCCACAGTTAATGAGCTTGTAAATCATATAATTTACTCAGGGTAAATGTTTTACACAAGGTAAAGTTTAGGGTTTTTCGTGGCATTATCCCTTTAGGTTAATTACTTAATCTTAGGAGTTCACGAGCTTGCAAACCACCTAATTTACTTACAACCATCTTCCTTTCGATGCTATTAGTACTCAAGGGAGATTAGTGCAATGATTGAGACTCACAAGATTATTCTATGTAAAGAACTTCCAATTCTAATAACGTTTGTTGTAATTTAGGTTAATGTGTTGATCTTGGAAGTTAATGACCTAGAAAATCATCTAACTTATTAATGATTATCTCCATCGGTCCTATTAGTACATTGAAAAGATTGGAGCAACTCTTGAGAGCGAGAAGATCATTCCAAGTGAAGAACTTCCTGTTCTAAGAATATTTGTAACCATTTGGCTTAATCGCTTGATCTCCATAGCTCGTGAGCTTGTGAATCATCTAATTTACTTATAATCATCTTCATTTGGATACTTGGAAAAGATTAGAGCAATGGTTGAGTGCCACAAGACCATTTTAAGGAAGAACTTCCCTTTCAATGAATATTTGTCGGCATTTGGGTTAATTACTTGATCTCAGGAGTTCCCCAACGCTTACAAATCATCTAATTTTTTTACAATTACCTTCATTTCTATGCTATCAGAACTTGGAAAAGATCAGTGTGATGATGGAGAGCCACAAGGTCATTCTAAGGGAAGAAATTGCCATTCTAAGAATGTTTCTCACCATTTGGGTTGATAGCTTGATCTTGGGATACGAGCTTGTAAATCATCTAACTTACATATAATTATCTTCATTTATACTATTCATACTTGGGAAAGATTAGTATGATGGTTCAATGCCATAAGGTCATTCTAAGGGAAGACATTGCCATTCTAAGAACATTTGTCACCATTTGGATTAATTGCTTGATCTTTAGAGCTCACAAGCTTGCAACTCATTTAATGTACTTATAATCATCTTCATTTAGATGCTATTGACACTTGGGAAAGATTAGAGTAATGGATCAATGCCATAAGATCATTCTAAGGGGAGAACTTCCCGTTCTAAGAGTATTTGTTGCCATTTGGGTTAATTACTTAATCTTGGGAGTTCACGAGCTTGCAAATAATCTGATTTACTTACAACCATCTTCCTTTTGATGCTATTAGTACTCAAGGGAGATTTGTACAATGATTGAGACTCACAAGATGTGGAGATCAAGCAATTAAACCAAATGGTGACAAACATGCTTAGAATAGGAATTCCTTCACTTAGAATGATCTTTTGGCTCTCAACCACTGGCCTTATCTTTCCCAAGATCTAATAGCTTCCAAATGAATATAATTATAAGTAAATTAGATGAATTTCCATGATCTCATAGCCAATCATTCATAATTGACTAGATCATTGATAGAAGTAATATGCAAATACCAAATCCGCCCTCTATATAACCTTCGTGAAGTAGAATAAGTTCTTGGGAAGATCAAAGAAAGAACAACTTCTTCCTCCGTAAGGAATTCTTCCAAAAATTCCGAACCTAATCTTTTTAAAAAAGTGCGTACAGTCTTTTTGTGTTTACGAGCCAAAGTTTTAACACAAGAAAGTCGAAGTATATATTTTACTCGATATAAACTCTTTTTTTTTGAGGATCCGCTGTGATAATGAGAAAGATTTCTGCATATACGCAAAAAACGGTCGATAATATCAGAATCTGATGAATCAGCCCGGGTCGGTTTACTAATGGGATGCCCTAATGTGTTACAAAAATTCGCTTTAGACAATGATCCAATCAGAGGAATAATTGGAACTATTGTCTCAAACTTCTTCATAGCATTATTTATTAGAAATGAATTTTCTAGCATTTGACTTCATACCACTGAAGAATTTAGTCGCACGCTTGAACGATAGCCCAAAAAGTCAAGAGAATACTTGCATAATTGGTTTATATCGATCCTTCCTGGTTTCAACCAGGCGTAAAAATGATATTGCCATAAATTAACAAGGTAATATTTCCATTTCTTCATCAGAAGAGGCGTATCTTTTGAAGCCAGAATTGATTTTCCTTGATATCAAACATAATGCATGAAAGGATCTTTGAAGAACCATAGGATGCACTGAAAATCATTATCAAAGAAGACTTTGACAATACATAGAAATATATTCGCACAAAAAATATTCCAAAAGATGTTGACCATAAATGAGAAGATTGATTAAGGAGAAAAAGAAAGATGTATTCGTATTCACATATATGAGAATTATATAGGAACAAGAATAATCTTGGATTACCTTTTGAAAAAATGGTAATATGTTTCTTTTGAGTAATAAGACTATTCCAATACTCGTGGAGAAAGAAACGTAATAAATGCAAAGAAGAGGCATCGTTCACCCAGTAGCGAAGGGTTTGAACCAAGATTTCTAGATGGATGTGATATGGTATTAGTACGTCCGACACATAATCTAAATGTGAAAATTTGTCCTCTAAAAAAGGAAATATGGAATGAATTGATCGTAATTTATGATATTTTGCTATTTCTTTCCTTTCTAAGGAAGATACTAATCTTAGGGAAAATGGAATTTCCACAATGACTGCAAATCCCTCGGAGATAATTTGAGAATAAAAATTCTTGTTTTGCCCATGCCCAAAAAATGGATTTTGGATAGAATCATTAGCTGAAAAAATCAAAGGATTCTGTTGATACATTCGAGTAATTAAACGTTTCACAATTATTGAACTAGATTTATTGTCATAACCTGCATTTTCGAACAAAATCGATTTATTTAAACCATGATCATGAGTAAGTGCATAAATATATTCTCGAAAAGAAGTGGGTATAGGAAGTCATGTTGTCTAGATCTATCTAGTTCTAAATATCCTTGAAATTCCTCCATTGGAAATTCGATTTGACTCCAAAAAGAAAAAAAAAAGGTAGGGAATTTTTTGTTTATCAAATAATACATAGTGCGATACAGTCAAAACAAGGTATTCTAGTAAGAAAAGAATAGATACCTCGGAGACAGGTAGACTCATCAACGGACTCTCTATCCTCTCTTTTTCAATGGAATTAGTTTATATTAGTTATAGGATAAGAAGATGGATTCGAAATCCTTTATTTTTCATTTCAACCCAATCGCTCTTTTAATTTTGGAAAAAAAATATCTTTATCAATATGCCGCTTCTTCTACACATTTAGGTACAACCTAGAATAGGAAATAGCTAATAGTTAGGACTCATTAAAAAAAAAAGAAATGGATAATCATCCACTCACGGAAAAGCCATTCTCGTACCAGGTACTAATATCTTTTTAACGTATAATTAGATCGGGTAATCAGTCAAATTAAGAAATTATGAACAGAAGCTCGTTGCTTTTTCTTTCTTTATAATTAATTGAGGTCATAGGACTCTATCCATTTATTCATTCAACCTTGGCCTTATCTTTCCCAAGATCTCATAGCATCCAAATGAAGATAGCTATAAGTAAATTAGATGATTTACAACCTCATAAGCTATGGAGATCAAGCGATTAAACCAAATGGTGACAAACATGCATAGAAAAGGAAGTCATTCACTTAGAATGATCTTATGGCTCTCAACCATTGGCCTAATCTTTCCCTAGATTTCATCGCATCCAAATGAACATAACGATAAGTGAATTATATGATTTACAAGCTCATAAATTGTGGAGATGAAGTATTCAATCAAATTAGTACACATATGCTTCAAATGGAACGTCCCTCTCTTAGAATGATCTTATGGCTCTCAACCATTAGCCTAAAATTTACCTAGATCTCATGGCATCCAAATCAAGGAAACTATAAGTAAATTATAAGATTTCCAAGCTCATGAGCTATGGTGATCAAGCGATTAAACTAAATTAGGACACATGTGCTTCAAATGGGAAGTCCTTCGTTTAGAATGATCTGATAGCTCTCACCCATTTGCCTAATCTTTCCCTAGAGCTAATAGCATCCAATTGAAGAAAACTATAATTAAATTATATGATTTACAAGCTCATGAGTAGTGGAGACCAAGCGATTAAATCAAATGGTGACAAAAATGCTTAGAATGGGATGTTTTTCACTAAGAAAAATCTTATGTTTCTCAACCACTGGCCTAATCTTTCCCATGATCTAATAACATCCAAATGAACATAACTATAAGTAAATTATATGATTTACAAGCTCATTAGCTATGGAGATCAAGTGATTAAACAAAATGAGGACACATATGCTACAAATGAGAAGTCCTTCACTTAGAATGATCTCATGACTCTCAACCATTAGCCGAATCTTTCCATACATCTCATATTATCCAAATGACGATAACTATAAGAAAATTATATGATTTACATGCTCATGAGCTGTGGAGATCAGGTGATTAAACCAAATGGTGACAAAAATGCTTAGAATGGGAAGTCCTTCACTTAAAATGATCTTATGGCTCTCAACAATTTGCTTAATCTTTCCCTACATCTGATAGCATCCAAATGAAGATAACAATAAGAAAATCAAACGAATTACAAGGTCATGAGCGATGTATATCAAGCGATTACACCAAATGGTGACAAACATGGTTAAAATGGGAAGTTTTTCACTTAGAACGATCTAATTGCTCCCAACCATTGGCCTAATCTCTCCCATGATCTAATAGCATACAAATAAAGATAACCATAAGTAAATGACATGATTTACAAGCACATGAGCTATGGAGATCAGGCGATGAAAGCAAATGAAGACAAAAATGCTTAGAATGGGAAGTCCATCACTTAGAATGATCTTATGGCTCCAACCATTGGCCTAATCTCTCTCATGATCTAATAGCATCCAAATGAAGATAACTATAAGTAAATTATATGATTTACATGCTCATGAGCTGTGGGATCAGGCAATTAAACCAAAAGCCGACAAAAATGCTTACAATGGGAAGTCCATCACTTAGAATGATCTTATGGCTCTCAACCATTTGCCTAATCTTTCCCAAGATCTGATAGCATCCAAATGAAGATACCTATAAGAAAATTAGACGAATTACGAGGTCATGAGCGATGGATATCAAGCGATTATACCAAATATGCTTAGAATAGGAAGTCTTTCACTTAAAACGATCTAATTGCTCCCAACCATTGGCCTAATCTCTTGCACGATCTAATAGCATCCAAATAAAGATAACTATGAGTAAATGACATGATTTACAAGCACGTGAGCTATGGAGATCAGGCGATGAAAGCAAATGATGAAAAAAATGCATGGAATGGGAAGTCCTTCACTTAGAATGATCTTATGGCTCTCAAGCATTGGCCTAATCTCTCCCATGATCTAATAACATCAAAATGTAGATAACTATAAGTAAATTATATGATTTACATGCTCATGAACTGTGGAGATCAAGCGATTAAACCAAATGGTGACAAAAATGCTTGGAATAGGAAGTCCATCACTTAGAATGATCTTATGGCTCTCAACCATTTGCCTAATCCTTCCCTAGATCTCGTAGCATCCAAATGAAGATAACTATAAAAAAAAATTAGACAAATTACAAGGTCGTGAGCGATGGAGATCAAGCAATTATAACAAATGGTGACAAAATCGTTCAGAATGCGAAGTCCATCACTTAGAATGATCTTATGGCTCCAACCATTGGCCTAATCTCTCTCATGATCTAATAGTATCCAAATGAAGATACCTATAAGAAAATTAGACGAATTACGAGGTCATGAGCGATGGATATCAAGCGATTATACCAAATAATGACAAATATGCTTAGAATAGGAAGTCTTTCACTTAGAATGATCTAATTGCTCCCAACCATTGGCCTAATCTCTCCCATGATCTAATAGCATCCAAATAAAGATAACTATGAGTAAATGACATGATTTACAAGCACATGAGCTATGGAGATCAGGCGATGAAAGCAAATGATGTAAAAAATGCATGGAATGGGAAGTCCTTCAATTAGAATGATCTTATGGCTCTCAAGCATTGGCCTAATCTCTCCCATGATCTAATAACATCAAAATGTAGATAACTATAAGTAAATTATATGATTTACATGCTCATGAGCTGTGGGATCAGGCAATTAAACCAAAAGCCAACAAAAACGCTTACAATGGGAAGTCCATCACTTAGAATGATCTTATGGCTCTCAACCATTTGCCTAATCTTTCCCTAGATCTGATAGCATCCAAATGAAGATACCTCAAAGAAAATTAGACGAATTACGAGGTCATGAGCGATGGATATCAAGCGATTATACCAAATAATGACAAATATGCTTAGAATAGGAAGTCTTTCCCTTAGAACGATCTAATTGCTCCCAACCATTGGCCTAATCTCTCCCATGATCTAATAGCATCCAAATAAAGATAACTATGAGTAAATGACATGATTTACAAGCACATGAGCCATGGAGATCAGGCGATGAAAGCAAATGATGAAAAAAATGCATGGAATGGGAAGTCCTTCACTTAGAATGATCTTGTGGCTCTCAAGCATTGGCCTAATCTCTCCCATGATCTAATAACATCAAAATGAAGACAGCTATATGTAAATTATATGATTTAAAAGCTCATGAGCTATGGAGATCAAGCGATTAAACCAAATGGTGACAAAAATGCTTGAAATGGGAAGTCCATCACTTAGAATGATCTTATGGCTCTCAACCATTTGCCTAATCTCTTCCCTAGATCTCAATAGCATCCAAATGAAGATAACTATAAAAAAATTATACAAATTTACAAGCTCATTAGCTATGGAGATCAAGCGATTAAATCAAATGAGACAAACATATGCTTCAAATGGGAAGTCCTTCACTTAGAATAATCTTATGGCTCTCAACCATTAGCCTAATCATTTCCCTAGATCTCATAGCATCCAAATGAAGATAAATATAAGTAAATTATATGATTTACAAGCTCATGAGCTATGGAGATCAAGCTATTAAACCAAATGAGTGACACATATGCTTCAATGGGAAGTTCTTCACTTAGAATGATCTTATGGCTCTCAACCATTGCCAATCTTCCCCAGATCTAATAGCATCCAAATGAAGATAACTATAAGTAAATGATATGATTTCCAAGCTCATGAGCTATGGAGATCAAGCGATTAAACCAAATTAGTACACAAATGCTTCTAATGGGAAGTCCATCACTTACAATGATCTTATGGCTCTCAACCATTAGCCTAATCTTTCCCTAGATCTCATAGCATCCAAATGAAGGTAACAATAAGAATATTGGACGAATTACAAGCTCAAGAGCAATGGAGATCAAGAGATTAAACCAAATGGTGACAAAAATGCTTATAATGGGTAGTCTATCACTTAAAATGATCTTATGGCTCTCAACCATTAGCCTAATCTTTCCCTAGATCTCATAGTTTCCAAATGAAGGTAACAATAAGAAAATTAGACGAATTACAAGCTCATGAGCGATGGAGATCAAGTGATTAAACCAAATGGTGACAAAAATGCATAGAATGGGAAGTCCATCACTTAGAATGATCTTATGGCTCTCAACCGTTGAACTAATCTCTCCCCATGATCCAATAGCATCCAAATGAAGTTAACAATAAGTAAATCATACGTTTTCCAAGCTCATTAGCTATGGAGATCAGGCTATTAAAGCAAATTAGTACACATATACTTCTAATGAGAAGTCCTTCACTTAGAATAATCTTATGGCTGTCAACCATTAGCCTAGACATTCCCTAGATCTCATAGCATCCAAATAAAGATAGCTATAAGTAAATTATATGATTTCCAAGCTCATCAGCTGATGGAGATCAGCTATTAAAGCAAATTAGTACACATATACTTCTAATGAGAAGTCCTTCACTTAGAATGATCTTATGGCTCTCAACCATTTGCCGAGACATTCCCTAGATCTCATAGCATCCAAATAAAGATAGCTATAAGTAAATTATATGATTTCCAAGCTCATCAGCTATGGAGATCAAGCGATTAAACCAAATTAGTACACATATGCTTCTAATGGGAAGTCCATCACTTACAATGATCTTATGGCTCTCAACCATTAGCCTAATCTTTCCCTAGATCTCATAGCATCCAAATGAAGGTAACAATAAGAATATTGGACGAATTACAAGCTCAAGAGCAATGGAGATCAAGAGATTAAACCAAATGGTGACAAAAATGCTTAGAATGGGAAGTCCATCACTTAGAATGATCTTATGGGTCTCAACCATTAGCCTAATCTTTTCCTAGATCTCATAGAATCCAAATGAAGGTAACAATAAGAAAATTGGACGAATTACAAACTCATGAGCAATGGAGATCAAGTGATTAAACCAAATGGTGACAAAAATGCTTAGAATGGGAAGTCCATCACTTAGAATGATCATATGGCTCTCAACCGTTGAACTAATCTCTCCCCATGATCCAATAGCATCCAAATGAAGTTAACCAATAAGTAAATCATACGTTTTCCAAGCTCATTAGCTATGGAGATCAAGGCTATTAAAGCAAATTAGTACACATATACTTCTAATGAGAAGTCCTTCACTTAGAATAATCTTATGGCTGTCAACCATTAGCCGAGACATTCCCTAGATCTCATAGCATCCAAATAAAGATAGCTATAAGTAAATTATATGATTTCAAGCTCATCAGCTAATGGAGATCAGGCTATTAAAGCAAATTAGTACACATATACTTCTAATGAGAAGTCCTTCACTTAGAATGATCTTATGGCTCTCAACCATTTGCCCTAATATTCCCTAGATCTCATAGCATCCAAATAAAGATAGCTATAAGTAAATTATATGATTTCCAAGCTCATCAGCTCGGAGATCAAGCGATTAAACCAAATTAGTACACATATGCTTCTAATGGGAAGTCCATCACTTACAATGATCTTATGGCTCTCAACCATTAGCCTAATCTTTCCCTAGATCTCATAGCATCCAAATGAAGGTAACAATAAGAATATTGGACGAATTACAAGCTCAAGAGCAATGGAGATCAAGAGATTAAACCAAATGGTGACAAAAATGCTTAGAATGGGAAGTCCATCACTTAGAATGATCTTATGGGTCTCAACCATTAGCCTAATCTTTTCCTAGATCTCATAGAATCCAAATGAAGGTAACAATAAGAAAATTGGACGAATTACAAACTCATGAGCAATGGAGATCAAGTGATTAAACCAAATGGTCACAAAAATGCTTAGAATGGGAAGTCCATCACTTAGAATGATCATATGGCTCTCAACCGTTGAACTAATCTCTCCCCATGATCCAATAGCATCCAAATGAAGTTAACAATAAGTAAATCATACGTTTTCCAAGCTCATTAGCTATGGAGATCAGGCTATTAAAGCAAATTAGTACACATATACTTCTAATGAGAAGTCCTTCACTTAGAATAATCTTATGGCTGTCAACCATTAGCCGAGACATTCCCTAGATCTCATAGCATCCAAATAAAGATAGCTATAAGTAAATTATATGATTTCCAAGCTCATCAGCTGGAGATCAGGCTATTAAAGCAAATTAGTACACATATACTTCTAATGAGAAGTCCTTCACTTAGAATGATCTTATAGCTCTCAACCATTTGCCAGGACATTCCCTAGATCTCATAGCATCCAAATAAAGATAGCTATAAGTAAATTATATGATTTCCAAGCTCATCAGCTCTGAGATCAAGCGATTAAACCAAATTAGTACACATATGCTTCTAATGGGAAGTCCATCACTTACAATGATCTTATGGCTCTCAACCATTAGCCTAATCTTTCCCTAGATCTCATAGCATCCAAATGAAGGTAACAATAAGAATATTGGACGAATTACAAGCTCAAGAGCAATGGAGATCAAGAGATTAAACCAAATGGTGACAAAAATGCTTAGAATGGGAAGTCCATCACTTAGAATGATCTTATGGGTCTCAACCATTAGCCTAATCTTTTCCTAGATCTCATAGAATCCAAATGAAGGTAACAATAAGAAAATTGGACGAATTACAAACTCATGAGCAATGGAGATCAAGTGATTAAACCAAATGGTGACAAAAATAGAATGCCTTAGAATGGGAAGTCCATCACTTCCCCAGAATAATCTTATGGCTCTTTTCCAACCATTAACCTAATTTTACCCTAGATCTTCATAGTATCCAAATGAAGATAACTATAAATAAATTATATGATTTACAAGCTCATTAGCTATGGAGATCAAGGCTATTAAACCAAATTAGTAACACATATGCTTCAAATGGGAAGTCCTTCACTTAGAATGATCTTATGGATCTCAACCATTTGCCTAATCTTTCCCTAGATCTCATAGCATCCAAATGAAGATAAAATAAGAAAATTATATGATTTACAACCTCATCAGCTGTGGAGATCGAGCGATTAAACCAAATTAGACACACATATGCTTCTAATGGGAAGTCCTTCACTTAGAATGATCTTATGGCTCTCAACCATTAGCCTAATCTTTCCCAGATCTCATAGCATCCAAATGAAGATAACAATAAGAAATTATACAAATTACAAGCTCATTAGCTATGGAGATCAAGCGATTAAACCAAATGAGTGACACATATGCTTCAAATGGGAAGTCCTTCACTTAGAATGATCTTATGGCTCTCAACCATTAGCCTAATCTTTTCCCTAGATCTCATAGCATCCAAATGAAGGTAACAATAAGAAAATTGGACGAATTACAAGCTCATGAGCAATGGAGATCAAGTGATTAAACCAAATGGTGACACAAATGCTTAGAATGGGAAGTCCATCACTTAGAATGATTTTATGGCTCTCAACCGTCGGCCTAATCTCTCCCCATGATCTAATTCCATCCAAATGAAGATAACTATAAGTAAATTATATGATTTACAAGCTCATTAGCTATGGAGATCAAGCTATTAAACCAAATTAGTACACATATGCTTCTAATGAGAAGTCATTCGCTTATAATGATCTTATGGCTCTCAACCATTATCCTATCTTCCCTAGATCTCATAGCATCCAAATAAAGATAGCTATAAGTAAATTATATGATTTACAAGCTCATCAGCTATGGAGATCAGGATTAAACCAAATTAGTACACATATGCTTCTAATGGGAAGTCCTTCACTTAGAATGATCTTATAGCTCTCAACCATTTGCCTAATCTTTCCCTTGATCTAATAGCATCCAAATAAAGATAACTATAAGTAAATTATATGATTTACAAGCTCATCAGCTATGAGATCAAGCGATTAAACCAAATGAGTACACATATGCTTCTAATGAAAGTCCTCACTTAAAATGATACTATGGCTCTCAACCATTCTTAGCCTAATGTCCCCCTAAATCTCGTAGCATCCAAATGAAGATAATAAAAAAGAAATTGGATGAATTACAAGCTCACGAGCAATGGAGATCAAGCGATCACACCAAATGGTGACAAAAATGCTTAGAATGGAAAGTTCATCACTTAGAATGATCTTATGGGTCTCAACCATTAGCCTAATCTTTTCCCTAGATCTCATAGAATCCAAATGAAGGTAACTATAAGAAAATTGGACGAATTACAAACTCATGAGCAATGGTGATCAAGTGATTAAACCAAATTGACAAAAATGCTTCAAATGGGAAGTCCTTCACTTAGAATGATCTTATGGCTCTCAACCGTTTGCCTAATCTTTCCCCATGATCTAATAGCATCCAAATGAAGATAAATATAAGTAAATTATATGATTTACAAGCTCATTAGCTATGGAGATCAAGCTATTAAAGCAAATGAGTACACATATACTTCTAATGAGAAGTCCTTCACTTAGAATGATCTTATGGCTGTCAACCATTAGCCTTATCATTCCCTAGATCTCATAGCATCCAAATAAAGATAACTATAAGTAAATTATATGATTTCCAAGCTCATGAGCTATGGAGATCATCGATTAAACAAATTAGGACACATATACTTCAAATGAGAAGTCCTTCACTTAGAATGATCTTATAGCTCTCAACCATTTGCCTAACTTTCCCTAGATCTCATAGCATCCAAATGAAGATAACTATAAGTAAATTATATGATTTCCAAGCTCATTAGCTACGGAGATCAAGCGATTAAACCAAATGAGTACACATATGCTTCAAATGGGAAGTCCATTCACTTAGAATGATCTTATGGCTCTCAACCATTAGCCTAATCTTTCCCTAGATCTCATAGCATCCAAATGAAGAAACTAATAAGAATATTATATGATTTACAAGCTCATTAGCAATGGAGATCAAGAGATTAAACCAAATGAGACAAAAATGCTTCAAATGGGAAGTCCATCACTTAGAATGATCTTATGGGTCTCAACCATTAGCCTAATCTTTCCTAATCCTTCTAGATCTCATAGAATCCAAATGAAGATAACAATAAGAAAATTGGACGAATTACAAACTCATGAGCAATGGAGATCAAGCTATTAAACCAAATGGTGACAAAATGCTTAGAATGGGAAGTCCATCACTTAGAATGATCTTATGGCTCTCAACCACTTGAACTAATCTTTCCCTAGATCCAATAGCATCCAAATGAAGATAACAATAAGTAAATTATATGATTTCCAAGCTCATTAGCTATGGAGATCAAGGCTTAAAGCAAATTAGTAACACATATACTTCTAATGAGGAAGTCCTTCACTTAGAATAATCTTATGGCTGTCAACCATTAGCCTAATCTTTCCCTAGATCTCATAGCATCCAAATAAAGATAACTATAAGTAAATTATATGATTTACAAGCTCATCAGCTATGGAGATCAAGCTATTAAACCAAATTAGTACACATATACTTCAAATGAGAAGTCCTTCACTTAGAATGATCTTATAGCTCTCAACCATTTGCCAGGACATTCCCTAGATCTCATAGCATCCAAATAAAGATAGCTATAAGTAAATTATATGATTTCCAAGCTCATCAGCTGTGGAGATCAAGCGATTAAACCAAATTAGTACACATGCTATGCTTCTAATGGGAAGTCCTTCACTTAGAATGATCTTATGGCTCTCAACCATTAGCCTAATCTTTCCCTAGATCTCATAGCATCGAAATGAAGATAACAATAAGAATATTGGACGAATTACAAGCTCAAGAGCAATGGAGATCAAGAGATTAAACCAAATGGTGACAAAAATGCTTAGAATGGGAAGTCCATCACTTAGAATGATCTTATGGGTCTCAACCATTAGCCTAATCTTTTCCTAGATCTCATAGAATCCAAATGAAGGTAACAATAAGAAAATTGGATGAATTACAAACTCATGAGCAATGGAGATCAAGTGATTAAACCAAATGGTGACAAAAATGCTTAAAATGGGAAGTCCATCACTTAGAATGATCATTATGGCTCTCAAACCGTTGAACTAATCTCTCCCATGATCCAATAGCATCCAAATGAAGTTAACAATAAGTAAATTATACGTTTTCAAGCTCATTAGCTATGGAGATCAGGCTATTAAACCAAATGGTACACAAACTTTAGAATGAGAAGTCCTTCACTTAGAATAATCTTATGGCTGTCAACCATTAGCCTAACATTCCCTAGATCTCATAGCATCCAAATAAAGATAGCTATAAGTAAATTATATGATTTACAAGCTCATCGAGTGGGAGATCAAGCTATTAAAGCAAATTAGTACACATATGCTTCAAATGAGAAGTCCTTCACTTAGAATGATCTTATGGCTCTCAACCATTTGCCTAACATTCCCTAGATCTCATAGCATCCAAATAAAGATAACTATAAGTAAATTATATGATTTACAAGCTCATCAGCTATGAGATCAAGCGATTAAACCAAATTAGTACACATATGCTTCTAAATGGGAAGTCCATCACTTACAATGATCTTATGGCTCTCAACCATTAGCCTAATCTTTCCCTAGATCTCATAGCATCCAAATGAAGGTAACAATAAGAATATTGGATGAATTGCAAGCTCATGAGCGATGGAGATCGAGTGATTAAACCAAATGGTGACAAAAATGCATAGAATGGGAAGTCCATCACTTAGAATGATCTTATGGCTCTCAACCATTAGCCTAATCTTTCCCTAGATCTCATAGTATCCAAATGAAGGTAACAATAAGAAAATTAGATGAATCACAAGCTGATGAGCAATGGAGATCAAGCGATTAAACCAAATGGTGACAAAAATGCTTAGAATGGGAAGTCCATCACTTAGAATGATCTTATGGCTCTCAACCATTGGCCTAATCTCTCCCCATGATCCAATAGCATCCAAATGAAGTTAACAATAAGTAAATCATATGAATTTCCAAGCTCATTAGCTATGGAGATCAGGCTATTAAACCAAATTAGTACACATATATGTCTAATGAGAAGTCTTTCACTTAGAATAATCTTATGGCTGTCAACCATTAGCCGAATCATTCCCTAGATCTCATAGCATCCAAATAAAGATAACTATAAGTAAATTATATGATTTCAAGCTCATGAGCTATGGAGATCAAGCTATTAAACAAATGGTACACAATGCTTAGAATGAGAAGTCCTTCACTTAGAATGATCTTATAGCTCTCAACCATTTGCCTAATCTTCCCTAGATCTTGTAGCATCCAAATGAAGATAACTATAAGAAAATTAGACGACTTAGAAGCTCATGAGCGATGGAGATCAAGCGATTATACCAAATGGTGACAAACATTCTTAGAATGGGAAGTCTTTCACATAGAATGATCTAATGGCTCTCAACCATTGGCCTTATCTCTCCCATGATCTTATAGCATCCAAATGAAGATAACTATAAGTAAATTATATGATTTACAAGCTCATGAGCTGTGTAGATGAAGCGATTAAACCAAATGGTGACAAAAATGCTTAAAATAGGAAGTCCATCTGTTAGAATGATCTTATGGTTCTCAACCGTTAGCCTAATCTCTCCCATGATCTAATAGCATCGAAATGAAAAAACCTATATGTAAATTATATGATTTACAAGCTCATGAGTTGTGTAGATCTAGGGAATGATTAGGCTAATGGTTGAGAGCCATAAAATCATTCTAAAGGAAGGACTTCCCATTTGAAGCATATGTGTTCTCATTTGGTTTAATCGCTTGATCTTATGGTTAATGAACTGGTAAATCATATAATTTACTTATTGTTATCTTCATTTGGATACTATTGCATCTTGGGGAGAAATTAGGCCAATGGTTGAGAGCCATAAGATCATTCTTTGTGAAGGACTTCCCATTCTAAGCATGTTTCTCACCATTTGGGGTAATCGCTTGATCTATATTGTTCATGAGCTTGTAATTTGTCTAATCTTCTTATTGTTATCTTCATTTGGATGCTATGAGATCTAGGGAAAGATTAGGCTGATGGTTGAGAGCCATAAAATCATTCTAGGTAAAGGACTTCCCATTCTAAGCATTTTTGTCGCCATTTGGTTTAATCGATTGATCTACACAGCTCATGAGCTTGTAGGTGAAGGACTTCCCATTCTAAGCATGTTTGTCCCCATTTGGTATAATCGCTTGATCTCCATCGCTCATGAGCTTGTAATTCATCAAATTTTCTTATAGTTATCTTCATTTTGATGCTTTGAGATCTAGGGAAAGATTTGGCTAATGGTTGAGAGCTTGTTTATTCTAAGTGAAGGACTTCCCATTTGAAGCATATGTGTCCTAATTTGGTTTAATCGCTTGATCGCCATAGCTCATGAGCTTGTAAATTATATAATTTACTTATGTTATCTTCATTTGGATGTTATTAGATCATGGAAGATATTAGGTTAATGGTTGAGAGCCATAAGATCATTCTAAGTGAATGACTTCCCATTCTAAGCATGTTTGTCCCCATTTGGTATAATCGCTTGATCTCCATCGCTCATGAGCTTGTAATTCATCTAATTTTCTTATAGTTATCTTCATTTTGATGCTTTGAGATCTAGGGAAAGATTTGGCTAATGGTTGAGAGCCATAAGATCATTCTAAGTGAAGGACTCCCCATTTGAAGCATATGTGTCCTAATTTGGTTTAATCGCTTGATCGCCATAGCTCATGAGCTTGTAAATCATATAATTTACATATAGTTATCTTCATTTGGATGTTATTAGATCATGGGAGATATCAGGTTAATGGTTGAGAGCCAAAAGATCATTCTAAGTGAAAGACTTCCCATTCTAAGCATGTTTGTCACCATTTGGTATAATCGCTTGATCTCCATCACTCAAGAGCTTGTAATTCACTTAATTTTCTTCTAGTTATCTTCATTTGGGTTCCATGGGATCTAGGGAAGGATTAGGCAAATGGTTGAAAGCTATAAGATCTTTCTAAGTGAAGGACTTCCCATTTGAGGCATATGTGTTCTCATTTGGTTTAATCGCTTGATCTGCATAGGTAATGACCTTGTAAATCATATTATTTACTTATAGTTTTCTTCATTTGGATGCTATGAGATCTAGGGAAAGATTAGGCTAATGGTTGAGAGCCCTAAGATCATTCTAAGTGAAGGACTTCCCATTTGAAGCATATGTGTTCTCATTTGGTTTAATAGCTTGATCTCCAAAGCTAATGAGCTTGTAAATCATATAATTTACTTCAAGTTTTTTTCATTTGGATGCTATGAGATCTAGGGAAAGATTACGCTAATTGTTGAGAGCCATAAGATCATTCTTAATGAAGGACTTCCCATTTGTAGCGTATGTGTTCTCATTTGGTGTAATAGCTTGATCTCACAGCTAATGAGCTTGTAAATCATATAATTTACTTCTAGTTTTCTTCATTTGAGTTCTATGAGATCTAGGGAAAGATTACACTAATAGTTGAGTGCCATAAGATCATTCTAACTGAAGGACTTCCCATTTGAAGCATATGTGTTCTCATTTCGTGTAATCGCTTGATCTCCATAGCTAATGAGCTATTAAATCATATGATTTACTTATAGTTAAGTTCATTTGGATGCTATTAGACCATGGGAGAGATTAGGCCAATGTTTGAAAGCCATAAGATCATTCTAACTGAAACACTTCCCATTCTAAGAATGTTTGTCACCATTTGGTATAATCGCTTGATCTCCATAGCTAATGAGCTTGTAAATCATATATTTTACATATAGTTTTCTTCATTTGTATGTTATGAGATCTAGAGAAAGATTACGCTAATGGTTGAGAGCCATAACATCATTTTAAATGAAGGACTTCCCATTTGAAGCATATGTGTGATCATTTGGTGTAATCGCTTGATCTCCATAGCTAATGAGCTTGTAAACCATATAATTTACTTAAGGTATCTTCATTTGGAAGCTATTAGACCATGGGATAGATTAGGCCAATGTTTGATAGCTATAAGATCATTCTAAGTGAAAGACATCCCATTTTAAGCATGTTTGTCACCATTTGGTATAATCACTTGATCTCCACCCTTCATGATCTTGTAATTAATCTAATTTTCTTATTGTTATGTTTATTTGGATGCTATGAGATCTAGGGAAAGATTAGGTGAATGGTTGAGAGCCATAAGACCATTCTAAGTGAATGACCTCCTATTTGAAGCATATGTGTCCTCATTTAGTTTAATTGCTTGGTCTCCATAGCTAATGAGATTGTAAATCATATAATTTACTTAAGGTATCTTCATTTGGATGCTATTAGATCATGGGAGTGATTAGGCCAATGGTTTAGAGCTATAAGATCACTCTAAGTGAATGACTTCCCATTTTAAGTTTTTTTGTCATTTGGTATAATTGCTAATGTCAATCACTCATGAGCTTGTAATTTGTATAATTTTCTTATTGTTATCTTCATTTGGATGCTATGAGATCTAGGGAAAGATTAGTCAAATGGTTGAGAGCCATAAGATCATTCTAAGTGAAGGACTTCCCATTTGAAGCATATGTGTCCTAATTTGGTTTAATCGCTTGTTCGCCATAGCTCATGAGTTTGTAAACCATATAATTTACTTATAGTTACCTTCATTTGGATGCTATGAGATTTAGGGAAAGATAAGGATAATGGTTGAGAGCCATAAGATCATTAAAAGTGAAGGACTTCCCATTTGAAGTATATGTGTCCTCATTTGGTTTAATCGCTTGATCTCCACAGCTAATGAGCTTGTAAATCATATAATTTACTTATAGTTTCTTCATTTGGATGCTATTAGATCTAGGGAAAGATTAGGCTAATGGTTGAAAGCCATTAAATCATTCAAAGTGAAGCAATTCCCATTTGAAGTATATGTGTCCTCATTTGGTTTAATTGCTTGATCTCCACAGCTAATGAGCTTGTAAATCATATAATTTACTTAGGGTAAATGTGTTACATGAGGTAAAGTTAGGGTTTTTTGTGGCATTATCCCTTTAGGTTAATTACTTAATCTTAGGAGTTCACGAGCATGCAAATCACCTAATTTACTTGCAACCATCTTCTTTTTGATGCTATAAGTACTCGAGAGAGATTACTACAATGATTGAGACTCACAAGATTATTCTATGTGAAGAACTTCCAATTCTAAAAACGTTTGTTGTAATTTAGGTTAATGGGTTGATCTTGGAAGTTAATGACCTAGAAAATCATCTAACTTATTTATGATTATCTCCACCGGTCCTATTAGTACATTGAAAAGATTGGAGCAACTCTTGAGAGCGAGAAGATCATTCCAAGTGAAGAACTTCCTATTCTAAGAATATTTGTCACCATTTGGCTTAATCGCTTGATCTCCATAGCTCGTGAGCTTGTGAATCATCTAATTTACTTATAATCATCTTTACTTGGATACTTGGAAAAGATTAGAGCAATGGTTGAGTGCCACAAGACCATTTTAAGGAAGATCTTCCCTTTCAATGAATATTTGTCGGCATTTGGGTTAATTACTTGATCTCAGGAGTTCCCCAGCACTTAGAAATCATCTAATTTTTTTACAATTACCTTCATTTCTATGCTATAAGTACTTGGAAAAGAAAGGTGTGATGATGGAGAGCCACAACGTCATTCTAAGGGAAGAAATTGCCATTCTAAGAATGTTTCTCACCATTTGGGTTGATAGCTTGATCTTGGGATACGAGCTTGGAAATCATCTAACTTACATATAAATTATCTTCATTTAGATGCTATTCTTACTTGGGAAAGATTAGTATGATGGTTCAATGCCATAAGGTCATTCTAAGGGAAGACATTGCCATTTTAAGAACTTTTGTCACCATTTGGACTGATTGTTTGATCTTTGGAGCTCACAAGCTTGCAACTCATTTATGGTTCAATGCCATAAGATCATTCTAAGGGGAGAACTTCCTATTCTAAGAGTATTTGTTGCCATTTGGGTTAATTACTTAATCTTGGGAGTTCATGAGCTTGAAAATCACCTAATTTACTTACAACCATTTCCTTTTGATGCTATTAGTACTCAAGGGAGATTTGTACAATGATTGAGACTCACAAGAAGTGGAGATCAAGTGATTAAACCAAATGGTGACAAACATGCTTAGAATGGGAATTCCTTCACTTAGAATGATCTTTTGGCTCTCAACCATTGGCCTTATCTTTCCCAAGATCTAATAGCTTCCAAATGAATATAATTATAAGTAAATTAGATGATTTACAACCTCATGAGCTATGGAGATCAAGCGATTAAACCAAATGGTGACAAACATGCTTAGAATAGGAAGTCCTTCACTTAGAATGATCTGTTGGCTCTCAACCATTGGCCTTATCTTTCCCAAGATCTAATAGCATCCCAAATGAATATAATAACAAGTAAATTATATGATTTACAAGCACATGAGGTGTGGAGATCAAACAATTAAACTAAATGGGGACAAGCATGCTTAGAATGGAAAGTCCTTCACTTAGAATGATCCTATGGCACTTAACCACTAGCCAAATCTTTCCCAAGCTCTAATATTATGCAAATGAAGACAGCTATATGTAAATTATATGATTTAAAAGCTCATTAGCTATGGAGAGCAAGCGATTAAACCAAATGAGAACACATATGCTTGAAATGGGAAGTTCTTCACATAGAATGATCTTATGGCTCTCAACCATTAGCCTAATCATACCCTAGATCTCATAGCATCCGAATGAAGATAAATATAATTAAATTATAAGGTTTACAAGCTCATTAGCTATGGAGATCAAGCGATTAAATCAAATGAGAAAACATATGCTTCAAAGGGGAAGTTCTTCACATAGAATAATCTAATGGCTCTCAACCATTAGCCTAATCATACCCTAGATCTCATAGCATCCAAATGAAGATAAATATAAGTAAATTATATGATTTACAAGCTCATTAGCTATGGAGATCAAGCTATTAAACCAAATGAGAACACATATGCTTCAAATGGGAAGTTCTTCACATAGAATGATCATATGGCTCTCAACCGTTGAACTAATCTCTCCCCATGATCCAATAGCATCCACATGAAGTTAACAATAAGTAAATCATACGTTTTCCAAGCTCATTAGCTATGGAGATCAGGCTATTAAAGCAAATTAGTACACATATACTTCTAATGAGAAGTCCTTCACTTAGAATAATCTTATGGCTGTCAACCATTAGCCGAGACATTCCCTAGATCTCATAGCATCCAAATAAAGATAGCTATAAGTAAATTATATGATTTCCAAGCTCATCAGCTCTGGAGATCAGGCTATTAAAGCAAATTAGTACACATATACTTCTAATGAGAAGTCCTTCACTTAGAATGATCTTATGGCTCTCAACCATTTGCCGAGACATTCCCTAGATCTCATAGCATCCAAATAAAGATAGCTATAAGTAAATTATATGATTTCCAAGCTCATCAGCTCTGGAGATCAAGCGATTAAACCAAATTAGTACACATATGCTTCTAATGGGAAGTCCATCACTTACAATGATCTTATGGCTCTCAACCATTAGCCTAATCTTTCCCTAGATCTCATAGCATCCAAATGAAGGTAACAATAAGAATATTGGACGAATTACAAGCTCAAGAGCAATGGAGATCAAGAGATTAAACCAAATGGTGACAAAAATGCTTAGAATGGGAAGTCCATCACTTAGAATGATCTTATGGGTCTCAACCATTAGCCTAATCTTTTCCTAGATCTCATAGAATCCAAATGAAGGTAACAATAAGAAAATTGGACGAATTACAAACTCATGAGCAATGGAGATCAAGTGATTAAACCAAATGGTGACAAAAATGCTTAGAATGGGAAGTCCATCACTTAGAATGATCATATGGCTCTCAACCGTTGAACTAATCTCTCCCCATGATCCAATAGCATCCAAATGAAGTTAACAATAAGTAAATCATACGTTTTCCAAGCTCATTAGCTATGGAGATCAGGCTATTAAAGCAAATTAGTACACATATACTTCTAATGAGAAGTCCTTCACTTAGAATAATCTTATGGCTGTCAACCATTAGCCGAGACATTCCCTAGATCTCATAGCATCCAAATAAAGATAGCTATAAGTAAATTATATGATTTCCAAGCTCATCAGCTCTGGAGATCAGGCTATTAAAGCAAATTAGTACACATATACTTCTAATGAGAAGTCCTTCACTTAGAATGATCTTATAGCTCTCAACCATTTGCCAGGACATTCCCTAGATCTCATAGCATCCAAATAAAGATAGCTATAAGTAAATTATATGATTTCCAAGCTCATCAGCTCTGGAGATCAAGCGATTAAACCAAATTAGTACACATATGCTTCTAATGGGAAGTCCATCACTTACAATGATCTTATGGCTCTCAACCATTAGCCTAATCTTTCCCTAGATCTCATAGCATCCAAATGAAGGTAACAATAAGAATATTGGACGAATTACAAGCTCAAGAGCAATGGAGATCAAGAGATTAAACCAAATGGTGACAAAAATGCTTAGAATGGGAAGTCCATCACTTAGAATGATCTTATGGGTCTCAACCATTAGCCTAATCTTTTCCTAGATCTCATAGAATCCAAATGAAGGTAACAATAAGAAAATTGGACGAATTACAAACTCATGAGCAATGGAGATCAAGTGATTAAACCAAATGGTGACAAAAATGCTTAGAATGGGAAGTCCATCACTTAGAATGATCATATGGCTCTCAACCGTTGAACTAATCTCTCCCCATGATCCAATAGCATCCAAATGAAGTTAACAATAAGTAAATCATACGTTTTCCAAGCTCATTAGCTATGGAGATCAGGCTATTAAAGCAAATTAGTACACATATACTTCTAATGAGAAGTCCTTCACTTAGAATAATCTTATGGCTGTCAACCATTAGCCGAACATTCCCTAGATCTCATAGCATCCAAATAAAGATAGCTATAAGTAAATTATATGATTTCCAAGCTCATCAGCTCTGGAGATCAGGCTATTAAAGCAAATTAGTACACATATACTTCTAATGAGAAGTCCTTCACTTAGAATGATCTTATAGCTCTCAACCATTTGCCTAGGACATTCCCTAGATCTCATAGCATCCAAATAAAGATAGCTATAAGTAAATTATATGATTTCCAAGCTCATCAGCTATGGAGATCAAGCGATTAAACCAAATTAGTACACATATGCTTCTAATGGGAAGTCCATCACTTACAATGATCTTATGGCTCTCAACCATTAGCCTAATCTTTCCCTAGATCTCATAGCATCCAAATGAAGGTAACAATAAGAATATTGGACGAATTACAAGCTCAAGAGCAATGGAGATCAAGAGATTAAACCAAATGGTGACAAAAATGCTTAGAATGGGAAGTCCATCACTTAGAATGATCTTATGGGTCTCAACCATTAGCCTAATCTTTTCCTAGATCTCATAGAATCCAAATGAAGGTAACAATAAGAAAATTGGACGAATTACAAACTCATGAGCAATGGAGATCAAGTGATTAAACCAAATGGTGACAAAAATGCTTAGAATGGGAAGTCCATCACTTAGAATGATCATATGGCTCTCAACCATTGAACTAATCTTTCCCCATGATCCAATAGCATCCAAATGAAGTTAACAATAAGTAAATCATACGTTTTCCAAGCTCATTAGCTATGGAGATCAGGCTATTAAAGCAAATTAGTACACATATACTTCTAATGAGAAGTCCTTCACTTAGAATAATCTTATGGCTGTCAACCATTAGCCGAGACATTCCCTAGATCTCATAGCATCCAAATAAAGATAGCTATAAGTAAATTATATGATTTCAAGCTCATCAGCTATGAGATCAGGCTATTAAACCAAATTAGTACACATATACTTCTAATGAGAAGTCCTTCACTTAGAATGATCTTATAGCTCTCAACCATTTGCCAGGACATTCCCTAGATCTCATAGCATCCAAATAAAGATAGCTATAAGTAAATTATATGATTTCAAGCTCATCAGCTCTGGAGATCAAGCGATTAAACCAAATTAGTACACATATGCTTCTAAATGGGAAGTCCATCACTTACAATGATCTTATGGCTCTCAACCATTAGCCTAATCTTTCCCTAGATCTCATAGCATCCAAATGAAGGTAACAATAAGAATATTGGACGAATTACAAGCTCAAGAGCAATGGAGATCAAGAGATTAAACCAAATGGTGACAAAAATGCTTAGAATGGGAAGTCCATCACTTAGAATGATCTTATGGGTCTCAACCATTAGCCTAATCTTTTCCTAGATCTCATAGAATCCAAATGAAGGTAACAATAAGAAAATTGGACGAATTACAAACTCATGAGCAATGGAGATCAAGTGATTAAACCAAATGGTGACAAAAATGCTTAGAATGGGAAGTCCATCACTTAGAATGATCATATGGCTCTCAACCATTGAACTAATCTCTCCCCATGATCCAATAGCATCCAAATGAAGTTAACAATAAGTAAATCATACGTTTTCCAAGCTCATTAGCTATGGAGATCAGGCTATTAAAGCAAATTAGTACACATATACTTCTAATGAGAAGTCCTTCACTTAGAATAATCTTATGGCTGTCAACCATTAGCCTCCTCATTCCCTAGATCTCATAGCATCCAAATAAAGATAGCTATAAGTAAATTATATGATTTCCAAGCTCATCAGCTATGGAGATCAGCTATTAAAGCAAATTAGTACACATATACTTCTAATGAGAAGTCCTTCACTTAGAATGATCTTATAGCTCTCAACCATTTGCCAGGGACATTCCCTAGATCTCATAGCATCCAAATAAAGATAGCTATAAGTAAATTATATGATTTCCAAGCTCATCAGCTCATGGAGATCAAGCGATTAAACCAAATTAGTACACATATGCTTCTAATGGGAAGTCCATCACTTACAATGATCTTATGGCTCTCAACCATTAGCCTAATCTTTCCCTAGATCTCATAGCATCCAAATGAAGGTAACAATAAGAATATTGGACGAATTACAAGCTCAAGAGCAATGGAGATCAAGAGATTAAACCAAATGGTGACAAAAATGCTTAGAATGGGAAGTCCATCACTTAGAATGATCTTATGGGTCTCAACCATTAGCCTAATCTTTTCCTAGATCTCATAGAATCCAAATGAAGGTAACAATAAGAAAATTGGACGAATTACAAACTCATGAGCAATGGAGATCAAGTGATTAAACCAAATGGTGACAAAAATGCTTAGAATGGGAAGTCCATCACTTAGAATGATCATATGGCTCTCAACCATTGAACTAATCTCTCCCCATGATCCAATAGCATCCAAATGAAGTTAACAATAAGTAAATCATACGTTTTCCAAGCTCATTAGCTATGGAGATCAGGCTATTAAAGCAAATTAGTACACATATACTTCTAATGAGAAGTCCTTCACTTAGAATAATCTTATGGCTGTCAACCATTAGCCGAGACATTCCCTAGATCTCATAGCATCCAAATAAAGATAGCTATAAGTAAATTATATGATTTCCAAGCTCATCAGCTGTGGAGATCAGGCTATTAAAGCAAATTAGTACACATATACTTCTAATGAGAAGTCCTTCACTTAGAATGATCTTATAGCTCTCAACCATTTGCCTAGGACATTCCCTAGATCTCATAGCATCCAAATAAAGATAGCTATAAGTAAATTATATGATTTCAAGCTCATCGGCTATGGAGATCAAGCGATTAAACCAAATTAGTACACATATGCTTCTAATGGGAAGTCCATCACTTACAATGATCTTATGGCTCTCAACCATTAGCCTAATCTTTCCCTAGATCTCATAGCATCCAAATGAAGGTAACAATAAGAATATTGGACGAATTACAAGCTCAAGAGCAATGGAGATCAAGAGATTAAACCAAATGGTGACAAAAATGCTTAGAATGGGAAGTCCATCACTTAGAATGATCTTATGGGTCTCAACCATTAGCCTAATCTTTTCCTAGATCTCATAGAATCCAAATGAAGGTAACAATAAGAAAATTGGACGAATTACAAACTCATGAGCAATGGAGATCAAGTGATTAAACCAAATGGTGACAAAAATGCTTAGAATGGGAAGTCCATCACTTAGAATGATCATATGGCTCTCAACCGTTGAACTAATCTCTCCCCATGATCCAATAGCATCCAAATGAAGTTAACAATAAGTAAATCATACGTTTTCCAAGCTCATTAGCTATGGAGATCAGGCTATTAAAGCAAATTAGTACACATATACTTCTAATGAGAAGTCCTTCACTTAGAATAATCTTATGGCTGTCAACCATTAGCCTAGACATTCCCTAGATCTCATAGCATCCAAATAAAGATAGCTATAAGTAAATTATATGATTTCAAGCTCATCAGCTCTGGAGATCAAGGCTATTAAAGCAAATTAGTACACATATACTTCTAATGAGAAGTCCTTCACTTAGAATGATCTTATAGCTCTCAACCATTTGCCTAACATTCCCTAGATCTCATAGCATCCAAATAAAGATAGCTATAAGTAAATTATATGATTTCAAGCTCATCAGAGCTATGAGATCAAGCGATTAAACCAAATTAGTACACATATGCTTCAAATGGGAAGTCCATCACTTACAATGATCTTATGGCTCTCAACCATTAGCCTAATCTTTCCCTAGATCTCATAGCATCCAAATGAAGGTAACAATAAGAATATTGGACGAATTACAAGCTCAAGAGCAATGGAGATCAAGAGATTAAACCAAATGGTGACAAAAATGCTTAGAATGGGAAGTCCATCACTTAGAATGATCTTATGGGTCTCAACCATTAGCCTAATCTTTTCCTAGATCTCATAGAATCCAAATGAAGGTAACAATAAGAAAATTGGACGAATTACAAACTCATGAGCAATGGAGATCAAGTGATTAAACCAAATGGTGACAAAAATGCTTAGAATGGGAAGTCCATCACTTAGAATGATCATATGGCTCTCAACCGTTGAACTAATCTCTCCCCATGATCCAATAGCATCCAAATGAAGTTAACAATAAGTAAATCATACGTTTTCCAAGCTCATTAGCTATGGAGATCAGGCTATTAAAGCAAATTAGTACACATATACTTCTAATGAGAAGTCCTTCACTTAGAATAATCTTATGGCTGTCAACCATTAGCCGAGACATTCCCTAGATCTCATAGCATCCAAATAAAGATAGCTATAAGTAAATTATATGATTTCCAAGCTCATCAGCTCTGGAGATCAGGCTATTAAAGCAAATTAGTACACATATACTTCTAATGAGAAGTCCTTCACTTAGAATGATCTTATAGCTCTCAACCATTTGCCAACATTCCCTAGATCTCATAGCATCCAAATAAAGATAGCTATAAGTAAATTATATGATTTCCAAGCTCATCAGCTCTGGAGATCAAGCGATTAAACCAAATTAGTACACATATGCTTCTAATGGGAAGTCCATCACTTACAATGATCTTATGGCTCTCAACCATTAGCCTAATCTTTCCCTAGATCTCATAGCATCCAAATGAAGGTAACAATAAGAATATTGGACGAATTACAAGCTCAAGAGCAATGGAGATCAAGAGATTAAACCAAATGGTGACAAAAATGCTTAGAATGGGAAGTCCATCACTTAGAATGATCTTATGGGTCTCAACCATTAGCCTAATCTTTTCCTAGATCTCATAGAATCCAAATGAAGGTAACAATAAGAAAATTGGACGAATTACAAACTCATGAGCAATGGAGATCAAGTGATTAAACCAAATGGTGACAAAAATGCTTAGAATGGGAAGTCCATCACTTAGAATGATCATATGGCTCTCAACCGTTGAACTAATCTCTCCCCATGATCCAATAGCATCCAAATGAAGTTAACAATAAGTAAATCATACGTTTTCCAAGCTCATTAGCTATGGAGATCAGGCTATTAAAGCAAATTAGTACACATATACTTCTAATGAGAAGTCCTTCACTTAGAATAATCTTATGGCTGTCAACCATTAGCCGAGACATTCCCTAGATCTCATAGCATCCAAATAAAGATAGCTATAAGTAAATTATATGATTTCCAAGCTCATCAGCTCTGGAGATCAGGCTATTAAAGCAAATTAGTACACATATACTTCTAATGAGAAGTCCTTCACTTAGAATGATCTTATAGCTCTCAACCATTTGCCAGGACATTCCCTAGATCTCATAGCATCCAAATAAAGATAGCTATAAGTAAATTATATGATTTCCAAGCTCATCAGCTCGGAGATCAAGCGATTAAACCAAATTAGTACACATATGCTTCTAATGGGAAGTCCATCACTTACAATGATCTTATGGCTCTCAACCATTAGCCTAATCTTTCCCTAGATCTCATAGCATCCAAATGAAGGTAACAATAAGAATATTGGACGAATTACAAGCTCAAGAGCAATGGAGATCAAGAGATTAAACCAAATGGTGACAAAAATGCTTAGAATGGGAAGTCCATCACTTAGAATGATCTTATGGGTCTCAACCATTAGCCTAATCTTTTCCTAGATCTCATAGAATCCAAATGAAGGTAACAATAAGAAAATTGGACGAATTACAAACTCATGAGCAATGGAGATCAAGTGATTAAACCAAATGGTGACAAAAATGCTTAGAATGGGAAGTCCATCACTTAGAATGATCATATGGCTCTCAACCGTTGAACTAATCTCTCCCCATGATCCAATAGCATCCAAATGAAGTTAACAATAAGTAAATCATACGTTTTCCAAGCTCATTAGCTATGGAGATCAGGCTATTAAAGCAAATTAGTACACATATACTTCTAATGAGAAGTCCTTCACTTAGAATAATCTTATGGCTGTCAACCATTAGCCGAGACATTCCCTAGATCTCATAGCATCCAAATAAAGATAGCTATAAGTAAATTATATGATTTCCAAGCTCATCAGCTCTGGAGATCAGGCTATTAAAGCAAATTAGTACACATATACTTCTAATGAGAAGTCCTTCACTTAGAATGATCTTATAGCTCTCAACCATTTGCCAGGACATTCCCTAGATCTCATAGCATCCAAATAAAGATAGCTATAAGTAAATTATATGATTTCCAAGCTCATCAGCTCTGGAGATCAAGCGATTAAACCAAATTAGTACACATATGCTTCTAATGGGAAGTCCATCACTTACAATGATCTTATGGCTCTCAACCATTAGCCTAATCTTTCCCTAGATCTCATAGCATCCAAATGAAGGTAACAATAAGAATATTGGACGAATTACAAGCTCAAGAGCAATGGAGATCAAGAGATTAAACCAAATGGTGACAAAAATGCTTAGAATGGGAAGTCCATCACTTAGAATGATCTTATGGGTCTCAACCATTAGCCTAATCTTTTCCTAGATCTCATAGAATCCAAATGAAGGTAACAATAAGAAAATTGGACGAATTACAAACTCATGAGCAATGGAGATCAAGTGATTAAACCAAATGGTGACAAAAATGCTTAGAATGGGAAGTCCATCACTTAGAATGATCATATGGCTCTCAACCGTTGAACTAATCTCTCCCCATGATCCAATAGCATCCAAATGAAGTTAACAATAAGTAAATCATACGTTTTCCAAGCTCATTAGCTATGGAGATCAGGCTATTAAAGCAAATTAGTACACATATACTTCTAATGAGAAGTCCTTCACTTAGAATAATCTTATGGCTGTCAACCATTAGCCGAGACATTCCCTAGATCTCATAGCATCCAAATAAAGATAGCTATAAGTAAATTATATGATTTCCAAGCTCATCAGCTCTGGAGATCAGGCTATTAAAGCAAATTAGTACACATATACTTCTAATGAGAAGTCCTTCACTTAGAATGATCTTATAGCTCTCAACCATTTGCCGGGACATTCCCTAGATCTCATAGCATCCAAATAAAGATAGCTATAAGTAAATTATATGATTTCCAAGCTCATCAGCTCTGGAGATCAAGCGATTAAACCAAATTAGTACACATATGCTTCTAATGGGAAGTCCATCACTTACAATGATCTTATGGCTCTCAACCATTAGCCTAATCTTTCCCTAGATCTCATAGCATCCAAATGAAGGTAACAATAAGAATATTGGACGAATTACAAGCTCAAGAGCAATGGAGATCAAGAGATTAAACCAAATGGTGACAAAAATGCTTAGAATGGGAAGTCCATCACTTAGAATGATCTTATGGGTCTCAACCATTAGCCTAATCTTTTCCTAGATCTCATAGAATCCAAATGAAGGTAACAATAAGAAAATTGGACGAATTACAAACTCATGAGCAATGGAGATCAAGTGATTAAACCAAATGGTGACAAAAATGCTTAGAATGGGAAGTCCATCACTTAGAATGATCATATGGCTCTCAACCGTTGAACTAATCTCTCCCCATGATCCAATAGCATCCAAATGAAGTTAACAATAAGTAAATCATACGTTTTCCAAGCTCATTAGCTATGGAGATCAGGCTATTAAAGCAAATTAGTACACATATACTTCTAATGAGAAGTCCTTCACTTAGAATAATCTTATGGCTGTCAACCATTAGCCGAGACATTCCCTAGATCTCATAGCATCCAAATAAAGATAGCTATAAGTAAATTATATGATTTCCAAGCTCATCAGCTCTGGAGATCAGGCTATTAAAGCAAATTAGTACACATATACTTCTAATGAGAAGTCCTTCACTTAGAATGATCTTATAGCTCTCAACCATTTGCCTAATCTTCCCCTAGATCTTGTAGCATCCAAATGAAGATAACTATAAGAAAATTAGACGACTTAGAAGCTCATGAGCGATGGAGATCAAGCGATTATACCAAATGGTGACAAACATTCTTAGAATGGGAAGTCTTTCACATAGAATGATCTAATGGCTCTCAACCATTGGCCTTATCTCTCCCATGATCTTATAGCATCCAAATGAAGATAACTATAAGTAAATTATATGATTTACAAGCTCATGAGCTGTGTAGATGAAGCGATTAAACCAAATGGTGACAAAAATGCTTAAAATAGGAAGTCCATCTGTTAGAATGATCTTATGGTTCTCAACCGTTAGCCTAATCTCTCCCATGATCTAATAGCATCGAAATGAAAAACCTATATGTAAATTATATGATTTACAAGCTCATGAGTTGTGTAGATCTAGGGAATGATTAGGCTAATGGTTGAGAGCCATAAAATCATTCTAAAGGAAGGACTTCCCATTTGAAGCATATGTGTTCTCATTTGGTTTAATCGCTTGATCTTATGGTTAATGAACTGGTAAATCATATAATTTACTTATTGTTATCTTCATTTGGATACTATTGCATCTTGGGGAGAAATTAGGCCAATGGTTGAGAGCCATAAGATCATTCTTTGTGAAGGACTTCCCATTCTAAGCATGTTTCTCACCATTTGGGGTAATCGCTTGATCTATATTGTTCATGAGCTTGTAATTTGTCTAATCTTCTTATTGTTATCTTCATTTGGATGCTATGAGATCTAGGGAAAGATTAGGCTGATGGTTGAGAGCCATAAAATCATTCTAGGTAAAGGACTTCCCATTCTAAGCATTTTTGTCGCCATTTGGTTTAA
>CM024685.1:22005006-22129722 GCA_014182735.1 Corymbia maculata
AGATCAAGCAATTAACCCGAATGATAAGAAGCATTATCAAAATTGGAAGTTCTTCTCTTTGGTTCATCTTATGACCCTTGGCTACTTCTCTAATCTTTCTAAAGAGCTAATAGGATTAAGGTGAAGGTAATTGCAAGAAAATTAACCCAAATGGGGATAAACACCCTTATAATAGAAAGTTCATCAATTAGAAAGAACATATGGCTCTCAAACTTTGGTCCACTACTTTCCAAGCCCGAATAGTTTCAAAGTGAAGGCAATTATATGTAAATGACATAATTTGCAAGCCCGTGAACTGCGAAGTTCAAGCAATTAGACCAAATGGTAAGAAGCATTATTAGAATTGAAAGTTCTTCCCTTTGGTTCCTCTTATGACCCTCTACCACTTCTCTAACCTTTCTACAGAGCTAATAGGGTTAAGGTGAAGGTAATCGAAAGAAAATTACAAGATTGTAGGCACGTGAACTCCCATGATCAAATAATTAACCCAAATAGGGATAAACACTCTTATAAAGGAAGGTTCTTCACTTAGAAAGATCATAAGGCTCTCAACCATTGGTCCACCACTTTCCAAGCTCAAATAGCTTCAAAGTGAAGGTAATTATAAGTAAATGACATGATTTCTAAGCCCGTGAACTCCCAAGTTCAAGCAATTAACCCTAATGGTAAGAAGCATTATCAGAATTGGAAGCTCTTCCCTTTGGTTCATTTTTTGACCCTCTACCACTTCTCTAATCTTTCTAAAGAGCAAATAGGATTAAGGTGAAAGTAATCGAAAGAAAATTACAAGATTGCAGGCACATGAACTCCCATGATCATGTAATTAACCCAAATAGGAATAAACACTGTTATAATGGAAGGTTCTTCACTTAGAAAGTTGATATGGCTCTCAACCTTTGCTCTAATACATTCCAAGCTGAAATAGCTTTAAAGTGAAGTTAATTATAAGTAAATGATAGGATTTCCAAGCCTGTGAACTCCCAAGATCAAGCAATTAACCCGAATGATAAGAAGCATTATCAAAATTGGAAGTTCTTCTCTTTGGTTCATCTTATGACCCTTGGCTACTTCTCTAATCTTTCTAAAGAGCTAATAGGATTAAGGTGAAGGTAATTGCAAGAAAATTAACCCAAATGGGGATAAACACCCTTATAATAGAAAGTTCATCAATTAGAAAGAACATATGGCTCTCAAACTTTGGTCCACTACTTTCCAAGCCCGAATAGTTTCAAAGTGAAGGCAATTATATGTAAATGACATAATTTGCAAGCCCGTGAACTGCGAAGTTCAAGCAATTAGACCAAATGGTAAGAAGCATTATTAGAATTGAAAGTTCTTCCCTTTGGTTCCTCTTATGACCCTCTACCACTTCTCTAACCTTTCTACAGAGCTAATAGGGTTAAGGTGAAGGTAATCGAAAGAAAATTACAAGATTGTAGGCACGTGAACTCCCATGATCAAATAATTAACCCAAATAGGGATAAACACTCTTATAAAGGAAGGTTCTTCACTTAGAAAGATCATAAGGCTCTCAACCATTGGTCCACCACTTTCCAAGCTCAAATAGCTTCAAAGTGAAGGTAATTATAAGTAAATGACATGATTTCTAAGCCCGTGAACTCCCAAGTTCAAGCAATTAACCCTAATGGTAAGAAGCATTATCAGAATTGGAAGCTCTTCCCTTTGGTTCATTTTTTGACCCTCTACCACTTCTCTAATCTTTCTAAAGAGCAAATAGGATTAAGGTGAAAGTAATCGAAAGAAAATTACAAGATTGCAGGCACATGAACTCCCATGATCATGTAATTAACCCAAATAGGAATAAACACTGTTATAATGGAAGGTTCTTCACTTAGAAAGTTGATATGGCTCTCAACCTTTGCTCTAATACATTCCAAGCTGAAATAGCTTTAAAGTGAAGTTAATTATAAGTAAATGATAGGATTTCCAAGCCTGTGAACTCCCAAGATCAAGCAATTAACCCGAATGATAAGAAGCATTATCAAAATTGGAAGTTCTTCTCTTTGGTTCATCTTATGACCCTTGGCTACTTCTCTAATCTTTCTAAAGAGCTAATAGGATTAAGGTGAAGGTAATTGCAAGAAAATTAACCCAAATGGGGATAAACACCCTTATAATAGAAAGTTCATCAATTAGAAAGAACATATGGCTCTCAAACTTTGGTCCACTACTTTCCAAGCCCGAATAGTTTCAAAGTGAAGGCAATTATATGTAAATGACATAATTTGCAAGCCCGTGAACTGCGAAGTTCAAGCAATTAGACCAAATGGTAAGAAGCATTATTAGAATTGAAAGTTCTTCCCTTTGGTTCCTCTTATGACCCTCTACCACTTCTCTAACCTTTCTACAGAGCTAATAGGGTTAAGGTGAAGGTAATCGAAAGAAAATTACAAGATTGTAGGCACGTGAACTCCCATGATCAAATAATTAACCCAAATAGGGATAAACACTCTTATAAAGGAAGGTTCTTCACTTAGAAAGATCATAAGGCTCTCAACCATTGGTCCACCACTTTCCAAGCTCAAATAGCTTCAAAGTGAAGGTAATTATAAGTAAATGACATGATTTCTAAGCCCGTGAACTCCCAAGTTCAAGCAATTAACCCTAATGGTAAGAAGCATTATCAGAATTGGAAGCTCTTCCCTTTGGTTCATTTTTTGACCCTCTACCACTTCTCTAATCTTTCTAAAGAGCAAATAGGATTAAGGTGAAAGTAATCGAAAGAAAATTACAAGATTGCAGGCACATGAACTCCCATGATCATGTAATTAACCCAAATAGGAATAAACACTGTTATAATGGAAGGTTCTTCACTTAGAAAGTTGATATGGCTCTCAACCTTTGCTCTAATACATTCCAAGCTGAAATAGCTTTAAAGTGAAGTTAATTATAAGTAAATGATAGGATTTCCAAGCCTGTGAACTCCCAAGATCAAGCAATTAACCCGAATGATAAGAAGCATTATCAAAATTGGAAGTTCTTCTCTTTGGTTCATCTTATGACCCTTGGCTACTTCTCTAATCTTTCTAAAGAGCTAATAGGATTAAGGTGAAGGTAATTGCAAGAAAATTAACCCAAATGGGGATAAACACCCTTATAATAGAAAGTTCATCAATTAGAAAGAACATATGGCTCTCAAACTTTGGTCCACTACTTTCCAAGCCCGAATAGTTTCAAAGTGAAGGCAATTATATGTAAATGACATAATTTGCAAGCCCGTGAACTGCGAAGTTCAAGCAATTAGACCAAATGGTAAGAAGCATTATTAGAATTGAAAGTTCTTCCCTTTGGTTCCTCTTATGACCCTCTACCACTTCTCTAACCTTTCTACAGAGCTAATAGGGTTAAGGTGAAGGTAATCGAAAGAAAATTACAAGATTGTAGGCACGTGAACTCCCATGATCAAATAATTAACCCAAATAGGGATAAACACTCTTATAAAGGAAGGTTCTTCACTTAGAAAGATCATAAGGCTCTCAACCATTGGTCCACCACTTTCCAAGCTCAAATAGCTTCAAAGTGAAGGTAATTATAAGTAAATGACATGATTTCTAAGCCCGTGAACTCCCAAGTTCAAGCAATTAACCCTAATGGTAAGAAGCATTATCAGAATTGGAAGCTCTTCCCTTTGGTTCATTTTTTGACCCTCTACCACTTCTCTAATCTTTCTAAAGAGCAAATAGGATTAAGGTGAAAGTAATCGAAAGAAAATTACAAGATTGCAGGCACATGAACTCCCATGATCATGTAATTAACCCAAATAGGAATAAACACTGTTATAATGGAAGGTTCTTCACTTAGAAAGTTGATATGGCTCTCAACCTTTGCTCTAATACATTCCAAGCTGAAATAGCTTTAAAGTGAAGTTAATTATAAGTAAATGATAGGATTTCCAAGCCTGTGAACTCCCAAGATCAAGCAATTAACCCGAATGATAAGAAGCATTATCAAAATTGGAAGTTCTTCTCTTTGGTTCATCTTATGACCCTTGGCTACTTCTCTAATCTTTCTAAAGAGCTAATAGGATTAAGGTGAAGGTAATTGCAAGAAAATTAACCCAAATGGGGATAAACACCCTTATAATAGAAAGTTCATCAATTAGAAAGAACATATGGCTCTCAAACTTTGGTCCACTACTTTCCAAGCCCGAATAGTTTCAAAGTGAAGGCAATTATATGTAAATGACATAATTTGCAAGCCCGTGAACTGCGAAGTTCAAGCAATTAGACCAAATGGTAAGAAGCATTATTAGAATTGAAAGTTCTTCCCTTTGGTTCCTCTTATGACCCTCTACCACTTCTCTAACCTTTCTACAGAGCTAATAGGGTTAAGGTGAAGGTAATCGAAAGAAAATTACAAGATTGTAGGCACGTGAACTCCCATGATCAAATAATTAACCCAAATAGGGATAAACACTCTTATAAAGGAAGGTTCTTCACTTAGAAAGATCATAAGGCTCTCAACCATTGGTCCACCACTTTCCAAGCTCAAATAGCTTCAAAGTGAAGGTAATTATAAGTAAATGACATGATTTCTAAGCCCGTGAACTCCCAAGTTCAAGCAATTAACCCTAATGGTAAGAAGCATTATCAGAATTGGAAGCTCTTCCCTTTGGTTCATTTTTTGACCCTCTACCACTTCTCTAATCTTTCTAAAGAGCAAATAGGATTAAGGTGAAAGTAATCGAAAGAAAATTACAAGATTGCAGGCACATGAACTCCCATGATCATGTAATTAACCCAAATAGGAATAAACACTGTTATAATGGAAGGTTCTTCACTTAGAAAGTTGATATGGCTCTCAACCTTTGCTCTAATACATTCCAAGCTGAAATAGCTTTAAAGTGAAGTTAATTATAAGTAAATGATAGGATTTCCAAGCCTGTGAACTCCCAAGATCAAGCAATTAACCCGAATGATAAGAAGCATTATCAAAATTGGAAGTTCTTCTCTTTGGTTCATCTTATGACCCTTGGCTACTTCTCTAATCTTTCTAAAGAGCTAATAGGATTAAGGTGAAGGTAATTGCAAGAAAATTAGAAGATTGCAAGCACTTGAAAATTAACCCAAATGGGGATAAACACCCTTATAATAGAAAGTTCATCAATTAGAAAGAACATATGGCTCTCAAACTTTGGTCCACTACTTTCCAAGCCCGAATAGTTTCAAAGTGAAGGCAATTATATGTAAATGACATAATTTGCAAGCCCGTGAACTGCGAAGTTCAAGCAATTAGACCAAATGGTAAGAAGCATTATTAGAATTGAAAGTTCTTCCCTTTGGTTCCTCTTATGACCCTCTACCACTTCTCTAACCTTTCTACAGAGCTAATAGGGTTAAGGTGAAGGTAATCGAAAGAAAATTACAAGATTGTAGGCACGTGAACTCCCATGATCAAATAATTAACCCAAATAGGGATAAACACTCTTATAAAGGAAGGTTCTTCACTTAGAAAGATCATAAGGCTCTCAACCATTGGTCCACCACTTTCCAAGCTCAAATAGCTTCAAAGTGAAGGTAATTATAAGTAAATGACATGATTTCTAAGCCCGTGAACTCCCAAGTTCAAGCAATTAACCCTAATGGTAAGAAGCATTATCAGAATTGGAAGCTCTTCCCTTTGGTTCATTTTTTGACCCTCTACCACTTCTCTAATCTTTCTAAAGAGCAAATAGGATTAAGGTGAAAGTAATCGAAAGAAAATTACAAGATTGCAGGCACATGAACTCCCATGATCATGTAATTAACCCAAATAGGAATAAACACTGTTATAATGGAAGGTTCTTCACTTAGAAAGTTGATATGGCTCTCAACCTTTGCTCTAATACATTCCAAGCTGAAATAGCTTTAAAGTGAAGTTAATTATAAGTAAATGATAGGATTTCCAAGCCTGTGAACTCCCAAGATCAAGCAATTAACCCGAATGATAAGAAGCATTATCAAAATTGGAAGTTCTTCTCTTTGGTTCATCTTATGACCCTTGGCTACTTCTCTAATCTTTCTAAAGAGCTAATAGGATTAAGGTGAAGGTAATTGCAAGAAAATTAACCCAAATGGGGATAAACACCCTTATAATAGAAAGTTCATCAATTAGAAAGAACATATGGCTCTCAAACTTTGGTCCACTACTTTCCAAGCCCGAATAGTTTCAAAGTGAAGGCAATTATATGTAAATGACATAATTTGCAAGCCCGTGAACTGCGAAGTTCAAGCAATTAGACCAAATGGTAAGAAGCATTATTAGAATTGAAAGTTCTTCCCTTTGGTTCCTCTTATGACCCTCTACCACTTCTCTAACCTTTCTACAGAGCTAATAGGGTTAAGGTGAAGGTAATCGAAAGAAAATTACAAGATTGTAGGCACGTGAACTCCCATGATCAAATAATTAACCCAAATAGGGATAAACACTCTTATAAAGGAAGGTTCTTCACTTAGAAAGATCATAAGGCTCTCAACCATTGGTCCACCACTTTCCAAGCTCAAATAGCTTCAAAGTGAAGGTAATTATAAGTAAATGACATGATTTCTAAGCCCGTGAACTCCCAAGTTCAAGCAATTAACCCTAATGGTAAGAAGCATTATCAGAATTGGAAGCTCTTCCCTTTGGTTCATTTTTTGACCCTCTACCACTTCTCTAATCTTTCTAAAGAGCAAATAGGATTAAGGTGAAAGTAATCGAAAGAAAATTACAAGATTGCAGGCACATGAACTCCCATGATCATGTAATTAACCCAAATAGGAATAAACACTGTTATAATGGAAGGTTCTTCACTTAGAAAGTTGATATGGCTCTCAACCTTTGCTCTAATACATTCCAAGCTGAAATAGCTTTAAAGTGAAGTTAATTATAAGTAAATGATAGGATTTCCAAGCCTGTGAACTCCCAAGATCAAGCAATTAACCCGAATGATAAGAAGCATTATCAAAATTGGAAGTTCTTCTCTTTGGTTCATCTTATGACCCTTGGCTACTTCTCTAATCTTTCTAAAGAGCTAATAGGATTAAGGTGAAGGTAATTGCAAGAAAATTAACCCAAATGGGGATAAACACCCTTATAATAGAAAGTTCATCAATTAGAAAGAACATATGGCTCTCAAACTTTGGTCCACTACTTTCCAAGCCCGAATAGTTTCAAAGTGAAGGCAATTATATGTAAATGACATAATTTGCAAGCCCGTGAACTGCGAAGTTCAAGCAATTAGACCAAATGGTAAGAAGCATTATTAGAATTGAAAGTTCTTCCCTTTGGTTCCTCTTATGACCCTCTACCACTTCTCTAACCTTTCTACAGAGCTAATAGGGTTAAGGTGAAGGTAATCGAAAGAAAATTACAAGATTGTAGGCACGTGAACTCCCATGATCAAATAATTAACCCAAATAGGGATAAACACTCTTATAAAGGAAGGTTCTTCACTTAGAAAGATCATAAGGCTCTCAACCATTGGTCCACCACTTTCCAAGCTCAAATAGCTTCAAAGTGAAGGTAATTATAAGTAAATGACATGATTTCTAAGCCCGTGAACTCCCAAGTTCAAGCAATTAACCCTAATGGTAAGAAGCATTATCAGAATTGGAAGCTCTTCCCTTTGGTTCATTTTTTGACCCTCTACCACTTCTCTAATCTTTCTAAAGAGCAAATAGGATTAAGGTGAAAGTAATCGAAAGAAAATTACAAGATTGCAGGCACATGAACTCCCATGATCATGTAATTAACCCAAATAGGAATAAACACTGTTATAATGGAAGGTTCTTCACTTAGAAAGTTGATATGGCTCTCAACCTTTGCTCTAATACATTCCAAGCTGAAATAGCTTTAAAGTGAAGTTAATTATAAGTAAATGATAGGATTTCCAAGCCTGTGAACTCCCAAGATCAAGCAATTAACCCGAATGATAAGAAGCATTATCAAAATTGGAAGTTCTTCTCTTTGGTTCATCTTATGACCCTTGGCTACTTCTCTAATCTTTCTAAAGAGCTAATAGGATTAAGGTGAAGGTAATTGCAAGAAAATTAACCCAAATGGGGATAAACACCCTTATAATAGAAAGTTCATCAATTAGAAAGAACATATGGCTCTCAAACTTTGGTCCACTACTTTCCAAGCCCGAATAGTTTCAAAGTGAAGGCAATTATATGTAAATGACATAATTTGCAAGCCCGTGAACTGCGAAGTTCAAGCAATTAGACCAAATGGTAAGAAGCATTATTAGAATTGAAAGTTCTTCCCTTTGGTTCCTCTTATGACCCTCTACCACTTCTCTAACCTTTCTACAGAGCTAATAGGGTTAAGGTGAAGGTAATCGAAAGAAAATTACAAGATTGTAGGCACGTGAACTCCCATGATCAAATAATTAACCCAAATAGGGATAAACACTCTTATAAAGGAAGGTTCTTCACTTAGAAAGATCATAAGGCTCTCAACCATTGGTCCACCACTTTCCAAGCTCAAATAGCTTCAAAGTGAAGGTAATTATAAGTAAATGACATGATTTCTAAGCCCGTGAACTCCCAAGTTCAAGCAATTAACCCTAATGGTAAGAAGCATTATCAGAATTGGAAGCTCTTCCCTTTGGTTCATTTTTTGACCCTCTACCACTTCTCTAATCTTTCTAAAGAGCAAATAGGATTAAGGTGAAAGTAATCGAAAGAAAATTACAAGATTGCAGGCACATGAACTCCCATGATCATGTAATTAACCCAAATAGGAATAAACACTGTTATAATGGAAGGTTCTTCACTTAGAAAGTTGATATGGCTCTCAACCTTTGCTCTAATACATTCCAAGCTGAAATAGCTTTAAAGTGAAGTTAATTATAAGTAAATGATAGGATTTCCAAGCCTGTGAACTCCCAAGATCAAGCAATTAACCCGAATGATAAGAAGCATTATCAAAATTGGAAGTTCTTCTCTTTGGTTCATCTTATGACCCTTGGCTACTTCTCTAATCTTTCTAAAGAGCTAATAGGATTAAGGTGAAGGTAATTGCAAGAAAATTAACCCAAATGGGGATAAACACCCTTATAATAGAAAGTTCATCAATTAGAAAGAACATATGGCTCTCAAACTTTGGTCCACTACTTTCCAAGCCCGAATAGTTTCAAAGTGAAGGCAATTATATGTAAATGACATAATTTGCAAGCCCGTGAACTGCGAAGTTCAAGCAATTAGACCAAATGGTAAGAAGCATTATTAGAATTGAAAGTTCTTCCCTTTGGTTCCTCTTATGACCCTCTACCACTTCTCTAACCTTTCTACAGAGCTAATAGGGTTAAGGTGAAGGTAATCGAAAGAAAATTACAAGATTGTAGGCACGTGAACTCCCATGATCAAATAATTAACCCAAATAGGGATAAACACTCTTATAAAGGAAGGTTCTTCACTTAGAAAGATCATAAGGCTCTCAACCATTGGTCCACCACTTTCCAAGCTCAAATAGCTTCAAAGTGAAGGTAATTATAAGTAAATGACATGATTTCTAAGCCCGTGAACTCCCAAGTTCAAGCAATTAACCCTAATGGTAAGAAGCATTATCAGAATTGGAAGCTCTTCCCTTTGGTTCATTTTTTGACCCTCTACCACTTCTCTAATCTTTCTAAAGAGCAAATAGGATTAAGGTGAAAGTAATCGAAAGAAAATTACAAGATTGCAGGCACATGAACTCCCATGATCATGTAATTAACCCAAATAGGAATAAACACTGTTATAATGGAAGGTTCTTCACTTAGAAAGTTGATATGGCTCTCAACCTTTGCTCTAATACATTCCAAGCTGAAATAGCTTTAAAGTGAAGTTAATTATAAGTAAATGATAGGATTTCCAAGCCTGTGAACTCCCAAGATCAAGCAATTAACCCGAATGATAAGAAGCATTATCAAAATTGGAAGTTCTTCTCTTTGGTTCATCTTATGACCCTTGGCTACTTCTCTAATCTTTCTAAAGAGCTAATAGGATTAAGGTGAAGGTAATTGCAAGAAAATTAACCCAAATGGGGATAAACACCCTTATAATAGAAAGTTCATCAATTAGAAAGAACATATGGCTCTCAAACTTTGGTCCACTACTTTCCAAGCCCGAATAGTTTCAAAGTGAAGGCAATTATATGTAAATGACATAATTTGCAAGCCCGTGAACTGCGAAGTTCAAGCAATTAGACCAAATGGTAAGAAGCATTATTAGAATTGAAAGTTCTTCCCTTTGGTTCCTCTTATGACCCTCTACCACTTCTCTAACCTTTCTACAGAGCTAATAGGGTTAAGGTGAAGGTAATCGAAAGAAAATTACAAGATTGTAGGCACGTGAACTCCCATGATCAAATAATTAACCCAAATAGGGATAAACACTCTTATAAAGGAAGGTTCTTCACTTAGAAAGATCATAAGGCTCTCAACCATTGGTCCACCACTTTCCAAGCTCAAATAGCTTCAAAGTGAAGGTAATTATAAGTAAATGACATGATTTCTAAGCCCGTGAACTCCCAAGTTCAAGCAATTAACCCTAATGGTAAGAAGCATTATCAGAATTGGAAGCTCTTCCCTTTGGTTCATTTTTTGACCCTCTACCACTTCTCTAATCTTTCTAAAGAGCAAATAGGATTAAGGTGAAAGTAATCGAAAGAAAATTACAAGATTGCAGGCACATGAACTCCCATGATCATGTAATTAACCCAAATAGGAATAAACACTGTTATAATGGAAGGTTCTTCACTTAGAAAGTTGATATGGCTCTCAACCTTTGCTCTAATACATTCCAAGCTGAAATAGCTTTAAAGTGAAGTTAATTATAAGTAAATGATAGGATTTCCAAGCCTGTGAACTCCCAAGATCAAGCAATTAACCCGAATGATAAGAAGCATTATCAAAATTGGAAGTTCTTCTCTTTGGTTCATCTTATGACCCTTGGCTACTTCTCTAATCTTTCTAAAGAGCTAATAGGATTAAGGTGAAGGTAATTGCAAGAAAATTAACCCAAATGGGGATAAACACCCTTATAATAGAAAGTTCATCAATTAGAAAGAACATATGGCTCTCAAACTTTGGTCCACTACTTTCCAAGCCCGAATAGTTTCAAAGTGAAGGCAATTATATGTAAATGACATAATTTGCAAGCCCGTGAACTGCGAAGTTCAAGCAATTAGACCAAATGGTAAGAAGCATTATTAGAATTGAAAGTTCTTCCCTTTGGTTCCTCTTATGACCCTCTACCACTTCTCTAACCTTTCTACAGAGCTAATAGGGTTAAGGTGAAGGTAATCGAAAGAAAATTACAAGATTGTAGGCACGTGAACTCCCATGATCAAATAATTAACCCAAATAGGGATAAACACTCTTATAAAGGAAGGTTCTTCACTTAGAAAGATCATAAGGCTCTCAACCATTGGTCCACCACTTTCCAAGCTCAAATAGCTTCAAAGTGAAGGTAATTATAAGTAAATGACATGATTTCTAAGCCCGTGAACTCCCAAGTTCAAGCAATTAACCCTAATGGTAAGAAGCATTATCAGAATTGGAAGCTCTTCCCTTTGGTTCATTTTTGACCCTCTACCACTTCTCTAATCTTTCTAAAGAGCAAATAGGATTAAGGTGAAAGTAATCGAAAGAAAATTACAAGATTGCAGGCACATGAACTCCCATGATCATGTAATTAACCCAAATAGGAATAAACACTGTTATAATGGAAGGTTCTTCACTTAGAAAGTTGATATGGCTCTCAACCTTTGCTCTAATACATTCCAAGCTGAAATAGCTTTAAAGTGAAGTTAATTATAAGTAAATGATAGGATTTCCAAGCCTGTGAACTCCCAAGATCAAGCAATTAACCCGAATGATAAGAAGCATTATCAAAATTGGAAGTTCTTCTCTTTGGTTCATCTTATGACCCTTGGCTACTTCTCTAATCTTTCTAAAGAGCTAATAGGATTAAGGTGAAGGTAATTGCAAGAAAATTAACCCAAATGGGGATAAACACCCTTATAATAGAAAGTTCATCAATTAGAAAGAACATATGGCTCTCAAACTTTGGTCCACTACTTTCCAAGCCCGAATAGTTTCAAAGTGAAGGCAATTATATGTAAATGACATAATTTGCAAGCCCGTGAACTGCGAAGTTCAAGCAATTAGACCAAATGGTAAGAAGCATTATTAGAATTGAAAGTTCTTCCCTTTGGTTCCTCTTATGACCCTCTACCACTTCTCTAACCTTTCTACAGAGCTAATAGGGTTAAGGTGAAGGTAATCGAAAGAAAATTACAAGATTGTAGGCACGTGAACTCCCATGATCAAATAATTAACCCAAATAGGGATAAACACTCTTATAAAGGAAGGTTCTTCACTTAGAAAGATCATAAGGCTCTCAACCATTGGTCCACCACTTTCCAAGCTCAAATAGCTTCAAAGTGAAGGTAATTATAAGTAAATGACATGATTTCTAAGCCCGTGAACTCCCAAGTTCAAGCAATTAACCCTAATGGTAAGAAGCATTATCAGAATTGGAAGCTCTTCCCTTTGGTTCATTTTTTGACCCTCTACCACTTCTCTAATCTTTCTAAAGAGCAAATAGGATTAAGGTGAAAGTAATCGAAAGAAAATTACAAGATTGCAGGCACATGAACTCCCATGATCATGTAATTAACCCAAATAGGAATAAACACTGTTATAATGGAAGGTTCTTCACTTAGAAAGTTGATATGGCTCTCAACCTTTGCTCTAATACATTCCAAGCTGAAATAGCTTTAAAGTGAAGTTAATTATAAGTAAATGATAGGATTTCCAAGCCTGTGAACTCCCAAGATCAAGCAATTAACCCGAATGATAAGAAGCATTATCAAAATTGGAAGTTCTTCTCTTTGGTTCATCTTATGACCCTTGGCTACTTCTCTAATCTTTCTAAAGAGCTAATAGGATTAAGGTGAAGGTAATTGCAAGAAAATTAACCCAAATGGGGATAAACACCCTTATAATAGAAAGTTCATCAATTAGAAAGAACATATGGCTCTCAAACTTTGGTCCACTACTTTCCAAGCCCGAATAGTTTCAAAGTGAAGGCAATTATATGTAAATGACATAATTTGCAAGCCCGTGAACTGCGAAGTTCAAGCAATTAGACCAAATGGTAAGAAGCATTATTAGAATTGAAAGTTCTTCCCTTTGGTTCCTCTTATGACCCTCTACCACTTCTCTAACCTTTCTACAGAGCTAATAGGGTTAAGGTGAAGGTAATCGAAAGAAAATTACAAGATTGTAGGCACGTGAACTCCCATGATCAAATAATTAACCCAAATAGGGATAAACACTCTTATAAAGGAAGGTTCTTCACTTAGAAAGATCATAAGGCTCTCAACCATTGGTCCACCACTTTCCAAGCTCAAATAGCTTCAAAGTGAAGGTAATTATAAGTAAATGACATGATTTCTAAGCCCGTGAACTCCCAAGTTCAAGCAATTAACCCTAATGGTAAGAAGCATTATCAGAATTGGAAGCTCTTCCCTTTGGTTCATTTTTTGACCCTCTACCACTTCTCTAATCTTTCTAAAGAGCAAATAGGATTAAGGTGAAAGTAATCGAAAGAAAATTACAAGATTGCAGGCACATGAACTCCCATGATCATGTAATTAACCCAAATAGGAATAAACACTGTTATAATGGAAGGTTCTTCACTTAGAAAGTTGATATGGCTCTCAACCTTTGCTCTAATACATTCCAAGCTGAAATAGCTTTAAAGTGAAGTTAATTATAAGTAAATGATAGGATTTCCAAGCCTGTGAACTCCCAAGATCAAGCAATTAACCCGAATGATAAGAAGCATTATCAAAATTGGAAGTTCTTCTCTTTGGTTCATCTTATGACCCTTGGCTACTTCTCTAATCTTTCTAAAGAGCTAATAGGATTAAGGTGAAGGTAATTGCAAGAAAATTAACCCAAATGGGGATAAACACCCTTATAATAGAAAGTTCATCAATTAGAAAGAACATATGGCTCTCAAACTTTGGTCCACTACTTTCCAAGCCCGAATAGTTTCAAAGTGAAGGCAATTATATGTAAATGACATAATTTGCAAGCCCGTGAACTGCGAAGTTCAAGCAATTAGACCAAATGGTAAGAAGCATTATTAGAATTGAAAGTTCTTCCCTTTGGTTCCTCTTATGACCCTCTACCACTTCTCTAACCTTTCTACAGAGCTAATAGGGTTAAGGTGAAGGTAATCGAAAGAAAATTACAAGATTGTAGGCACGTGAACTCCCATGATCAAATAATTAACCCAAATAGGGATAAACACTCTTATAAAGGAAGGTTCTTCACTTAGAAAGATCATAAGGCTCTCAACCATTGGTCCACCACTTTCCAAGCTCAAATAGCTTCAAAGTGAAGGTAATTATAAGTAAATGACATGATTTCTAAGCCCGTGAACTCCCAAGTTCAAGCAATTAACCCTAATGGTAAGAAGCATTATCAGAATTGGAAGCTCTTCCCTTTGGTTCATTTTTTGACCCTCTACCACTTCTCTAATCTTTCTAAAGAGCAAATAGGATTAAGGTGAAAGTAATCGAAAGAAAATTACAAGATTGCAGGCACATGAACTCCCATGATCATGTAATTAACCCAAATAGGAATAAACACTGTTATAATGGAAGGTTCTTCACTTAGAAAGTTGATATGGCTCTCAACCTTTGCTCTAATACATTCCAAGCTGAAATAGCTTTAAAGTGAAGTTAATTATAAGTAAATGATAGGATTTCCAAGCCTGTGAACTCCCAAGATCAAGCAATTAACCCGAATGATAAGAAGCATTATCAAAATTGGAAGTTCTTCTCTTTGGTTCATCTTATGACCCTTGGCTACTTCTCTAATCTTTCTAAAGAGCTAATAGGATTAAGGTGAAGGTAATTGCAAGAAAATTAACCCAAATGGGGATAAACACCCTTATAATAGAAAGTTCATCAATTAGAAAGAACATATGGCTCTCAAACTTTGGTCCACTACTTTCCAAGCCCGAATAGTTTCAAAGTGAAGGCAATTATATGTAAATGACATAATTTGCAAGCCCGTGAACTGCGAAGTTCAAGCAATTAGACCAAATGGTAAGAAGCATTATTAGAATTGAAAGTTCTTCCCTTTGGTTCCTCTTATGACCCTCTACCACTTCTCTAACCTTTCTACAGAGCTAATAGGGTTAAGGTGAAGGTAATCGAAAGAAAATTACAAGATTGTAGGCACGTGAACTCCCATGATCAAATAATTAACCCAAATAGGGATAAACACTCTTATAAAGGAAGGTTCTTCACTTAGAAAGATCATAAGGCTCTCAACCATTGGTCCACCACTTTCCAAGCTCAAATAGCTTCAAAGTGAAGGTAATTATAAGTAAATGACATGATTTCTAAGCCCGTGAACTCCCAAGTTCAAGCAATTAACCCTAATGGTAAGAAGCATTATCAGAATTGGAAGCTCTTCCCTTTGGTTCATTTTTTGACCCTCTACCACTTCTCTAATCTTTCTAAAGAGCAAATAGGATTAAGGTGAAAGTAATCGAAAGAAAATTACAAGATTGCAGGCACATGAACTCCCATGATCATGTAATTAACCCAAATAGGAATAAACACTGTTATAATGGAAGGTTCTTCACTTAGAAAGTTGATATGGCTCTCAACCTTTGCTCTAATACATTCCAAGCTGAAATAGCTTTAAAGTGAAGTTAATTATAAGTAAATGATAGGATTTCCAAGCCTGTGAACTCCCAAGATCAAGCAATTAACCCGAATGATAAGAAGCATTATCAAAATTGGAAGTTCTTCTCTTTGGTTCATCTTATGACCCTTGGCTACTTCTCTAATCTTTCTAAAGAGCTAATAGGATTAAGGTGAAGGTAATTGCAAGAAAATTAACCCAAATGGGGATAAACACCCTTATAATAGAAAGTTCATCAATTAGAAAGAACATATGGCTCTCAAACTTTGGTCCACTACTTTCCAAGCCCGAATAGTTTCAAAGTGAAGGCAATTATATGTAAATGACATAATTTGCAAGCCCGTGAACTGCGAAGTTCAAGCAATTAGACCAAATGGTAAGAAGCATTATTAGAATTGAAAGTTCTTCCCTTTGGTTCCTCTTATGACCCTCTACCACTTCTCTAACCTTTCTACAGAGCTAATAGGGTTAAGGTGAAGGTAATCGAAAGAAAATTACAAGATTGTAGGCACGTGAACTCCCATGATCAAATAATTAACCCAAATAGGGATAAACACTCTTATAAAGGAAGGTTCTTCACTTAGAAAGATCATAAGGCTCTCAACCATTGGTCCACCACTTTCCAAGCTCAAATAGCTTCAAAGTGAAGGTAATTATAAGTAAATGACATGATTTCTAAGCCCGTGAACTCCCAAGTTCAAGCAATTAACCCTAATGGTAAGAAGCATTATCAGAATTGGAAGCTCTTCCCTTTGGTTCATTTTTTGACCCTCTACCACTTCTCTAATCTTTCTAAAGAGCAAATAGGATTAAGGTGAAAGTAATCGAAAGAAAATTACAAGATTGCAGGCACATGAACTCCCATGATCATGTAATTAACCCAAATAGGAATAAACACTGTTATAATGGAAGGTTCTTCACTTAGAAAGTTGATATGGCTCTCAACCTTTGCTCTAATACATTCCAAGCTGAAATAGCTTTAAAGTGAAGTTAATTATAAGTAAATGATAGGATTTCCAAGCCTGTGAACTCCCAAGATCAAGCAATTAACCCGAATGATAAGAAGCATTATCAAAATTGGAAGTTCTTCTCTTTGGTTCATCTTATGACCCTTGGCTACTTCTCTAATCTTTCTAAAGAGCTAATAGGATTAAGGTGAAGGTAATTGCAAGAAAATTAACCCAAATGGGGATAAACACCCTTATAATAGAAAGTTCATCAATTAGAAAGAACATATGGCTCTCAAACTTTGGTCCACTACTTTCCAAGCCCGAATAGTTTCAAAGTGAAGGCAATTATATGTAAATGACATAATTTGCAAGCCCGTGAACTGCGAAGTTCAAGCAATTAGACCAAATGGTAAGAAGCATTATTAGAATTGAAAGTTCTTCCCTTTGGTTCCTCTTATGACCCTCTACCACTTCTCTAACCTTTCTACAGAGCTAATAGGGTTAAGGTGAAGGTAATCGAAAGAAAATTACAAGATTGTAGGCACGTGAACTCCCATGATCAAATAATTAACCCAAATAGGGATAAACACTCTTATAAAGGAAGGTTCTTCACTTAGAAAGATCATAAGGCTCTCAACCATTGGTCCACCACTTTCCAAGCTCAAATAGCTTCAAAGTGAAGGTAATTATAAGTAAATGACATGATTTCTAAGCCCGTGAACTCCCAAGTTCAAGCAATTAACCCTAATGGTAAGAAGCATTATCAGAATTGGAAGCTCTTCCCTTTGGTTCATTTTTTGACCCTCTACCACTTCTCTAATCTTTCTAAAGAGCAAATAGGATTAAGGTGAAAGTAATCGAAAGAAAATTACAAGATTGCAGGCACATGAACTCCCATGATCATGTAATTAACCCAAATAGGAATAAACACTGTTATAATGGAAGGTTCTTCACTTAGAAAGTTGATATGGCTCTCAACCTTTGCTCTAATACATTCCAAGCTGAAATAGCTTTAAAGTGAAGTTAATTATAAGTAAATGATAGGATTTCCAAGCCTGTGAACTCCCAAGATCAAGCAATTAACCCGAATGATAAGAAGCATTATCAAAATTGGAAGTTCTTCTCTTTGGTTCATCTTATGACCCTTGGCTACTTCTCTAATCTTTCTAAAGAGCTAATAGGATTAAGGTGAAGGTAATTGCAAGAAAATTAACCCAAATGGGGATAAACACCCTTATAATAGAAAGTTCATCAATTAGAAAGAACATATGGCTCTCAAACTTTGGTCCACTACTTTCCAAGCCCGAATAGTTTCAAAGTGAAGGCAATTATATGTAAATGACATAATTTGCAAGCCCGTGAACTGCGAAGTTCAAGCAATTAGACCAAATGGTAAGAAGCATTATTAGAATTGAAAGTTCTTCCTTTGGTTCCTCTTATGACCCTCTACCACTTCTCTAACCTTTCTACAGAGCTAATAGGGTTAAGGTGAAGGTAATCGAAAGAAAATTACAAGATTGTAGGCACGTGAACTCCCATGATCAAATAATTAACCCAAATAGGGATAAACACTCTTATAAAGGAAGGTTCTTCACTTAGAAAGATCATAAGGCTCTCAACCATTGGTCCACCACTTTCCAAGCTCAAATAGCTTCAAAGTGAAGGTAATTATAAGTAAATGACATGATTTCTAAGCCCGTGAACTCCCAAGTTCAAGCAATTAACCCTAATGGTAAGAAGCATTATCAGAATTGGAAGCTCTTCCCTTTGGTTCATTTTTTGACCCTCTACCACTTCTCTAATCTTTCTAAAGAGCAAATAGGATTAAGGTGAAAGTAATCGAAAGAAAATTACAAGATTGCAGGCACATGAACTCCCATGATCATGTAATTAACCCAAATAGGAATAAACACTGTTATAATGGAAGGTTCTTCACTTAGAAAGTTGATATGGCTCTCAACCTTTGCTCTAATACATTCCAAGCTGAAATAGCTTTAAAGTGAAGTTAATTATAAGTAAATGATAGGATTTCCAAGCCTGTGAACTCCCAAGATCAAGCAATTAACCCGAATGATAAGAAGCATTATCAAAATTGGAAGTTCTTCTCTTTGGTTCATCTTATGACCCTTGGCTACTTCTCTAATCTTTCTAAAGAGCTAATAGGATTAAGGTGAAGGTAATTGCAAGAAAATTAACCCAAATGGGGATAAACACCCTTATAATAGAAAGTTCATCAATTAGAAAGAACATATGGCTCTCAAACTTTGGTCCACTACTTTCCAAGCCCGAATAGTTTCAAAGTGAAGGCAATTATATGTAAATGACATAATTTGCAAGCCCGTGAACTGCGAAGTTCAAGCAATTAGACCAAATGGTAAGAAGCATTATTAGAATTGAAAGTTCTTCCCTTTGGTTCCTCTTATGACCCTCTACCACTTCTCTAACCTTTCTACAGAGCTAATAGGGTTAAGGTGAAGGTAATCGAAAGAAAATTACAAGATTGTAGGCACGTGAACTCCCATGATCAAATAATTAACCCAAATAGGGATAAACACTCTTATAAAGGAAGGTTCTTCACTTAGAAAGATCATAAGGCTCTCAACCATTGGTCCACCACTTTCCAAGCTCAAATAGCTTCAAAGTGAAGGTAATTATAAGTAAATGACATGATTTCTAAGCCCGTGAACTCCCAAGTTCAAGCAATTAACCCTAATGGTAAGAAGCATTATCAGAATTGGAAGCTCTTCCCTTTGGTTCATTTTTTGACCCTCTACCACTTCTCTAATCTTTCTAAAGAGCAAATAGGATTAAGGTGAAAGTAATCGAAAGAAAATTACAAGATTGCAGGCACATGAACTCCCATGATCATGTAATTAACCCAAATAGGAATAAACACTGTTATAATGGAAGGTTCTTCACTTAGAAAGTTGATATGGCTCTCAACCTTTGCTCTAATACATTCCAAGCTGAAATAGCTTTAAAGTGAAGTTAATTATAAGTAAATGATAGGATTTCCAAGCCTGTGAACTCCCAAGATCAAGCAATTAACCCGAATGATAAGAAGCATTATCAAAATTGGAAGTTCTTCTCTTTGGTTCATCTTATGACCCTTGGCTACTTCTCTAATCTTTCTAAAGAGCTAATAGGATTAAGGTGAAGGTAATTGCAAGAAAATTAACCCAAATGGGGATAAACACCCTTATAATAGAAAGTTCATCAATTAGAAAGAACATATGGCTCTCAAACTTTGGTCCACTACTTTCCAAGCCCGAATAGTTTCAAAGTGAAGGCAATTATATGTAAATGACATAATTTGCAAGCCCGTGAACTGCGAAGTTCAAGCAATTAGACCAAATGGTAAGAAGCATTATTAGAATTGAAAGTTCTTCCCTTTGGTTCCTCTTATGACCCTCTACCACTTCTCTAACCTTTCTACAGAGCTAATAGGGTTAAGGTGAAGGTAATCGAAAGAAAATTACAAGATTGTAGGCACGTGAACTCCCATGATCAAATAATTAACCCAAATAGGGATAAACACTCTTATAAAGGAAGGTTCTTCACTTAGAAAGATCATAAGGCTCTCAACCATTGGTCCACCACTTTCCAAGCTCAAATAGCTTCAAAGTGAAGGTAATTATAAGTAAATGACATGATTTCTAAGCCCGTGAACTCCCAAGTTCAAGCAATTAACCCTAATGGTAAGAAGCATTATCAGAATTGGAAGCTCTTCCCTTTGGTTCATTTTTTGACCCTCTACCACTTCTCTAATCTTTCTAAAGAGCAAATAGGATTAAGGTGAAAGTAATCGAAAGAAAATTACAAGATTGCAGGCACATGAACTCCCATGATCATGTAATTAACCCAAATAGGAATAAACACTGTTATAATGGAAGGTTCTTCACTTAGAAAGTTGATATGGCTCTCAACCTTTGCTCTAATACATTCCAAGCTGAAATAGCTTTAAAGTGAAGTTAATTATAAGTAAATGATAGGATTTCCAAGCCTGTGAACTCCCAAGATCAAGCAATTAACCCGAATGATAAGAAGCATTATCAAAATTGGAAGTTCTTCTCTTTGGTTCATCTTATGACCCTTGGCTACTTCTCTAATCTTTCTAAAGAGCTAATAGGATTAAGGTGAAGGTAATTGCAAGAAAATTAACCCAAATGGGGATAAACACCCTTATAATAGAAAGTTCATCAATTAGAAAGAACATATGGCTCTCAAACTTTGGTCCACTACTTTCCAAGCCCGAATAGTTTCAAAGTGAAGGCAATTATATGTAAATGACATAATTTGCAAGCCCGTGAACTGCGAAGTTCAAGCAATTAGACCAAATGGTAAGAAGCATTATTAGAATTGAAAGTTCTTCCCTTTGGTTCCTCTTATGACCCTCTACCACTTCTCTAACCTTTCTACAGAGCTAATAGGGTTAAGGTGAAGGTAATCGAAAGAAAATTACAAGATTGTAGGCACGTGAACTCCCATGATCAAATAATTAACCCAAATAGGGATAAACACTCTTATAAAGGAAGGTTCTTCACTTAGAAAGATCATAAGGCTCTCAACCATTGGTCCACCACTTTCCAAGCTCAAATAGCTTCAAAGTGAAGGTAATTATAAGTAAATGACATGATTTCTAAGCCCGTGAACTCCCAAGTTCAAGCAATTAACCCTAATGGTAAGAAGCATTATCAGAATTGGAAGCTCTTCCCTTTGGTTCATTTTTTGACCCTCTACCACTTCTCTAATCTTTCTAAAGAGCAAATAGGATTAAGGTGAAAGTAATCGAAAGAAAATTACAAGATTGCAGGCACATGAACTCCCATGATCATGTAATTAACCCAAATAGGAATAAACACTGTTATAATGGAAGGTTCTTCACTTAGAAAGTTGATATGGCTCTCAACCTTTGCTCTAATACATTCCAAGCTGAAATAGCTTTAAAGTGAAGTTAATTATAAGTAAATGATAGGATTTCCAAGCCTGTGAACTCCCAAGATCAAGCAATTAACCCGAATGATAAGAAGCATTATCAAAATTGGAAGTTCTTCTCTTTGGTTCATCTTATGACCCTTGGCTACTTCTCTAATCTTTCTAAAGAGCTAATAGGATTAAGGTGAAGGTAATTGCAAGAAAATTAACCCAAATGGGGATAAACACCCTTATAATAGAAAGTTCATCAATTAGAAAGAACATATGGCTCTCAAACTTTGGTCCACTACTTTCCAAGCCCGAATAGTTTCAAAGTGAAGGCAATTATATGTAAATGACATAATTTGCAAGCCCGTGAACTGCGAAGTTCAAGCAATTAGACCAAATGGTAAGAAGCATTATTAGAATTGAAAGTTCTTCCCTTTGGTTCCTCTTATGACCCTCTACCACTTCTCTAACCTTTCTACAGAGCTAATAGGGTTAAGGTGAAGGTAATCGAAAGAAAATTACAAGATTGTAGGCACGTGAACTCCCATGATCAAATAATTAACCCAAATAGGGATAAACACTCTTATAAAGGAAGGTTCTTCACTTAGAAAGATCATAAGGCTCTCAACCATTGGTCCACCACTTTCCAAGCTCAAATAGCTTCAAAGTGAAGGTAATTATAAGTAAATGACATGATTTCTAAGCCCGTGAACTCCCAAGTTCAAGCAATTAACCCTAATGGTAAGAAGCATTATCAGAATTGGAAGCTCTTCCCTTTGGTTCATTTTTGACCCTCTACCACTTCTCTAATCTTTCTAAAGAGCAAATAGGATTAAGGTGAAAGTAATCGAAAGAAAATTACAAGATTGCAGGCACATGAACTCCCATGATCATGTAATTAACCCAAATAGGAATAAACACTGTTATAATGGAAGGTTCTTCACTTAGAAAGTTGATATGGCTCTCAACCTTTGCTCTAATACATTCCAAGCTGAAATAGCTTTAAAGTGAAGTTAATTATAAGTAAATGATAGGATTTCCAAGCCTGTGAACTCCCAAGATCAAGCAATTAACCCGAATGATAAGAAGCATTATCAAAATTGGAAGTTCTTCTCTTTGGTTCATCTTATGACCCTTGGCTACTTCTCTAATCTTTCTAAAGAGCTAATAGGATTAAGGTGAAGGTAATTGCAAGAAAATTAACCCAAATGGGGATAAACACCCTTATAATAGAAAGTTCATCAATTAGAAAGAACATATGGCTCTCAAACTTTGGTCCACTACTTTCCAAGCCCGAATAGTTTCAAAGTGAAGGCAATTATATGTAAATGACATAATTTGCAAGCCCGTGAACTGCGAAGTTCAAGCAATTAGACCAAATGGTAAGAAGCATTATTAGAATTGAAAGTTCTTCCCTTTGGTTCCTCTTATGACCCTCTACCACTTCTCTAACCTTTCTACAGAGCTAATAGGGTTAAGGTGAAGGTAATCGAAAGAAAATTACAAGATTGTAGGCACGTGAACTCCCATGATCAAATAATTAACCCAAATAGGGATAAACACTCTTATAAAGGAAGGTTCTTCACTTAGAAAGATCATAAGGCTCTCAACCATTGGTCCACCACTTTCCAAGCTCAAATAGCTTCAAAGTGAAGGTAATTATAAGTAAATGACATGATTTCTAAGCCCGTGAACTCCCAAGTTCAAGCAATTAACCCTAATGGTAAGAAGCATTATCAGAATTGGAAGCTCTTCCCTTTGGTTCATTTTTTGACCCTCTACCACTTCTCTAATCTTTCTAAAGAGCAAATAGGATTAAGGTGAAAGTAATCGAAAGAAAATTACAAGATTGCAGGCACATGAACTCCCATGATCATGTAATTAACCCAAATAGGAATAAACACTGTTATAATGGAAGGTTCTTCACTTAGAAAGTTGATATGGCTCTCAACCTTTGCTCTAATACATTCCAAGCTGAAATAGCTTTAAAGTGAAGTTAATTATAAGTAAATGATAGGATTTCCAAGCCTGTGAACTCCCAAGATCAAGCAATTAACCCGAATGATAAGAAGCATTATCAAAATTGGAAGTTCTTCTCTTTGGTTCATCTTATGACCCTTGGCTACTTCTCTAATCTTTCTAAAGAGCTAATAGGATTAAGGTGAAGGTAATTGCAAGAAAATTAACCCAAATGGGGATAAACACCCTTATAATAGAAAGTTCATCAATTAGAAAGAACATATGGCTCTCAAACTTTGGTCCACTACTTTCCAAGCCCGAATAGTTTCAAAGTGAAGGCAATTATATGTAAATGACATAATTTGCAAGCCCGTGAACTGCGAAGTTCAAGCAATTAGACCAAATGGTAAGAAGCATTATTAGAATTGAAAGTTCTTCCCTTTGGTTCCTCTTATGACCCTCTACCACTTCTCTAACCTTTCTACAGAGCTAATAGGGTTAAGGTGAAGGTAATCGAAAGAAAATTACAAGATTGTAGGCACGTGAACTCCCATGATCAAATAATTAACCCAAATAGGGATAAACACTCTTATAAAGGAAGGTTCTTCACTTAGAAAGATCATAAGGCTCTCAACCATTGGTCCACCACTTTCCAAGCTCAAATAGCTTCAAAGTGAAGGTAATTATAAGTAAATGACATGATTTCTAAGCCCGTGAACTCCCAAGTTCAAGCAATTAACCCTAATGGTAAGAAGCATTATCAGAATTGGAAGCTCTTCCCTTTGGTTCATTTTTTGACCCTCTACCACTTCTCTAATCTTTCTAAAGAGCAAATAGGATTAAGGTGAAAGTAATCGAAAGAAAATTACAAGATTGCAGGCACATGAACTCCCATGATCATGTAATTAACCCAAATAGGAATAAACACTGTTATAATGGAAGGTTCTTCACTTAGAAAGTTGATATGGCTCTCAACCTTTGCTCTAATACATTCCAAGCTGAAATAGCTTTAAAGTGAAGTTAATTATAAGTAAATGATAGGATTTCCAAGCCTGTGAACTCCCAAGATCAAGCAATTAACCCGAATGATAAGAAGCATTATCAAAATTGGAAGTTCTTCTCTTTGGTTCATCTTATGACCCTTGGCTACTTCTCTAATCTTTCTAAAGAGCTAATAGGATTAAGGTGAAGGTAATTGCAAGAAAATTAACCCAAATGGGGATAAACACCCTTATAATAGAAAGTTCATCAATTAGAAAGAACATATGGCTCTCAAACTTTGGTCCACTACTTTCCAAGCCCGAATAGTTTCAAAGTGAAGGCAATTATATGTAAATGACATAATTTGCAAGCCCGTGAACTGCGAAGTTCAAGCAATTAGACCAAATGGTAAGAAGCATTATTAGAATTGAAAGTTCTTCCCTTTGGTTCCTCTTATGACCCTCTACCACTTCTCTAACCTTTCTACAGAGCTAATAGGGTTAAGGTGAAGGTAATCGAAAGAAAATTACAAGATTGTAGGCACGTGAACTCCCATGATCAAATAATTAACCCAAATAGGGATAAACACTCTTATAAAGGAAGGTTCTTCACTTAGAAAGATCATAAGGCTCTCAACCATTGGTCCACCACTTTCCAAGCTCAAATAGCTTCAAAGTGAAGGTAATTATAAGTAAATGACATGATTTCTAAGCCCGTGAACTCCCAAGTTCAAGCAATTAACCCTAATGGTAAGAAGCATTATCAGAATTGGAAGCTCTTCCCTTTGGTTCATTTTTTGACCCTCTACCACTTCTCTAATCTTTCTAAAGAGCAAATAGGATTAAGGTGAAAGTAATCGAAAGAAAATTACAAGATTGCAGGCACATGAACTCCCATGATCATGTAATTAACCCAAATAGGAATAAACACTGTTATAATGGAAGGTTCTTCACTTAGAAAGTTGATATGGCTCTCAACCTTTGCTCTAATACATTCCAAGCTGAAATAGCTTTAAAGTGAAGTTAATTATAAGTAAATGATAGGATTTCCAAGCCTGTGAACCCCAAGATCAAGCAATTAACCCGAATGATAAGAAGCATTATCAAAATTGGAAGTTCTTCTCTTTGGTTCATCTTATGACCCTTGGCTACTTCTCTAATCTTTCTAAAGAGCTAATAGGATTAAGGTGAAGGTAATTGCAAGAAAATTAACCCAAATGGGGATAAACACCCTTATAATAGAAAGTTCATCAATTAGAAAGAACATATGGCTCTCAAACTTTGGTCCACTACTTTCCAAGCCCGAATAGTTTCAAAGTGAAGGCAATTATATGTAAATGACATAATTTGCAAGCCCGTGAACTGCGAAGTTCAAGCAATTAGACCAAATGGTAAGAAGCATTATTAGAATTGAAAGTTCTTCCCTTTGGTTCCTCTTATGACCCTCTACCACTTCTCTAACCTTTCTACAGAGCTAATAGGGTTAAGGTGAAGGTAATCGAAAGAAAATTACAAGATTGTAGGCACGTGAACTCCCATGATCAAATAATTAACCCAAATAGGGATAAACACTCTTATAAAGGAAGGTTCTTCACTTAGAAAGATCATAAGGCTCTCAACCATTGGTCCACCACTTTCCAAGCTCAAATAGCTTCAAAGTGAAGGTAATTATAAGTAAATGACATGATTTCTAAGCCCGTGAACTCCCAAGTTCAAGCAATTAACCCTAATGGTAAGAAGCATTATCAGAATTGGAAGCTCTTCCCTTTGGTTCATTTTTGACCCTCTACCACTTCTCTAATCTTTCTAAAGAGCAAATAGGATTAAGGTGAAAGTAATCGAAAGAAAATTACAAGATTGCAGGCACATGAACTCCCATGATCATGTAATTAACCCAAATAGGAATAAACACTGTTATAATGGAAGGTTCTTCACTTAGAAAGTTGATATGGCTCTCAACCTTTGCTCTAATACATTCCAAGCTGAAATAGCTTTAAAGTGAAGTTAATTATAAGTAAATGATAGGATTTCCAAGCCTGTGAACTCCCAAGATCAAGCAATTAACCCGAATGATAAGAAGCATTATCAAAATTGGAAGTTCTTCTCTTTGGTTCATCTTATGACCCTTGGCTACTTCTCTAATCTTTCTAAAGAGCTAATAGGATTAAGGTGAAGGTAATTGCAAGAAAATTAACCCAAATGGGGATAAACACCCTTATAATAGAAAGTTCATCAATTAGAAAGAACATATGGCTCTCAAACTTTGGTCCACTACTTTCCAAGCCCGAATAGTTTCAAAGTGAAGGCAATTATATGTAAATGACATAATTTGCAAGCCCGTGAACTGCGAAGTTCAAGCAATTAGACCAAATGGTAAGAAGCATTATTAGAATTGAAAGTTCTTCCCTTTGGTTCCTCTTATGACCCTCTACCACTTCTCTAACCTTTCTACAGAGCTAATAGGGTTAAGGTGAAGGTAATCGAAAGAAAATTACAAGATTGTAGGCACGTGAACTCCCATGATCAAATAATTAACCCAAATAGGGATAAACACTCTTATAAAGGAAGGTTCTTCACTTAGAAAGATCATAAGGCTCTCAACCATTGGTCCACCACTTTCCAAGCTCAAATAGCTTCAAAGTGAAGGTAATTATAAGTAAATGACATGATTTCTAAGCCCGTGAACTCCCAAGTTCAAGCAATTAACCCTAATGGTAAGAAGCATTATCAGAATTGGAAGCTCTTCCCTTTGGTTCATTTTTTGACCCTCTACCACTTCTCTAATCTTTCTAAAGAGCAAATAGGATTAAGGTGAAAGTAATCGAAAGAAAATTACAAGATTGCAGGCACATGAACTCCCATGATCATGTAATTAACCCAAATAGGAATAAACACTGTTATAATGGAAGGTTCTTCACTTAGAAAGTTGATATGGCTCTCAACCTTTGCTCTAATACATTCCAAGCTGAAATAGCTTTAAAGTGAAGTTAATTATAAGTAAATGATAGGATTTCCAAGCCTGTGAACTCCCAAGATCAAGCAATTAACCCGAATGATAAGAAGCATTATCAAAATTGGAAGTTCTTCTCTTTGGTTCATCTTATGACCCTTGGCTACTTCTCTAATCTTTCTAAAGAGCTAATAGGATTAAGGTGAAGGTAATTGCAAGAAAATTAACCCAAATGGGGATAAACACCCTTATAATAGAAAGTTCATCAATTAGAAAGAACATATGGCTCTCAAACTTTGGTCCACTACTTTCCAAGCCCGAATAGTTTCAAAGTGAAGGCAATTATATGTAAATGACATAATTTGCAAGCCCGTGAACTGCGAAGTTCAAGCAATTAGACCAAATGGTAAGAAGCATTATTAGAATTGAAAGTTCTTCCCTTTGGTTCCTCTTATGACCCTCTACCACTTCTCTAACCTTTCTACAGAGCTAATAGGGTTAAGGTGAAGGTAATCGAAAGAAAATTACAAGATTGTAGGCACGTGAACTCCCATGATCAAATAATTAACCCAAATAGGGATAAACACTCTTATAAAGGAAGGTTCTTCACTTAGAAAGATCATAAGGCTCTCAACCATTGGTCCACCACTTTCCAAGCTCAAATAGCTTCAAAGTGAAGGTAATTATAAGTAAATGACATGATTTCTAAGCCCGTGAACTCCCAAGTTCAAGCAATTAACCCTAATGGTAAGAAGCATTATCAGAATTGGAAGCTCTTCCCTTTGGTTCATTTTTGACCCTCTACCACTTCTCTAATCTTTCTAAAGAGCAAATAGGATTAAGGTGAAAGTAATCGAAAGAAAATTACAAGATTGCAGGCACATGAACTCCCATGATCATGTAATTAACCCAAATAGGAATAAACACTGTTATAATGGAAGGTTCTTCACTTAGAAAGTTGATATGGCTCTCAACCTTTGCTCTAATACATTCCAAGCTGAAATAGCTTTAAAGTGAAGTTAATTATAAGTAAATGATAGGATTTCCAAGCCTGTGAACTCCCAAGATCAAGCAATTAACCCGAATGATAAGAAGCATTATCAAAATTGGAAGTTCTTCTCTTTGGTTCATCTTATGACCCTTGGCTACTTCTCTAATCTTTCTAAAGAGCTAATAGGATTAAGGTGAAGGTAATTGCAAGAAAATTAACCCAAATGGGGATAAACACCCTTATAATAGAAAGTTCATCAATTAGAAAGAACATATGGCTCTCAAACTTTGGTCCACTACTTTCCAAGCCCGAATAGTTTCAAAGTGAAGGCAATTATATGTAAATGACATAATTTGCAAGCCCGTGAACTGCGAAGTTCAAGCAATTAGACCAAATGGTAAGAAGCATTATTAGAATTGAAAGTTCTTCCCTTTGGTTCCTCTTATGACCCTCTACCACTTCTCTAACCTTTCTACAGAGCTAATAGGGTTAAGGTGAAGGTAATCGAAAGAAAATTACAAGATTGTAGGCACGTGAACTCCCATGATCAAATAATTAACCCAAATAGGGATAAACACTCTTATAAAGGAAGGTTCTTCACTTAGAAAGATCATAAGGCTCTCAACCATTGGTCCACCACTTTCCAAGCTCAAATAGCTTCAAAGTGAAGGTAATTATAAGTAAATGACATGATTTCTAAGCCCGTGAACTCCCAAGTTCAAGCAATTAACCCTAATGGTAAGAAGCATTATCAGAATTGGAAGCTCTTCCCTTTGGTTCATTTTTTGACCCTCTACCACTTCTCTAATCTTTCTAAAGAGCAAATAGGATTAAGGTGAAAGTAATCGAAAGAAAATTACAAGATTGCAGGCACATGAACTCCCATGATCATGTAATTAACCCAAATAGGAATAAACACTGTTATAATGGAAGGTTCTTCACTTAGAAAGTTGATATGGCTCTCAACCTTTGCTCTAATACATTCCAAGCTGAAATAGCTTTAAAGTGAAGTTAATTATAAGTAAATGATAGGATTTCCAAGCCTGTGAACTCCCAAGATCAAGCAATTAACCCGAATGATAAGAAGCATTATCAAAATTGGAAGTTCTTCTCTTTGGTTCATCTTATGACCCTTGGCTACTTCTCTAATCTTTCTAAAGAGCTAATAGGATTAAGGTGAAGGTAATTGCAAGAAAATTAACCCAAATGGGGATAAACACCCTTATAATAGAAAGTTCATCAATTAGAAAGAACATATGGCTCTCAAACTTTGGTCCACTACTTTCCAAGCCCGAATAGTTTCAAAGTGAAGGCAATTATATGTAAATGACATAATTTGCAAGCCCGTGAACTGCGAAGTTCAAGCAATTAGACCAAATGGTAAGAAGCATTATTAGAATTGAAAGTTCTTCCCTTTGGTTCCTCTTATGACCCTCTACCACTTCTCTAACCTTTCTACAGAGCTAATAGGGTTAAGGTGAAGGTAATCGAAAGAAAATTACAAGATTGTAGGCACGTGAACTCCCATGATCAAATAATTAACCCAAATAGGGATAAACACTCTTATAAAGGAAGGTTCTTCACTTAGAAAGATCATAAGGCTCTCAACCATTGGTCCACCACTTTCCAAGCTCAAATAGCTTCAAAGTGAAGGTAATTATAAGTAAATGACATGATTTCTAAGCCCGTGAACTCCCAAGTTCAAGCAATTAACCCTAATGGTAAGAAGCATTATCAGAATTGGAAGCTCTTCCCTTTGGTTCATTTTTTGACCCTCTACCACTTCTCTAATCTTTCTAAAGAGCAAATAGGATTAAGGTGAAAGTAATCGAAAGAAAATTACAAGATTGCAGGCACATGAACTCCCATGATCATGTAATTAACCCAAATAGGAATAAACACTGTTATAATGGAAGGTTCTTCACTTAGAAAGTTGATATGGCTCTCAACCTTTGCTCTAATACATTCCAAGCTGAAATAGCTTTAAAGTGAAGTTAATTATAAGTAAATGATAGGATTTCCAAGCCTGTGAACTCCCAAGATCAAGCAATTAACCCGAATGATAAGAAGCATTATCAAAATTGGAAGTTCTTCTCTTTGGTTCATCTTATGACCCTTGGCTACTTCTCTAATCTTTCTAAAGAGCTAATAGGATTAAGGTGAAGGTAATTGCAAGAAAATTAACCCAAATGGGGATAAACACCCTTATAATAGAAAGTTCATCAATTAGAAAGAACATATGGCTCTCAAACTTTGGTCCACTACTTTCCAAGCCCGAATAGTTTCAAAGTGAAGGCAATTATATGTAAATGACATAATTTGCAAGCCCGTGAACTGCGAAGTTCAAGCAATTAGACCAAATGGTAAGAAGCATTATTAGAATTGAAAGTTCTTCCCTTTGGTTCCTCTTATGACCCTCTACCACTTCTCTAACCTTTCTACAGAGCTAATAGGGTTAAGGTGAAGGTAATCGAAAGAAAATTACAAGATTGTAGGCACGTGAACTCCCATGATCAAATAATTAACCCAAATAGGGATAAACACTCTTATAAAGGAAGGTTCTTCACTTAGAAAGATCATAAGGCTCTCAACCATTGGTCCACCACTTTCCAAGCTCAAATAGCTTCAAAGTGAAGGTAATTATAAGTAAATGACATGATTTCTAAGCCCGTGAACTCCCAAGTTCAAGCAATTAACCCTAATGGTAAGAAGCATTATCAGAATTGGAAGCTCTTCCCTTTGGTTCATTTTTGACCCTCTACCACTTCTCTAATCTTTCTAAAGAGCAAATAGGATTAAGGTGAAAGTAATCGAAAGAAAATTACAAGATTGCAGGCACATGAACTCCCATGATCATGTAATTAACCCAAATAGGAATAAACACTGTTATAATGGAAGGTTCTTCACTTAGAAAGTTGATATGGCTCTCAACCTTTGCTCTAATACATTCCAAGCTGAAATAGCTTTAAAGTGAAGTTAATTATAAGTAAATGATAGGATTTCCAAGCCTGTGAACTCCCAAGATCAAGCAATTAACCCGAATGATAAGAAGCATTATCAAAATTGGAAGTTCTTCTCTTTGGTTCATCTTATGACCCTTGGCTACTTCTCTAATCTTTCTAAAGAGCTAATAGGATTAAGGTGAAGGTAATTGCAAGAAAATTAACCCAAATGGGGATAAACACCCTTATAATAGAAAGTTCATCAATTAGAAAGAACATATGGCTCTCAAACTTTGGTCCACTACTTTCCAAGCCCGAATAGTTTCAAAGTGAAGGCAATTATATGTAAATGACATAATTTGCAAGCCCGTGAACTGCGAAGTTCAAGCAATTAGACCAAATGGTAAGAAGCATTATTAGAATTGAAAGTTCTTCCCTTTGGTTCCTCTTATGACCCTCTACCACTTCTCTAACCTTTCTACAGAGCTAATAGGGTTAAGGTGAAGGTAATCGAAAGAAAATTACAAGATTGTAGGCACGTGAACTCCCATGATCAAATAATTAACCCAAATAGGGATAAACACTCTTATAAAGGAAGGTTCTTCACTTAGAAAGATCATAAGGCTCTCAACCATTGGTCCACCACTTTCCAAGCTCAAATAGCTTCAAAGTGAAGGTAATTATAAGTAAATGACATGATTTCTAAGCCCGTGAACTCCCAAGTTCAAGCAATTAACCCTAATGGTAAGAAGCATTATCAGAATTGGAAGCTCTTCCCTTTGGTTCATTTTTGACCCTCTACCACTTCTCTAATCTTTCTAAAGAGCAAATAGGATTAAGGTGAAAGTAATCGAAAGAAAATTACAAGATTGCAGGCACATGAACTCCCATGATCATGTAATTAACCCAAATAGGAATAAACACTGTTATAATGGAAGGTTCTTCACTTAGAAAGTTGATATGGCTCTCAACCTTTGCTCTAATACATTCCAAGCTGAAATAGCTTTAAAGTGAAGTTAATTATAAGTAAATGATAGGATTTCCAAGCCTGTGAACTCCCAAGATCAAGCAATTAACCCGAATGATAAGAAGCATTATCAAAATTGGAAGTTCTTCTCTTTGGTTCATCTTATGACCCTTGGCTACTTCTCTAATCTTTCTAAAGAGCTAATAGGATTAAGGTGAAGGTAATTGCAAGAAAATTAACCCAAATGGGGATAAACACCCTTATAATAGAAAGTTCATCAATTAGAAAGAACATATGGCTCTCAAACTTTGGTCCACTACTTTCCAAGCCCGAATAGTTTCAAAGTGAAGGCAATTATATGTAAATGACATAATTTGCAAGCCCGTGAACTGCGAAGTTCAAGCAATTAGACCAAATGGTAAGAAGCATTATTAGAATTGAAAGTTCTTCCCTTTGGTTCCTCTTATGACCCTCTACCACTTCTCTAACCTTTCTACAGAGCTAATAGGGTTAAGGTGAAGGTAATCGAAAGAAAATTACAAGATTGTAGGCACGTGAACTCCCATGATCAAATAATTAACCCAAATAGGGATAAACACTCTTATAAAGGAAGGTTCTTCACTTAGAAAGATCATAAGGCTCTCAACCATTGGTCCACCACTTTCCAAGCTCAAATAGCTTCAAAGTGAAGGTAATTATAAGTAAATGACATGATTTCTAAGCCCGTGAACTCCCAAGTTCAAGCAATTAACCCTAATGGTAAGAAGCATTATCAGAATTGGAAGCTCTTCCCTTTGGTTCATTTTTTGACCCTCTACCACTTCTCTAATCTTTCTAAAGAGCAAATAGGATTAAGGTGAAAGTAATCGAAAGAAAATTACAAGATTGCAGGCACATGAACTCCCATGATCATGTAATTAACCCAAATAGGAATAAACACTGTTATAATGGAAGGTTCTTCACTTAGAAAGTTGATATGGCTCTCAACCTTTGCTCTAATACATTCCAAGCTGAAATAGCTTTAAAGTGAAGTTAATTATAAGTAAATGATAGGATTTCCAAGCCTGTGAACTCCCAAGATCAAGCAATTAACCCGAATGATAAGAAGCATTATCAAAATTGGAAGTTCTTCTCTTTGGTTCATCTTATGACCCTTGGCTACTTCTCTAATCTTTCTAAAGAGCTAATAGGATTAAGGTGAAGGTAATTGCAAGAAAATTAACCCAAATGGGGATAAACACCCTTATAATAGAAAGTTCATCAATTAGAAAGAACATATGGCTCTCAAACTTTGGTCCACTACTTTCCAAGCCCGAATAGTTTCAAAGTGAAGGCAATTATATGTAAATGACATAATTTGCAAGCCCGTGAACTGCGAAGTTCAAGCAATTAGACCAAATGGTAAGAAGCATTATTAGAATTGAAAGTTCTTCCCTTTGGTTCCTCTTATGACCCTCTACCACTTCTCTAACCTTTCTACAGAGCTAATAGGGTTAAGGTGAAGGTAATCGAAAGAAAATTACAAGATTGTAGGCACGTGAACTCCCATGATCAAATAATTAACCCAAATAGGGATAAACACTCTTATAAAGGAAGGTTCTTCACTTAGAAAGATCATAAGGCTCTCAACCATTGGTCCACCACTTTCCAAGCTCAAATAGCTTCAAAGTGAAGGTAATTATAAGTAAATGACATGATTTCTAAGCCCGTGAACTCCCAAGTTCAAGCAATTAACCCTAATGGTAAGAAGCATTATCAGAATTGGAAGCTCTTCCCTTTGGTTCATTTTTGACCCTCTACCACTTCTCTAATCTTTCTAAAGAGCAAATAGGATTAAGGTGAAAGTAATCGAAAGAAAATTACAAGATTGCAGGCACATGAACTCCCATGATCATGTAATTAACCCAAATAGGAATAAACACTGTTATAATGGAAGGTTCTTCACTTAGAAAGTTGATATGGCTCTCAACCTTTGCTCTAATACATTCCAAGCTGAAATAGCTTTAAAGTGAAGTTAATTATAAGTAAATGATAGGATTTCCAAGCCTGTGAACTCCCAAGATCAAGCAATTAACCCGAATGATAAGAAGCATTATCAAAATTGGAAGTTCTTCTCTTTGGTTCATCTTATGACCCTTGGCTACTTCTCTAATCTTTCTAAAGAGCTAATAGGATTAAGGTGAAGGTAATTGCAAGAAAATTAACCCAAATGGGGATAAACACCCTTATAATAGAAAGTTCATCAATTAGAAAGAACATATGGCTCTCAAACTTTGGTCCACTACTTTCCAAGCCCGAATAGTTTCAAAGTGAAGGCAATTATATGTAAATGACATAATTTGCAAGCCCGTGAACTGCGAAGTTCAAGCAATTAGACCAAATGGTAAGAAGCATTATTAGAATTGAAAGTTCTTCCCTTTGGTTCCTCTTATGACCCTCTACCACTTCTCTAACCTTTCTACAGAGCTAATAGGGTTAAGGTGAAGGTAATCGAAAGAAAATTACAAGATTGTAGGCACGTGAACTCCCATGATCAAATAATTAACCCAAATAGGGATAAACACTCTTATAAAGGAAGGTTCTTCACTTAGAAAGATCATAAGGCTCTCAACCATTGGTCCACCACTTTCCAAGCTCAAATAGCTTCAAAGTGAAGGTAATTATAAGTAAATGACATGATTTCTAAGCCCGTGAACTCCCAAGTTCAAGCAATTAACCCTAATGGTAAGAAGCATTATCAGAATTGGAAGCTCTTCCCTTTGGTTCATTTTTGACCCTCTACCACTTCTCTAATCTTTCTAAAGAGCAAATAGGATTAAGGTGAAAGTAATCGAAAGAAAATTACAAGATTGCAGGCACATGAACTCCCATGATCATGTAATTAACCCAAATAGGAATAAACACTGTTATAATGGAAGGTTCTTCACTTAGAAAGTTGATATGGCTCTCAACCTTTGCTCTAATACATTCCAAGCTGAAATAGCTTTAAAGTGAAGTTAATTATAAGTAAATGATAGGATTTCCAAGCCTGTGAACTCCCAAGATCAAGCAATTAACCCGAATGATAAGAAGCATTATCAAAATTGGAAGTTCTTCTCTTTGGTTCATCTTATGACCCTTGGCTACTTCTCTAATCTTTCTAAAGAGCTAATAGGATTAAGGTGAAGGTAATTGCAAGAAAATTAACCCAAATGGGGATAAACACCCTTATAATAGAAAGTTCATCAATTAGAAAGAACATATGGCTCTCAAACTTTGGTCCACTACTTTCCAAGCCCGAATAGTTTCAAAGTGAAGGCAATTATATGTAAATGACATAATTTGCAAGCCCGTGAACTGCGAAGTTCAAGCAATTAGACCAAATGGTAAGAAGCATTATTAGAATTGAAAGTTCTTCCCTTTGGTTCCTCTTATGACCCTCTACCACTTCTCTAACCTTTCTACAGAGCTAATAGGGTTAAGGTGAAGGTAATCGAAAGAAAATTACAAGATTGTAGGCACGTGAACTCCCATGATCAAATAATTAACCCAAATAGGGATAAACACTCTTATAAAGGAAGGTTCTTCACTTAGAAAGATCATAAGGCTCTCAACCATTGGTCCACCACTTTCCAAGCTCAAATAGCTTCAAAGTGAAGGTAATTATAAGTAAATGACATGATTTCTAAGCCCGTGAACTCCCAAGTTCAAGCAATTAACCCTAATGGTAAGAAGCATTATCAGAATTGGAAGCTCTTCCCTTTGGTTCATTTTTGACCCTCTACCACTTCTCTAATCTTTCTAAAGAGCAAATAGGATTAAGGTGAAAGTAATCGAAAGAAAATTACAAGATTGCAGGCACATGAACTCCCATGATCATGTAATTAACCCAAATAGGAATAAACACTGTTATAATGGAAGGTTCTTCACTTAGAAAGTTGATATGGCTCTCAACCTTTGCTCTAATACATTCCAAGCTGAAATAGCTTTAAAGTGAAGTTAATTATAAGTAAATGATAGGATTTCCAAGCCTGTGAACTCCCAAGATCAAGCAATTAACCCGAATGATAAGAAGCATTATCAAAATTGGAAGTTCTTCTCTTTGGTTCATCTTATGACCCTTGGCTACTTCTCTAATCTTTCTAAAGAGCTAATAGGATTAAGGTGAAGGTAATTGCAAGAAAATTAACCCAAATGGGGATAAACACCCTTATAATAGAAAGTTCATCAATTAGAAAGAACATATGGCTCTCAAACTTTGGTCCACTACTTTCCAAGCCCAAATAGTTTCAAAGTGAAGGCAATTATATGTAAATGACATGATTTGCAAGCCCGTGATCTGCGAAGTTAGAATTGAAAGTTCTTCCGTTTGGTTCCTCTTATGACCCTCTACCACTTCTCTAACCTTTCTACAGAGCTAATAGGGTTAAGGTGAAGGTAATCGAAAGAAAATTACAAGATTGTAGGCACGTGAACTCCCATGATCAAATAATTAACCCAAATAGGGATAAACACTCTTATAAAGGAAGGTTCTTCACTTAGAAAGATCATAAGGCTCTCAACCATTGGTCCACCACTTTCCAAGCTCAAATAGCTTCAAAGTGAAGGTAATTATAAGTAAATGACATGATTTCTAAGCCCGTGAACTCCCAAGTTCAAGCAATTAACCCTAATGGTAAGAAGCATTATCAGAATTGGAAGCTCTTCCCTTTGGTTCATTTTTGACCCTCTACCACTTCTCTAATCTTTCTAAAGAGCAAATAGGATTAAGGTGAAAGTAATCGAAAGAAAATTACAAGATTGCAGGCACATGAACTCCCATGATCATGTAATTAACCCAAATAGGAATAAACACTCTTATAATGGAAGGTTCTTCACTTAGAAAGTTGATATGGCTCTCAACCTTTGCTCCACTACATTCCAAGCTGAAATAGCTTTAAAGTGAAGTAAATTATAAGTAAATGACATTATTTCCAAGCCTGTGAACTCCCAAGATCAAGCAATTAACCCGAATGATAAGAAGCATTATCAAAATTGGAAGTTCTTCTTTTGGTTCATCTTATGACCCTTGGCTACTTCTCTAATCTTTCTAAAGAGCTAATAGGATTAAGGTGAAGGTAATTGCAAGAAAATTAACTCCAAATGGGGATAAACACCCTTATAATAGAAAGTTCATCAATTAGAAAGATCATATGGCTCTCAAACTTTGGTCCACTACTTTCCAAGCCCAAATAGTTTCAAAGTGAAGGCAATTATAAATAAATGACATGATTTGCAATCGAACTGCGAAGTTCAAGCAATTAGACCAAATGGTAAGAAGCATTATTAGAATTGAAAGTTCTTCCCTTTGGTTCCTCTTATGACCCTCTACCACTTCTCTAATCTTTCTAAAGAGCAAATAGGATTAAGGTGAAAGTAATCGAAAGAAAATTACAAGATTGCAGGCACATGAACTCCCATGATCATGTAATTAACCCAAATAGGAATAAACACTGTTATAATGGAAGGTTCTTCACTTAGAAAGTTGATATGGCTCTCAACCTTTGCTCTAATACATTCCAAGCTGAAATAGCTTTAAAGTGAAGTTAATTATAAGTAAATGATAGATTTCCAAGCCTGTGAACTCCCAAGATCAAGCAATTAACCCGAATGATAAGAAGCATTATCAAAATTGGAAGTTCTTCTCTTTGGTTCATCTTATGACCCTTACCACTTCTCTATCTTTCTAAAGAGCTAAGAGGATTAAGATGAAGGTAATTGAAAGAAAATTAGAAGATTACAGGCACATGAACTCTTAATCAAAATTAACCCAAATGGGGATAAACACCCTTATAATGGAAAGTTCATCAATTAGAAAGAACATATGGCTCTCAAACTTTGGTCCACTACTTTCCAAGCTCAAATAGTTTCAAAGTGAAGGTAATTATAAGTAAATGACATGATTTGCAAGCCCGTGAACTGCGAAGTTCAAGCAATTAGCCCAAATGATAAGAAGCATTATTAGAATTGGAAATTCTTCCCTTTGGTTCCTCTTATGACCCTCTACCACTTCTCTAATCTTTCTAAAGTGCTAATAGGATTAAGGTGAAGGTAATTAAAGAAAATTAGAAGATTGCAGGCACGTGAACTCCCATGATCAAATAATTAACCCAAATGAGGATAAACACTCTTATAAAGGAAGGTTTTCACTTAGAAAGATCATATGGCTCTCAACCAGTCTAGTACTTTGCAAGCTCAAATAGCTTCAAAGTGAATGTAATTATAAGTAAATGACATGTTTTCCAAGCCTGTGAACTCCTCAGATCAAGCAATTAACCCAAATGGTAAGAACCATTATCAGAATTGGAAGTTCTTCCCTTTGGTTCATCTTATGACCCTCTACCACTTCTCTAATCTTTCTAAAGAGCTAATAGGATTAAGGTGAAGGTAATTGAAAGAAAATTACAAGATTGAATGCACGTGAACTCCCATGATCAAGTAGTTAACCCAAATGGGGACAAACACCCTTACAAATTAGGTGATTTCCAAGCTCATGAACTCTGAAAATCAACCCGAATGGCGAGGAACCTTCTCAAAATGAGGAGGCTTTCTCTTAGATTGATCTTATGGCTCTCGGTAACCACCCTAATCTGTCCCAAGTACTAACAGCACCTGGATGGAGGTAATTGCAAATAAATTAGATGATTTGCGAGCACTAAGAGCATGGAGACCAATCGGCTGAACCGAACGGTGGCAAATATTCTTGGAATGGGAAGTCCTTCACTTAGGATGGTCTCGTGGCACTCGGCCACTGCTCTTTTCTTTCCCAGTCCCTAATAGTGTCGGAATGGAGATAACTACAAGTAAATTGGATGATTTACAAGCTCATGAGCCGCGGAGATCGAGCGGTTAACCTGGATGGCGACAAACATTCTTAGAATGGGAAGTTCTTCACTCAGAATGATCTTCTCGCTCCCAAGAGTCGCCCTAATCTTTCCGAAGCACTAACAGCGTCCAAATTACGAGGGAGTAAGAGGGTTTTCTTGGTCCTTGACTTCCGAGATCAGCCAATTGACCGAGAGTGCCGCAAACGTTCTTAGAATGGCAAGTTCTTCACCTAGAGTAACCTTATGAGTCTCGATCATTGCACTAACCCTTCGTGGGTGCCGATGGCATCAAAATGAAGATCATCAGGAGAAAGTTGGGTGACTCACAAGCTCGCAGACTCCTAAGATGACGTGATTAACCCAGATGGCGACAAATATTCTTAGAATGGGAAGTTCTTCCCATAGAATGATCCTGCAGCGTCGAGCCATTACTCTAGTCCTTCCCAAGCATTAGTGGCATCTAAGTGAAGGTAATTACAAGTAAATTGGACGATTTGCCAGCTCACGGACTCCAAAGATCGGGCAATGAACCCAAAACGTTCTTGGAATGGCAATTCCTTCCCTTAGGATGATCTTGCGGCTCTCAACCATCGTACTAACCCTTCGCATGTGCTATTAGCACCAAAATGAAGACGCTCACGTACAAATTAGGTGATTTCCAAGCACATGAACTCTGAAAATCAACTCGAATGGCCGGAAACCTTCTCAAAATGAGGAGGCTTTCTCTTAGAATGATCTTATGGCTCTCGGTCACCACCCTAATCTGTCCTAAGTACTAATAGCACCTGGATGGAGGTAATTGCAAATAAATTAGATGGTTTGCGAGCACTAAGGGCATGGAGACCAAGCGGCTAAACCGAACGGTGGCAAATATTCTCGGAATGGGAAGTCCTTCACTTAGGATGGTCTTATGGCACTCGGCCACTGCTCTGATCTTTCCCAGGCACTAACAGCGCCCAGAATGGAGATAACTACAAGTAAATTGGATGGTTTACAAGCTCATGAGCCGCGGAGATCGAGCGGTTAACCCGGATGGCGACAAACATTCTCAGAATGGGAAGTTCTTCACTTAGAATGATCTTCTCGCTCCCGAGAGTCGCCCTAATCTTTCCGAAGCATTAACAGCATCCAAATTACGAGGGAGTAAGAGGGTTTTCCTGGTCCTTGACTTCTGAGATTAGCCAATTGACCGAGAGTGCTGCAAACGTTCTTAGAATGGTAAGTTCTTCACCTAGAGTAACCTTATTAGTCTCGATCATTGCACTAACCCTTCATGGGTGCCGATGGCATCGAAATGAAGATCACCGGGAGAAAGTTGGGTGACTCGTGAGCTCGTGGACTCCTAAGATGACGTGATTAACCCAGATGGCGACAAATATTCTTAGAATGGGAAGTTCTTCCCATAGAATGATCCTGCGGCGTCGAGCCATTACTCTAGTCCTTCCCAAGCATTAGTGGCATCTAAGTGAAGGTAATTACAAGTAAATTGGACGATTTGCCAGCTCACGGGCTCCAAAGATCGGGCAATGAACCCAAAACGTTCTTGGAATGGCAATTCCTTCCCTTAGGATGATCTTACGGCCTTCAACCATCGTACTAACCCTTCGCATGTGCTATTAGCACCAAAATGAAGACGCTCACATACAAATTAGGTGATTTCCAAGCTCATGAACTCTGAAAATCAACCCGAATGGCGGGAAACCTTCTCAGAATGAGGAGGCTTTCTCTTAAACTGATCTTATGGCTCTCGGTCACCACCTTAATCTGTCCCAAGAACTAATAGCACCTGGACGGAGGTAATTGCAAATAAATTAGATGATTTGCGAGCACTAAGAGCGTGGAGACCAAGCGGTTGAACCGAACGGTGGCAAATATTCTTGGAATGGGAAGTTCTTCACTTAGGATGGTCTCATGGCACTCAGCCACTGCTCTGATCTTTCCCAGGCCCTAACAGCGCCTGAATGGAGATAACTACAAGTAAATTGGATGATTTACAAGCTCATGAGCCGCGGAGATCGAGCAGTTAACCCGGATGGCGACAAACGTTCTTAGAATGGGAAGTTCTTCACTCATAATGTTTTTCTCGCTCCCAAGAGTCGCCCTAATCTTTCTGAAGCACTAACAGCGTCCAAATTACGAGGGAGTAAGAGGGTTTTCCTGGTCCTTGACTTCCGAGATCAGCCAATTGACCGAGAGTGTCGCAAACGTTCTTAGAATGGCAAGTTCTTCACCTAGAGTAACCTTATGAGTCTCGATCATTGCACTAACCCTTCGTGGGTGCCGATGGCATCGAAATGAAGATCACCGGGAGAAAGTTGGGTGACTCGCAAGCTCGCAGACTCCTAAGATGACGTGATTAACCCAGATGGCGACAAATATTCTTAGAATGGGAAGTTCTTCCCATAGAATGATCCTGCAGCGTCGAGCCATTACTCTAGTCCTTCCCAAGCGTTAGTGGCATCTAAGTGAAGGTAATTACAAGTAAATTGGACGATTTGCCAGCTCACGGACTCCAAAGATCAGGCAATTAACCCAAAATGTTCTTAGAATGGCAATTCATTCCCTTAGGATGATCTTACGGCCCTCAACCATCAGACTAACCCTTCGAATGTGCTATTAGCACCAAAATGAAGACGCTCACGTATAAATTAGGTGATTTCCAAGCTCATGAACTCTGAAAATCAACCAGAATGGCGGGAAACGTTCTCATAATGAGGAGGCTTTCTCTTAGAATGATCTTATGGCTCTCGGTCACCACCCTAAGACCTTTGCGGTAGAGGGTGAGGGTTTCATAGCCAGCTAGGGTTGCTAGCGACCCTTGCCAATTGTAGAGAAAAAAGTCAAAAAAATCAAAAAATATTGAAATATTGTCAATTGGTGGCCATATCAGCTTTTCTGCAGGGTAAATTGGAAATGGCACTCTAGTGAATGTAAAAAAGTATTGGTATTAAAGTGAACGCCGTACGAAAGTCTTGGTATTTGTAATGTACTTGCCCTAGGTTAACTTTATTCAGTTGTTGCTTCGGTTTGCTCTTTTTTATGTATGGCAGTTTTTGTGGATGGCATCAGAAATTGAGGCGAATCTTCAAGGATTCTGATCAACTTAGCAGGTTCATCCTCACTTTCAGTTGAAGATTTCTCAACTGCACTTTGTTTTCCCTTGGCAAGATGAGAGGGTTCAGTAGATTCTGTCTTGATAGGGACTTGTGCTTGTGTCACGGGAATAATCAACAAGAATGCTTTGTCACTGGAGAAAGTGAAAGAAAAGCCTCTGTATGTCGAACATCTACAGAGGTGGTATGGAGTTGGTATGCGTGTTAGATCTTGTGGGTGCAGCTATCTCTTGAATTGATATAGTTGGAGTGCCTAATTGTTCAACATCCCTTGAACCTTTCATCCTAGACCAAGGGGTCGTTCTCATAGGAGTTTGTTGCTCTGTAGCAGTTGGTGACCCTCGCGGTTTGGTTTTGCGTTCCTTCAAATGATCCTTTAGCTGTCTGGGGGAGATCAATTTCTAAAGGTCCTTAGGGAGCTCCAGAGAAGATGATAGCAACTCACAAAGATTTGCAAGTACTAGTAGATTTCCGTGAAGTGCGAAATCTGGGAGCCATTGAGAGAGCAACTGCATGTGTGGAGATAGATTTCGAGTAAAATAGGAGTAGACAAGCACATAAAGTGATAGGCCGTCATTTGAAGATAATGCCTCTTATTGATTTTATCCCTTTTCCCTCCAAGACTTGTGCTCCTTACTGGTCCTCATAAGTCCATGTGCAATAGCTGCAAGGCTCGATCACTTGTGACAATGTTTGTAGATTTGAATGAATTTTTTACCTGTTTACTCAAGGAGCATGCATTGCATGATTTAGATTTCTCATATGATTTTGAATAACCTACGAATAAGATCTTTTGAAGATATCTTAAAAGTCCGCTTCATGTGGACATGACCTAATTTCTTGTTTCACAGCTCTTGTTCATATTGCCATAACCCATTCTAGTAAATGATTGAGACTTGTCCTCGCTTAATCTAACATATTTACCTTCTTCGAAATGATTTTGTAACCCTTGTCATATAGTTGACTATTGCTTATGACTTTGTGGTTGAATAGGTTGACAATAGATGCATCTTCAATAACCAGATTTCAAAACTTGATGTTCCTTTTGCCAACTAATTTTCCTTTGTCCTTACTTCCAAAAGTGATAGTGCCACCATCTACTTGGACTAGGCTCATGAACTTGATAGTGTCGCGACCCGCCCTCAGAGATAGTCAATGTCAGGAGGGACAATTTCAGGGGCACAAGGTGGTTCTCAGAAGGGTCGGTCATGAGTGCAGACTCTCCCAAGTCCATACTCTATGCAATAGCGGGAAGATTCATTTTATCTTCTAAGTTGATTAACAACCTACAATAATGTTTTGAAGTTGCCACTAGTCTCAATTTTTGGGGTTGACTAGAAAGCCTAATTGAGGGTTAAGAGGATGATTTCTATACAACTAGGGCTCTAGGGTTTGGAAACTTGGGTTATGCCAATGTTTCTATCAGCACCCTTTCATACCTAATAATCATCGTGTTTTACCTAAAGTGTTCATGCATGTCTTTTTACTTTTTCATGCCATTTAAAATAAAAATGCAATCATGTGCAGCTGTTGGTTTCATGCCATTCTAATTCTACAAAAGTAAGAAAAGAAAGGCAAACAATTTTAATTGAAATTGCAGTGCATAAAGTAAACAACCGATGAAAGTGGTAAATCTAAACATGCAATCCTAAAAAAATACATGTAAAACAAAAGAGAGGAAATGAATCCGCAACTCGTCAGGTTTTTATACAATACAATAGATAACTCGAGACATATGTCGGGTGTCAAATGAATAGTACAAACGAAGGGTCGGAAAGCACATCGACTCTCACCGTCTTCGGGGCTACCTTCTTCACCCACCCTAATTCTTAACTAATTCTAAATGAATAGTTTACAATGAAAACAAATATTGATTCAAACAAAAGTACACAAAACACAAAAAGTAGACAAGTAAAAATCATCCAATTGACAAATTAGGATTGGCTTCGAGGTCGGCCTTTGGATTTACATGCATAACGTGCCATGAAGTGTTATCCCTGTTGATTATTAGATACAGTTTATGATTATTAATCATCATAAATATTCACTTATAATGACTAACGTCATAACCCCCTGGAGTTGAGTTCTAGTGTGTAACCTCGGGATTACCCATGAACATGCATCGAGCTTGCATGAGTATCTACCAATCACATGCATCGAACTTGAAGATAAGCACACAAGTAGGTCCAAATACCTTATTTCCCATTTAATCAAACAATTAGTGTACCAACACCAACCCACTTCACTCATCCAACATGTGTTGATCTTAATCTCAAGTGTCAAACATGTATTCAATGGTCTTTTTATTTTCTGGAAATTTTTGTACTTAAATTTCAAGAAATGAAAATCAAAAGTCATGAAGACATTGAAAATCAGTTCTGCATGCATCATTTTCTAAAAATCATAGAACAAAAACATGTCACAACCAAGGACTGGAGAATCCATAACACCTTGACAAAGAGCAAGCAATTGAACATGATCCATTAAGCAATAGACTTCACAAAAATTATGGCATATTATATACTCAATGTAGAAAATTTTTCATGTAGGCAATTTCTTAAAACAAGCTAGGCATGAATTTATACATATCTAGGAATATGGCAAAATGCATTAGAACAGAATAGGGCAACAACAATTTGACGTAAACTCATGGCAATTTGATCATGTTAACCATCCTGAAAATTTCTCAAATTTTCCTGCATGATAGTCCTAAGGATGAAAAACAAAGTTTATGAAGGGTCATGCACCGAATCACAACATAAAAATTCAAGCAAAAATAACAAAGTGCAAACATGAAAATGCTTATACATGTATTCCGAATTTTGCAATTTTCCAGATTATGTGGCAAATTTGCAAAACATGAAAAGTGGGCAATTGACATGCAAATGGCTCAATTTTGGTGTCATTAGAAAGCTTAATGAATTTCCTAAGACTTTCTAAGAGATGACAAGGTCAATTGAGGTCATTTATTAATTCAATTTTTGACATTTTCATGAACATGGAAAATGATTAGATTCAGGGCAGCAATCATATTAGCAAAATGCATGGTTTAATTATCTTTTATGACAAGGAAAAGGTGTGAGAAAAATCATATAGGTCGAGCATCAAACCACAAACATTTTTCATTAAGAGATCTAGGCCATAGTGCAATTGTAAAGCATGATATGAAAATGACAATGACAAGGTATGCATTGAGCATATTAATAATGACAGAACGAAATTACAACAATACATGTAATGATGTGACATAATAACATTCAATTAGCACGGATAAGTGTCCTTAGGATGACACTATAGCATGCAATGACATCGATAGAATTTTCATGGACAAAGGACCACAATTAAATGCACAATTGCACATGAATGCACACTTAGATTTGTACATGGCAAGATTGAGGTCAGGATGATTTTTAGGGAAATTTACCTAATGAATGATGTTTAAAAATCTTGAGAAAATTATATGTCATGACCAACATTCAGATGAAAAAATGACTAGAAGGAATCAACTTGAAAAAAGTTTGAGAAAAATCACAGTAAAATTGACAAAGTCGAAAATTCGGATTCGGGAATATATAGACTAGAAGAACAAAGGACGATATTTAAGGGATTTGGCCTAGATATACTCATTAGAAAATTTTGAGAAAAAAATATTTTGTGACCAACATTCCCATTCATGAACAACTCAAAGCCAAATTCCAAACACAAAATTTAGCAAAAATTCGAGAAACTAATACATGCAGTTAGAACATGTGGAAATCAGTGTTTAGCATGGTGATGTGAGGGCCAATCGTCCTAGGTTTTTGACCTCAAAATTTTTTTGAGAAAAATATATGTCCTAGAAGGACATGTCATGAACATTTTCCATGAAAGAATCATCTCAAAATTCAGATTACAAAAATCAGCAAAAAATCGTGAAAACATAAAGGTCGGAATAATAATGCATATACGACTTTGACAGCAATTTTTAGGTATCAATCGGAGTCCAATCGGGATGTTCGGAAAGGTTATTGAGTCTATTTTAAAAGTCGTGAAAGCCTTGAACACAAGTTTTCAAGCTTAAATGAAGAGGTTTTCCAAATCTATCACTCTGGAATCTGAATTTCACAGATCAAGCACAAACACCTAATCAAGCCAAATCAGTCCACATTCATCCTAGTAAATATATCGACAATTAGGGGTGTCCAAAAACCTGACTCGACCCAACTCAAACACGACCCGAACACAAAACAAATAAGATACATATTTTGAATCTTAATAATGTTTAGGTCACAATTATAAAATAAGTAAATAGCTATCTTTTGGGTTGGGTTAGGCTCAGAACATTGTTTGGCCCATGAACAAATTAACAAACTCTCATCCAAACCCTTCTCTCGAACGCGAAGAGGGCAAAGAGAAAGGGACCGAGGGTCGGAAAAAGAGAGGGCGAGTGAGAGTGAGGGCGAAGAGCGAGAGAGAAGCCCTGCGGCCACCGCACCTCAAACGCGACCGACGAACCGCCGATGCGTTTTCCCCACCTTCGCCAAAGCTCTTGGATCCGAGAGAGAAAAAACCGACAAAAAAGAGAACGGTAGAGAGACCGAGAGTTGAAAGGTAGAGAACTAGAGATTGAGAGACCTCAAGAAGGCGGTCGACCGTCGGCAAAGGCCTGTCCTTCAACCGTTGTCCATGGATGCTAATGACCAAATTATATTTTCAACGAATAAATGGACCACTCTTCTACTATATTTTCAACTCACTATTGTACTATTTACTCGGTGGATGGACCTTTTTTTTTCTTTGAAACATGAAAAGAAAATTGTAATGAAAATAAAAAGGAGGCAATTAAATAACGTGCTTTGTCCACTTGGTTCTTTATGCTTATTATGTACGTTGGACTTTCATGTTTTATTGTGCTTTAGATGTTGGATGATGGAGAATTCTATGAGTTTTTGATTTGATGGCATGCGTATAATTGAATTTGACCTGCTGGCCTAAAACTTGACCCGACTCGACCCGTTTTCCTTCTTCATGTTTCATGCCTTTTGGGTCGGGTCGAGCTAGAGCACGCGAGCCTTTTTATTCGAGTCAAGTCGAGTAACATCAAGACCTGACCCGACCTGATCCATTGACACCCCTATCGACAATCATCATGATTCATCATAGAAGTTGTAACATTCATAAAGTCAATCCTAAACTCGAGCTCTATCCCTGATCGCCTATTGTGATCTCACTTCATCAAGCTTATGTTTAAGAAACCTACCTCTGATGAATTTTGTCGATGAAACCGAGCTCAAATTTGAAGAAATGAACTACGAGCTATTGCAGCATAGTAATAAGGATGCTAGAAAAGGACTTCGGATCACCAACCGAGGGGGGAGGATTGGAATCCAAATGGCACCGATTTGCACCTAGAAAGGATCAAGTTTGGTTGGACTTGATTTGTAATGCTGTCAAGAAAATCGGCCATTAGAGCCTCTCCGGTGGCTATGGCTCTCAACCGTTGCTCTAATACTTTCCAAGCTCAAATAGCTTCACATTGAAGGTAATTGTAAGTAAATTACATGATTTCCAAGCTTGTGAACTCCCAAACTCAAGTAATTAACTTAAATGGCAAGAAGCATTCTCAGAATTAGAAGTTCTTCCCTTTGGTTGGTCTTATGGCCCTCTACAAATTCTATAATCTTTCCAAAGAGTTAATTGGATCAAAGTGAAGGTAATTCAAAGAAATTTAGATGATTGCAAGCTCGTGAACTCCCATGATCAAGTAATTAACCTAAATGGCAACAAACACTCAAAGAAAATGAGGTTCTTCACTTAGAATGATCTTATGGCTCTCAACCCTTGCTATAATACATTCTAAGCTCAAATAGCTTCAAAGTGAAGGTAATTATAAGTAAATCACATGATTTCCAAGCCTGTGAACTCCCATGATCAAACAATTGACCCAAATGGTAAGAAGTATTCTCAGAATCTAAAGTTCTTCCCTTTGGTTCATCTTATGGCCCTCTATCACTTCTCTAATATTTCTAAAGAGCTAATAGGATCAAAGTGAAGGTAATAGAAACAAAGTTAGATGATTGCAAGCTCATAAACTCCCTTGATCAACTAATTAACCCAAATGGCAACAAACACTCTTAGAATGGGAGGTTCTTCACTTAGAATGATCTTATGGCTCTCAACCCTTGCTCTAATACTTTCCAAGCTCAAATAGCTTCACATTGAAGGTAATTATAAGTAAATTACATGATTTCAAGCCCGTGAACTCCCAAGATCATATAATTCACCCCAATGGTAAGAAGCATTCTTAGAATCGGAAGTTCTTCCTTTGGTTGATCTTATGGCCTTCAACCACTTCTCTAATCTTTCCAAAGAGCTAAAAGAATCAAAGTGAAGGTAATTGAAAGAAAATTAGATAATTACAAGCTCGTGAACACCCATGATCAAGTAATTAACCCAAATGAGGACAAACACTCTTAGAATGGAAGGTTCTTCACTAAGAAAAGATCATATGGCTCTCAACCGTTGGTCTAATACTTTCCAAGCTCAAATAGCTTGAAAGTGAAGGTAATTATAAGTAAATGACATGATTTCCAAGCTCGTGAACTCCTAAGATCAAGCAATGAACCCAAATGGTAACAAGCATTCTCAGAATTGGAAGTTCTTCCCTTTGGTTGATCATATGGCCCTCAACCATTTCTTTAATCTTTCCAAATAGCTACTAGGATCAAAGTGAAGGTAATTGAAAGAAAATTAGATGATTGCAAGCTCGTGAACTCCCGTGATCAAGTAATTAACCCAAATAGCAACAAACACTCTTAGAATTGGAGGTTTTTCACTTAGAATAATCTTATGGCTCTCAACCCTTGCTCTAATACATTCCAAGTTCAAATAGCTTCAAAGTGAAGGTAATTATAAGTAAATAACAAGATTTCCAAGCTCATGAACTCCTAAGATCAAGCAATTAACCCAAATGGTAAGAAGCATTCTCGGAATTGGAAGTTCTTCGCATTAGTAGATCTTATGGCCCTCTACCACTTCTCTAATCTTTCCAAAGAGCTACTAGGATCAAAGTGAAGGTAATTGAAAGAAAATTAGATGATTGCAAGCTCGTGAACTCCCGTGATCAAGTAATTAACCCAAATGGCAACAAACACTCTTAAAATTGGAGGTTTTTCACTTAGAATGATCTTATGACTCTCAACCCTTGCTCTAATAGATTCCAAGCTCAAATATCTTCAAAGTGAAGGTAATTATAAGTAAATAACAAGATTTCCAAGTTCGTGAACTCCTAAGATCAAGCAATTAACCCAAATGGTAAGAAGCATTCTTGGAATCGGAAGTTCTTCCCTTAGTAGATCTTATGGCCCTCTACCACTTCTCTAATCTTTCCAAAGAGCTACTAGGATCAAAGTGAAGGTAATTGAATGAAAATTAGATGATTGCAAGCTCGTGAACTCCCGTGCTCAAATAATTAAACCCAAATGGCAACAAACACTCTTAGAATGGGAGATTCTTCATTTGGAATGATTTTATAGCACTCAGTCATTGCACTAATACATTCAAGCTCAAATAGCTTCAAAGTGAAGTTAATTATAAGTAAATGACAAGATTTCCAAGCCTGTGAACTCCCAAGATCAAGCAATTAACCCAAATGGAAAGAAGCATTCTTAGAATTGGAAGTTCTTCACTTTGGTTGATCTTATGACCATCCACCACTTCTCTAATCTTTCTAAAGAGCTAATAGGATCAAAGTGAAGATAATTGAAAGAAAATTAGAAGATTGCAAGCACGTGAACTCCTATGATCAAGTAATTAACCCAAATGGGGACAAACACTCTTAGAATGGAAGGTTCTTCACTAAGAAAGATCCTATGGCTCTCAACCGTTGGTCTAATACTTTCCAAGCTCAAATAACTTCAAAGTGAAGGTAATTATAAGTAAATGACATGATTTCGAAGCCCGTGAACTCCCAAGATCAAGCAATGAACCTAAATGGTAAGAAGCATTCTCAGAATAAGAAGTTCTTCCCTTTAGTTGATCTTATGGCCCTCTACCACTTCTCTAATCCTTCCAAAGAGGTACAAGGATCAAAGTGAAGGTAATTGAAAGAAACTTAGATGATTGCAAGCTCGCGAACTCTCGCGATCAAGTAATTAACCCAAATGGTGACAAACACTCTTAGAATGAGAGGTTCTTCACTTAGAATGATCTTATAGCACTCAACCATTGCTCTAATACATTCCGAGCTCAAATAGCTTCAAAGTAAAGTTAATTATAAGTAAATGACAAGATTTCCAAGCCCGTGATCTTCCAAGATCAAGCAATTAACCCAAATGGTAAGAAGCATTCTCGGAATCGGAAGTTCTTCCCTTTGGTAGATCTTATGGCCCACTACCACTTCTCTAATCTTTCCAAAGAGTTACTAGGATCAAAGTGAAGGTAATTGAAAGAAAATTAGATGATTGCAAGCTCGTGAACTCCCGTAATCAAATAATTAACCTAAATGGCAACAAAGACTTTTAGAATGAGAGATTCTTCACTTAGAATGATCTTATAGCACTCAACCATTGGTCTAATACATTCCAAACTCAAATAGCTTCAAAGTGAAGTTAATTATAAGTAAATGACAAGATTTCCAAGCCCGTGAACTCCCAAGATCCAGCAATTGACCCAAATGGTAAGAAGCATTCTCAAAATTGAAAGTTCTTCCCTTTGGTTCATCTTATGTCACTCTATCACTCCTCCAATCTTTCTAAAGAGCTAATAGGATCAAAGTGAAGGTAATTGAATGAAAATTAGATGATTGCAAGCACGTGAACTCCCATGATCAAGTAAGTAATCCAAATGGGGACAAACACTCTTAGAATGGAAGGTTGTTCACTTAGAAAGATCATATGACACTCAACAGTTGGTCTAATACATTCAAAGCTCAAATAGCTTCAAAGTGAATGTAATTATAAGTAAATGACATGATTTCCAACTCCCGAGATCAAGCAAATAACCCAAATGGTAAGAAGCATTCTCAGAATTGGAAGTTCTTCCCTTTGGTTCATCTTATGACACTCTATCACTTCTCTAATCTTTCTAAAGAGCTAATAGGATCAAAGTGAAGGTAATTGAATGAAAATTTGGTGATTGCAAGCATGTGAACTCCCATGATAAAGTAATTAACCCAAATGGGGACAAACACTATTAGAATGGGAGGTTCTTCACTTAGAATGATCATATGAAGCTCAACCGTTACTTTAATACATTCCAAGTTGAAATAGCTTCAAAGTGAAGTTAATTATAAGTAAATAACAAGATTTCCAAGCCCATGAACTCCCAAGATTAAGCAATTAACCCAAATGGTAAGAAGCATTCTCAGAATTGGAAGTTATTCTAATACTTTCCTAATATTTCCAAAAACCTAATAGGATCAAAGTGGAGGTAATTCAAAGAAAATTAGATAATTGCAAGATTGTGAACTCCCATGATCAAGTAATTAACCCAAATGGCAACAAACACTCTTAGAACGGGAGGTTCTCCTTTTAGAATAATCATATGGCTCTCAACCGTTGCTCTAATACTTTCCAAACTCAAATAGCTTCAAGGTGAAGGTAATTATAAGTAAATGACATGATTTCTAAGCCCGTGAACTCCCAAGATCAAGCAATTAACCCAAATGTTAAGAACCATTCTTAGAATTGGATGTTCTTCCCTTTGGTTCATCTTATGACCCTCTACCACTTCTCTAATCTTTCTAAAGATCTGATGGGATCAAAGCGAAGATAATTGAAAGAAAATTAGAAGAATTCAAGCACGTGAATTCCCATGATCAAGTAATTAACCCAAATGGGGACAAACACTCTTAGAATGGGAGGTTCTTCACTTCGAAAGACCATATGGCTTTCAACTGTTGGTCTAATACATTTCAAGCTCAAATAGCTCCAAAGTGAAGGTAATTATAAGTAAATGACCAGATTTCCAAGCCCGTGAACTCCCAAGATCAAGCAATTATCCGAAATGGTAAGAAGCATTCTCATTATTGAAAGTTCTTCCGTTTGGTTCATCTTATTACCCTCTACCACTCCTCTAATCTTTCTAAAGAGCTAATAGCATCCAAGTGAAGGTAATTGAAAGAAAATTAGATGATTGCAAGCTCGTGAACTCGCATAATCAAGTAATTAACCCAAATGGCAACAAACACTCTTAGAATGGGAGGTTTTTCACTTAGAATGATCTTACGGCTCTCAACCGTTGCTCTAATTCCAGGCTGAAATAGCTTCAAAGTGAAGTTAATTATAAGTAAATGACAAGATTTCCAAGCCTGTGAACTCCCAAGATCAAGCAATTAACCCAAATGGTAAGACGCATTCTCAAAATTGGAAGTTCTTCCCTTTGGTTCATCTTATGACTCTCTACCACTTCTCTAATCTTTCTAAAGATCTGATGGGATCAAAGTGAAGATACTTGAAAGAAAATTAGAAGAATTCAAGCACGTGAATTCCCATGATCAAGTAATTAACCCAAATGGGGACAAACACTCTTAGAATGGGAGGTTCTTCATGTCTAATACATTTCAAGCTCAAATAGCTCCAAAGTGAAGGTAATTATAAGTAAATGACTAGATTTCCAAGCCTGTGAATCTCAAGATCAAGCAATTATCTGAAATGGTAAGAAGCATTCTCATTATTGAAAGTTCTTCCGTTTGGTTCATCTTATTACCCTCTACCACTTCTCTAATCTTTCTAAAGAGCTAATAGCATTCAAGTGAAGGTAATTGAAAGAAAATTAGATGATTGCAAGCTCGTGAACTCGCATAATCAAGTAATTAACCCAAATGGCAACAAACACTCTTAGAATGGGAGGTTCCTCACTTAGAATGATTTTATGGCTCTCAACCATTGCTCTAATACATTCTAAACTAAAATGGCTTGAAAGTGAAGTTGATTATAAGTAACTAACATGATTTCCAAGCCCGTGAACTCCCAATATCAAGCAATTAACCCAAATGGTAAGACGCATTCTCAAAATTGGAAGTTCTTCCCTTTGGTTCATCTTATGACCCTCTACCACTTCTCTAATCTTTCTCCAAAGCTATAGGAACAAAGTGAAGGAAATTGAAAGAAAATTAGGTGATTGCAAGCACGTGAACTACCATAATCAAGTAATTAACCCAAATGGGGATAAACACTCTTATAATGGAAAGTTCTTCACTTAGAAAGATCATCTAGCTCTCAACCTTTGGTCTACTAATTTCCAAGCTCAAATAGCTTGAAAGTGAAGGTTATTATAAGTAAATGACATGATTTCCAAGCCCGTGAACTCCCAAGATCAAATAATTAACCCAAATGGTAAGAAGCATTCTCAGAATTGGAAGTTCTTCCCTTTGGTTCATCTTATGACCCTCTACCACTTCCCTAATCTTTCTAAAGAGCTAATTGGATCAAAGTGAAGGTAATTGAAAGAAAGTTAGATGATTGCAAGCACGTGAACTACCATGTTCAAGTAATTAACCCAAATGGGGATAAACACTCTTATAATGGAAGGTTCTTCAGTTAGAAAAATCATCTGGCTCTCAACCTTTGGTCTACTACTTTCCAAGCTCAAATAACTCAAAAGTGAAGGTAATTATAAGTAAATGACAAGATTTCCAAGCCTGTGAACTCCCAAGATCAAGCAATTAACCCAAATGGTAAGAAGCATTCTCAGAATTGGAAGTTAATCCCTTTGGTTCAACTTATGGTGCTCTACCACTTCTCTAATATTTCCAAAGGCCTAATAGGATCAAAGTGGAGGTAATTCAAAGAAAATTAGATAATTGCAAGCTCGTGAACTCCCATGATCAAATTGTTAACCCAAATGGCAACAAACACTCTTAGAATGGTCATATGGCTATCAACTGTTGCTCTAATACTTTCCAAGCTCAAATAGCTTCCAAGTGAAGGTAATTATAAATAAATCACAAGATTTCCAAGCCCATGAACTCCCAAGATCAAGCAATTAACCCAAATGGTAAGAAACATTTTCAGAATTGGAAGTTCTTCCCTTTGTATCATCTTATGAACCACTACCACTTTTCTAATCCTTCTCAATAGCTAATAAAATCAAAGTGAAGGTCATTGAAAGAAAATTAGAAGCTTGCAAGCGCGTGAACTCTCATGATCAAGTAATTAACCCAAATGGGGATAAACACTCTTATAGTGGAAGGTTCTTCACTTAGAAAGATCATATGGCGCTCAACCTTTGGTCTAATACTTTCCAAGCTCAAATAGCTTCAAAGTGAAGGTAATTATAAATAAATTACATGATTTCCAAGCCCGTGAACTCCCGAGATCAAGCAATTAACCCAAATGGTGAGAAACCTTCTCAGAATTGAAAGTTATTCCCTTTGGTTCAACTTATGGCGCTGTACCACTTCTCTAATCTTTCTAAAGGGCTAATAGGATCGAAGTGGAGGTAATTGAAAGAAAAATATATGATCGCAAACTCGTGAACTCCCATGATCAAGTAATTAACCCAAATGGCAACAAACACGCTTAGAATGGGAGGTTCATCACTTAAAATAATCCTATGGCTCTAAACCGTTGCTCTAATACATTCCAAGATCAAATTGCTTCAAAGTGAAGTTAATTATACGTAACTGACAAGATTTCCAAGCCAGCGAACTCCCAAGATCAAGCAATTAACCCAAATGGTAAGAAGCATTCTCAGAATTGGAAGTTCTTCCCTTTGGTTCATCTTATGACCCTTTACCACATCTCTAATCTTTCTAAAGAGCTAACAGGATCAAAGTAAAGATAATTAAAAGAAAATTAGAAGATTGCAAGCACGTGAACTCCTATGATCAGGTAATTAACCCAGATAGGGATAAACACTCTTATAATGGAAGGTTCTTCACTTAGAAAGATCATATGACTCTAAGCCTTTGGTATAATATTCTCTAAGCTCAAATAGCTTGAAAGTGAAGGTAATTATATAAGTAAATGACATGATTGCTAAGCTCGTGAACTCCCAAAATCAAGCAATTATCCCAAAGGGTAAGAAGCATTCTTAAAATTGGAAGTTCATCCCTTTGGTTCATCTTATGACCGTTTACCACTTCTCCAATCTTTCTAAAGAGCTAACAGGATCAAAGTGAAGATAATTGAAAGAAAATTAGAAGATTGCAAGCATGTGAATTCCCATGATCAAGTAGTTAACCCAAATGGAGATAAACACACTTATCATGGAAGGCTCTCCACTTAGAAAGATCACTTGGCTCTCAACCTTTGTTCTACTCCTTTCCAAGCTCAAATAGCTCTAAAATGAAGGTAATTATAAGTAAATGACATGATTTCCAAGCCCGTGAACTCCCAAGATTAAGCAATTAACCCAAATGGTAAGAAGCATTCTCAGAATTGGATGTTATTCCCTTTGGTTCCTTTATGGGCCTCTACCACTTCTCTAATCTTTCTAAAGAGCTAATAGGATCAAAGTGAAGGTAATTGATAGAAAATTAGATGATTGCAAGCTCATGAACTCGCATGATCAAGTAATTAACCCATATGAAGATAAACACTCTTATAATGGAAGGTTCTTCAATTAGAAAGATCATATGGCTCTCAACCTTTGGTCTAGAAGTTTCCAAGCTCAAATAGCTTGAAAGTGAAGGTAATTATAATTAAACGACATGATTTCCAAGCACGCGAACTCCGAAGATCAAGCAGTTAACCCAAATGGTCAGAAGCATTCTAAGAATTGGAAGTTCTCTTTGTGGTTCATCTTATGACCCTCTATCACTTTTCTAATCTTTCTAAAGAGCTAATAGGGTCAAAGTGAAGGTAATTGAAAGAAAATTAGATGATTGCAAGCTCATGAACTCGCATAATCAAGTAATTAACCCAAATGGCAACAAACACTCTTATAATGGAAGGTTCTTCACTTCGAAAGACCATATGGCTTTCAACTATTGGTCTAATACATTTCGAGCTCAAATAGCTCCAAAGTGAAGGTAATTATAAGTAAATGACAAGATTTCCAAGCCCGTGAACTCCCAAGATCAAGCAATTAACCCAAATGCTAACAAGCATTCTCATAATTGGAAGTTCTTCCATTTGGTTCATCTTATGACCCTCTACCACTTCTCTAATCTTTCTAAAGAGCTAATACAATCCAAGCGAAGGTAATAGAAAGAAAATTATATGATTGCAAGCTCGTGAACTCGCATAATCAAGTAATTAACCCAAATGGCAACAAACACTCTTATAATGGAAGGTTCTTCACTTCGAAAGACCATATGGCTTTCAACTATTGGTCTAATACATTTCGAGCTCAAATAGCTCCAAAGTGAAGGTAATTATAAGTAAATGACAAGATTTCCAAGCCCGTGAACTCCCAAGATGAAGCAATTAACCCAAATGCTAACAAGCATTATCATAATTGGAAGTTCTTCCATTTGGTTCATCTTATGACCCTCTACCACTTCTCTAATCTTTCTAAAGAGCTAATACAATCCAAGCGAAGGTAATAGAAAGAAAATTATATGATTGCAAGCTCGTGAACTCGCATAATCAAGTAATTAACCCAAATGGCAACAAACACTCTTAGAATGGGAGGTTCTTCACTTAGAATGATTTTATGGCTCTCAACCGTTGCTCTAATACATTCCAAACTGAAATAGCTTGAAAGTGAAGTTAATTATAAGTAACTGACATGATTTCAAAGCCCGTGAACTCTCAAGATCAAGCAATTAACCCAAATGATAAGAAACATTCTCAGAATTGGAAGTTCTTCCCTTTGGTTCATCTTATGACCCTCTACCACTTCTCTAATCTTTCTAAAGAGCTAATAGGATCAAAGTGAAGGTAATTGAAAGAAAATTAGATCATTTCAAGCACATGAACTCCCATGATCAAGTAATTAACCCAAATGGGGATAAACACTCTTATAATGGAAGGTTCTTCACTTAGAAAGATCATTGGGCTGTTAACCTTTGGTCTACTACTTTCCAAGCTCAAATAGCTTGAACGTGAAGGTAATTATAAGTAAATGACATGATTTCCAAGCCTGTGAACTCCCAAGATCAAGCAATTAACCAAAATTGTAAGAAACATTCACCTAATTGAAAGTTCTTCCCTTTGGTTCATCTTATGACCCTCTACCACTTCTGTAATCTTTCTAAAGAGCTAACAAGATGAAGCTGAAGCTAATTGAAAGAATATTACATGTTTGGAAGCACGTGTACTCTCACGATCAAGTAATTAACCCAAATGGGGACAAACACTCTTAGAATGTAAGGTTTTTCACTAAGAAAAGATCATATGGCTCTCAACCGTTGGTCTAATACTTTCCAAGCTCAAATAGCTTCAAAGTGAAAGTAATTATAAATAAATGACATGATTTCGAAGCCCGTGAACTCCCAAGATCAAGCAATTAACGTAAATGGTAACAAGCATTCTTAAAATTGGAAGTTCTTCCATTTGGTTGATCTTATGGCCCTCAACCACTTCTTTAATCTCTCCAAAGACCTACTAGAATCAAAGTGAAGGTAATTGAAAGAAAATTAGATGATTGCAAGCTCGTGAACTCCCGTGATCAAGTAATTAACCCAAATGGCAACAAACACTCTTAGAATGGAGGTTTTCACTTAGAATGATCTTATGACTCTCAACCCTTGCTCTAATACATTCCAAGCTCAAATATCTTCAAAATGAAGGTAATTATAAGTAAATGACAAGATTTCCAAGCCCGTGAACTCCTAAGATCAAGCAATTAACCCAAATGGTAAGAAGCATTCTTGGAATCGGAGTTCTTCCCTTTGTAGATCTTATCGCCCTCTACCACTTCTCTAATCTTTCCAAAGAGCTACTAGGATCAAAGTGAAGGTAATTGAAAGAAAATTAGATGATTGCAAGCTCATGAACTCCCATGCTCAAATAATTAACCCAAAGTGAAGTTAATTATAAGTAAATGACCAGATAGGAGATTCTTCACTTATATTGATCTTATAGCAATCAACCGTTGCACTAATACATTCTAAGCTCAAATAGCTTCAAAGTGAAGTTAATTATAAGTAAATGACCAGATTTCCAAGCCTGTGAACTCCCAAGATCAAGCAATTAACCCAAATGGAAAGAAGCATTCTCAAAACTGGAAGTTCTTCACTTTGGTTGATCTTATGACCCTCTACCACTTCCCTAATATTTCTAAAGAGCTAATAGGATCAAAGTGAAGATAATTGAAAGAAAATTAGAAGATTGCAAGCATGTGAACTCCCATGATCAAGTAATTAACCCAAATGGCGACAAACACTCTTAGAATGGGAGGTTCTTCACTTAGAATGATCATATAGCACTCAACCGTTGCTCTAATACATTCCGAGCTCAAATAGCTTCAAAGTGAAGTTAATTATAAGTAAATGACAAGATTTCCAAGCCTGTGAACTCCCAAGATCAAGCAATTAACCCAAGTGGTAAGAAGCATTCTCAGAATCTGAAGTTCTTCCCTTTAGTAGATCTTATGGCCCACTACCAGTTCTCTAATCTTTCCAAAAATTTACTAGGATCAAAGTGAAAATTAGATGATTGCAAGCTCGTGAACTTCCATAATCAAATAATTAACCTACATGGAATCAAAGACTCTTAGAATGGGAGATTCTTCACTTAGAATGATCTTATAATACTCAACCGTTGGTCTAATACATTCCAAACTCAAATAGCTTCAAAGTGAAGGTAATTATAAGTAAATGACAAGATTTCCAAGCCCGTGAACTCCCAAGATCCAGCAATTAACCCAAATGGTAAGAAGCATTCTCAGAATTGGAAGTTCTTCCCTTTGGTTCATCTTATGTCACTCTATGATTCCTCCAATCTTTCTAAAGAGCTAATAGGATCAAAGTGAAGGTAATTGAATGAAAATTAGATGATTGCAAGCATGTGAACTCCCATGATCAAGTAATTAACCCAAATGGGGACAAACACTCTTAGAATGGAAGGTTGTTCACTTAGAAAGATCATATGGCACTCAACCGTTGGTCTAATACATTCAAAGCTCAAATAGCTTCAAAGTGAAGGTAATTATAAGTAAATGACATAATTTCCATGCCCGTGAACTCCCAAGATCAAGCAATTAACCCAAATGGTAAAAAGCATTCTCAAAATTGGAAGTTCTTCCCTTTGGTTCATCTTATGACACTCTATCACTTCTCTAATCTTTCTAAAGAGCTAATAGGATCAAAGTGAAGGTAATTGAATGAAAATTTGGTGATTGCAAGGATGTGAACTCCCATGATAAAGTAATTAACCCAAATGGGGACAAACAGTATTAGAATGGGAGGTTCTTCACTTAGAATGATCGTATGGCACTCAACCGTTGCTTTAATACATTCCAAGCTGAAATAGCTTCAAAGTGAAGTTAATTATAAGTAAATGACAAGATTTGCAAGCCCATGAACTCCCAAGATTAAGCAATTAACCCAAATGGTAAGAAGCATTCTCAGAATTGGAAGTTATTCCCTTTGGTTCAACTTATGGCACTCTACCACTTCTCTAATATTTTCAAAATCCTAATAGGATCAAAGTGGAGGTAATTAAAAAAAAAATTAGATAATTGCAAGTGTGTGAACTCCCATGATCAAGTAATTAACCCAAATGGGAATAAACACTCCTATAGTGGAAGGTTCTTCACTTAGAAAGATCATATGAAGCTCAACCTTTGGTCTAATACTTTCCAAGCTCAAATAGCTTCAAAGTGAAGGTAATTATAAATAAATTACATGATTTCCAAGCCCGTGATCTCCCGAGATGAAGCAATTAACCCAAATGGTGAGAAGCCTTCTTAGAATTGAAAGTTATTCCATTTTGTTCAACTTATGGCACTGTACCACTTCTCTAATCTTTCTAAAGGGCTAATAGGATCAAAGTGGAAGTAATTGAAAGAAAATTAGATAATCATAAGCTCGTGAACTCGCACAATCAAGTAATTAACCCAAATGGCAACAAATATTCTTAGAATGGGAGGTTCATCACTTAAAATAATCTTATGGCTCTAAACCGTTGCTCTAATACATTCCAAGATCAAATTGCTTCAAAGTGAAGTTAATTATATGTAACTGACAAGATTTCCAAGCCAGTGAACTCCCAAGATCAAGCAATTATCCCAAATGGTAAGAAGCATTCTCAGAATTGGAAGTTCTTCCTTTTGGTTCATCTTATGACCCTCTACCATATCTCTAATCTTTCTAAAGAGCTAACAGGATCAAAGTAAATATAACTAAAATAAAATTAGAAGATTGCAAGCACGTGAACTCCCATGATCAAGTATTTAACTCAAATAGGGACAAACACTCTTATAATGGAAGGTTCTTCACTTAGAAAGATCATATGACTCTCAATCTTTGGTCTAATATTTTCCAAGCTCAAATAGCTTGAAAGTGAAGGTAATTATAAGTAAATGACATGATTGCCAAGCTCGTGGACTCCCAAAATCAAGCAATTATCCCAAAGGGTAAGAAGCATTCTTAGAATTGGAAGTTCATCCCTTTGGTTTATCTTATGACCCTCTACCACTTCCCTAATCATTCTAAAGAGCTAATAGGATCAAAGTGAAGGTAATTGATAGAAAATTAGAAGATTGCAAGCATGTGAACTCCCATGATCAAGTAATTAACTCAAATGGGGATAAACTCTCTTATAATGGAAGATTCTTAACTTAGAAAGATCATATGGCTCTCAACCTTTGGTCTACTCATTTCCAAGTTCAAATAGCTCTAAAGTGAATGTAATTATAAGTAAATTACTTGATTTTCAAGCCCGTGAACTCCCAAGATCAAGTAATTAACCCAAATGGTAAGAAGCATTATCAGAATTGGAAGTTCTTCCCTTTGGTTCCTCTTATGACCCTCTACCACTTCTCTAATCTTTCTAAAGAGCTAATAGGATTAAAGTGAAGGTAATTGAAAAAAAATTAGATGATTGCAAGCTCGTGAACTCCCAAGATCAAGCAATTAACCCAAATGAAGATAAACTCTCTTATAATGGAAGATTCTTCACTTAGAAAGATCATATGGCTCTCAACCTTTGGTCTACTACTTTCCAAGCTCAAATAGCTTCAAAGTGAAGGTAATTATAAGCAAATGATGTGATTTCCAAGCCCGTGAACTCCCAAGATCAAGCAATTAACTCAAACGGTAAGAAGCATTCACAGAATTCGAAGTTCTTCCATTTGGTTCATCTTATGACCCTCTACCACTTCTCTAATATTTCTAAAGAGCTAATAGGATCAAAGTGAAGGTAATTGAAAAAAAATTAGATGATTGCAAGCTCGTGAACTCGCATAATCAAGTAATTAACCCAAATGGCAACAAACACTCTTAGAATGGAAGGTTCTTCACTTAGAATGATCATATGGCTCTCAACCTTTTGCTCTAATACATTCCAAGCTCAAATAGCTTCAAAGTGAAGTTAATTATAAGTAAATGACATGATTTCCAAGCCCGTGAACTCCCAAGATCAAGCAATTAACCCAAATGGTAAGAAGCATTCTCAAAATTGGAAGTTCTTCCCTTTGGTTCATCTTATGACCGTGTACCACTTCTCTAATCTTTCTAAAGAGCTAATAGGATCAAAGTGAAGGTAATTGAAAGAAAATTAGATCATTGCAAGCACATGAACTCCCAAGATCAAGCAATTAACCCAAATTGTAAGAAACTATCTCATAATTGGAAGTTTTTCCCTTTGGTTCATCTTATGACCCTCTACCACTTCTCTAATCTTTCTAAAGAGCTAACAAGATGAAGCTGAAAGTAATTGAAAGAATATTACATGATTGGAAGCACGTGTACTCCCATGATCAAGTAATTAACCCAAATGGGGACAAACACTGTTATAATGGAAGTTCTTCACTTAGAAAGATCATATGGCTCTCAACCTTGGTCTAATACTTTCTAGGCTCAAATAGCTTCAAAGTGAAGGTAATTACAAGTAAATGACATGATTTCCAAGCCCGTGAACTCCCAAGATCAAGCAATTAACCCAAATGGTAAGAAGCATTCTCAGAATTGGAAGTTCTTCCATTTGGTTGATCTTATAGCCCTCTACCACTTCTCTAATATTTCCAAAGAGCTAACAAAATCACAGTGAAGGTAATTGAAAGAAAATTGGATGATTGCAAGCTCATGAACTCCCACGATCATGTAATGACTCAAATGACAACAAACACTCTTAGAATGGAAGGTTCTTCACATAGAATGATCTTATGGTTCTCAACCGTAGCTCTAATACATTACAATCTCAAATAGCGTCAAAGTGAAGTTATTGACAAGATTTCCAAGCCCATCAACACACATAATCAAGCAATTAACCCAAATGGTAACAATCATTCTCATAATTGGAAGTTCTTCCCTTTGGTATATCTTATGACCCTCTATCACTTCTCTAATCTTTCTAAAGAGCTAATAAGATGAAACTGCATGTAATTGAAAGAATATTACATGATTGGAAGCACGTGTACTCCTATGATCAAGTAATTAACCCAAATGGGGACAAACACTCTTAGATTGGAAGTTTCTTCTCTTAGAAATATCATATGGCTCTCCACCGTTGATCTAATACTTTCCAGCTCAAATAGCTTCAAAGTGAAGGTAATTATAAGTAAATGACAAGATTTCCAAGTCTGTGAACTCTTAAGATCAAGCAATTAACCCAAATGGTAAGAATCATTCTCAGAATTGGAAGTTCTTCCTTTTGGTTCAACTTATAGTGCTCTACCACTTATCTAATCTTTCTAAAGAGCTAATATGATCAAAGTGGAGGAACATGAAAGAAAATTAGATGATTGCAAGCTTGTGAACTCGCATCATCAAGTAATTAACCCAAATTGGGATAAACACTATTATAATGGAATGTTCTTCACCTAAAAAGATCATATAGCTCTCAACCGTTGGTCTAATATTTTCCAAGCTCAAATAGCTTGAAAGTGAAGGTAATTATAAATAAATGACATGATTCCCAAACCCGTGAACTCCCAAAAATCAAGCAATTAACCGAAATGGTAAGAAATATTCTCATAATTGGAAGTTATTCCCTTTGGTTCAACTTTTGGCGCTCTACCACTACTCTAATCTTTCTAAAGGGCTAATAGGATCAAAGTGGAGGTAATTGAAAGAAAATTAGATGATTGCAAGCTCGTGAACTCACATAATCAAGTAATTAACCCAAATGGCAACAAACACTCTTAGAATGGAAGGCTCTTCACATAGAAAGATCATATGGCTCTCAACTATTCGTCCAACACTTTCCAAGCTCAAATATCTTCAAAGTGAAGGTAATTATAAGTTAATCACATGATTTCTAAGCCCATGTACTTCCAAGATCAAGCAATGAGCCCAAATGGTAAGAAGCATTCTTAGAATTGGACGTTCTTCCCTTTGGTTCATCTTATGACCCTCTACCACTTCTCTAATCTTTTTAAAGAGCTAACAGGCTCAAATTGGAGGTAATTTAAAGAAAATTAGATGATTGCAACCACGTGTACTACCATGATCAAGTAATTAACCGATATGGGGATAAACACTCTTAGAATGGAAAGTTCTTCACTTAGAAAGATCATATGGGTCTCAACCGTTGGACTAACACATTCCAAGCTCAAATGGCTTCAAAGTGAAGGTAACTATAAGTAAATGACATGATTTCCTAGCCTGTGAACTCCCAAGTTCAAGCAATTAACCTTAATGGTAAGAAGTATTATTAGAATTAGAAGTTCTTCCCTTTGGTTCATTTTTGACCCTTTGCCACTTCTCTAATCTTTCTAAAGAGCTAATAGGATTAATGTGAATGTAATTGTAAGAAAATTACAAGATTGCAAGGCACGTGATCTCCCATGATCAAGTAATTAACCCAAATGGGAATAAACACTCTTATAATGGAAGGTTCTTCACTTAGAAAGATCATATGGTTCTCAATCTTTGCTCTAATACATTCTAAGCCCAAATAGCTTCAAAGTGAAGTTAATTATAAGTAAATGACAAGATTTCCAAGCCCGTGAACTCCCAAGATTAAGCAATTAACTCTAATGGTAAGAAGCATTATCAGAATTGGAAGTTCCTCCCTTTGGTTCATCTTTTGACCCTCTACCACTTCTCTAATCTTTCTAAAGAGCAAATAGGATTAAGGTGAAGGTAATCGAAAGAAAATTACAAGATTGCAGGCACGTGAACTCCCATGATCAAGTAATTAACCCAAATGGGGATAAACACTCTTATAATGGAAGGTTCTTCACTTAGAAAGATCATATGGCTCTCAACCTATGCTCGAATACATTCCAACCTCAAATAGCTTCAAAGTGAAGGTAATTATAAGTAAATGACATCATTTTCAAGCCCATGAACTCCCAAGATCAATCAATTTACCCAAATAGTAAGAAGCATTATCAAAATTGGAAGGTCTTTCCTATGTTTCATCTTATGACCCTTTACCACTTCTCTAATCTTTCTAAAAAGCTAATAGGATTAAGGTGTAGGTAATTGAAAGAAAATTATAAGATTGCAAGCACATGAACTCCCATGATCAAGTAATTAACCCAAATGGGGATAAACACTCTTATAATGGAAGGTTCTTCACTTTCAAAGATCATATGGCTCTTAACCGCTGCGCTAATACATTCCAAGCTCAAATAGCTTCAAAGTGAAGTTAATTATATGTAAATGACAAGATTTGCAACCCCATGAACTCCCAAGATCAATCAATTTACCCAAACAGTAAGAAGCATTATCAGAATTGGAAGTTCTTCCCTTTAGTTCATCTTTTGACCCTCTACCAATTCTCTAATCTTTCTAAAGAGCTAATAGGATAAAAGTGGAGGTAATTGATAGAAAATTAGGCGATTGCATGACCGTGAACTCGCATGGTAAAGTAATTAACCCAAATGGGGACAAACACTCTTAGAATGGGAGGTTATTCACTTTCAAAGATCATATGGCTCTTAACCATTGCGCTAATACATTCCAAGCTCAAATAGCTTGAAAGTAAAGGTAATTATAAGTAAATTACATGATTTTCAAGCCCGTCAACTGCCAAGATCAAGCAATCAACACAAATTGTAAGAAGCATTATTTGAATTGGAAGTTCTTCCCTTAGGTTCATCTTATGACCCTCTACCACTTCTCTAATCTTTCTAAAGAGCTAATACGATCAAAGTGAAGGAAATTGATAGAAAATTAGATGATTGCAAGCTCGTGAACTCGCATGATCAAGTAATTAATCGAAATGTGGAGAAACACTCTTAGAATGGGAGGTTGTTCACTTAGAAAGATCCTATGGCTCTCAACCGTTCCTCTAATACATTCCAAGCTCAAATAGCTTCAAAGTGAAGTTAAATATATGTAAATGACAAGATTTCCAAGCCCCTGAACTCCAAAGATCAAGCAATTAAACCAAATGATAAGAAGCATTATCAGAATTGGAAGTTCTTCCCTTTAGTTCATCTTATCACCCTTTACCAATTCTCTAATCTTTCTATAGAGCAAATAGGATCAAAGTGGAGGTAATTGATGGAAAATTACAAGATTGCAAGCACGTGAACTCCCACAATAAAGTAATTCACCCAAATGCGGATAAACACTTTTATAATGGAAGGTTCTTCACTTAGAAAGATCATACAGCTCTCAACCTTTGCTCTAATACATTCCAAGCTCAAATAGCTTCAAAGTGCAGGTAATTATAAGTAAATGACAAGATTTCCAAGCTCCTGAACTCCCAAGATTGAGCAATTAACACAAATGGTAAGAAGCATTATCCACATTGGAAGTTCTTACCTTTGGTTCTTCTTATGACCCTCTACCACTTCTCTAATCATTCTAAGCAGCTAATCGGAACAAGGTGAAGGTATTTGAAAGAAAATTAAAAGATTTCAAGCATGTGAACTCCCATGATCAAGTAACTAACCCATCTGAAGATAAACACTCTTATAATGGAAGGTTTTTCACTTAGAAAGATCATATAGCTCTCAACCTCTGGTCCACTACTTTCCAAGCTCAAATAGCTTAATAGTGAAGGTAATTATAGGTAAATGACATAATTTCCAAGCCCGTGAATTGCCATGTTCAAGCAATTAACCCAAATGGTAAGAAGCATTATCATAATTGGGAGTTCTTCCCTTTGGTTCATGTCATAACCCTCTACCACTTGTCTAATCATTCTAAAGAGCTAATAGGATTAAGGTGAAGGTAATTGAAAGAAAATTACAAGATTGCATGCACGTGAACTCCCATGATCAAGTAATTAACGCAAATGGGGATAAACACCCTTTAAATGGAAGGTTTTTCACTTAGAAAGATCATATGGCCTAAACCTTTGGCCCACTACCTTCCAAGCTCAAATAGCTTCAAAGTGAAGGTAATTATAAGTAAATAACATAATTTCCAGGCTCGTAAACTACCGAGTTCAATCAATTAACCCAAATGGTAAGAAGCATTATCATAATTGGAAGTTCTTCCCTTTGGCTCATCCTATGACCCTCTACAACTTCTCTAATCTTTCTATAAAGCTAATAGGATTATGGTGAAGGTAATTGAAAGAAAATTACAAGATTGCAAGCATGTGAACTCCCACGATAACGTAATTCACCCAAATGGGGATAAACACTCTTATAATGGAAGGTTCTTCATTTGGAAAGATCATAAGGCTCTCAATCGTAGCTCTAATACATTCCAAGCTCAAATAGCTTCAAAGTGTAGGTAATTATAAGTAAATGACATAATTTCTAAGCCCGTGAACTCCCAAGATCACGCAATAAAGTCAAATGGTAAGAAGCATTCTCAAAAATGGAAGTTCTTCCCTTTCGTTCCTCTTATGACCCTCTACCACTTCTCTAATCTTTCTAAAAAGCTAATAGGATTAAGGTGAAGGTAATTGAAAGATAATTACAAGATTGGAAGCACGTGAACTGCCATGATCAAGGAATTAACCCTAATTGGAATAAACACTCTTATAATGGAAAGTTCTTCACTTAGAAAGATCAAAAGCCTCTCAACCTTTGGTCTACTACTTTCATTGCTCAAATTCCTTCAAAGTGAAGGTAATTGCAAGTAAATGGCATGATTTCCAAGCCCGTGAACTCGTCAGATGAAGCAATGAAACCAAATGGTAAGAAGCATTCTCATAATTGGTAGTTCTTCCCTTTGGTTCATCTTATGACCCTCTACCATTTGTCTAATCCTTCTAAAGAGCTAATAGGATTAAGGTGAAGGTAATTGAAAGAAAATTACGAAAAGACATTTCTTTGCTCAGATTCTATTGGGGAATTCCTCTGCGACTCCACATTTTCATTTGCATCCCTTTGAGCCGATGCATTTTGAGATTGCCCTTGGGAATCGTTAGAAGTTTGCGTCAGATTGAAATGAGTCTGGCCTCCTTCTACATTTCTTGGCCCTCTACCAGCAATCATGTTTGATTGTCTTCGAGGAGTTGGGGATGCAGACTGTGATATGGAAATGGAGGATCTCGAAGCCATGTTCGGAGAGGATGTGATTCGATTTTGAGAGAAAGTTTTGTTCTTTTAGGGTTTCTGAAACTGATTTCTCTTTTGTTTCGTGAAAAGGCTCGGTGTTTGGGGGTTATAAACTCTACCGAAGATGAAACGACATGACTTTTGACTAAAAATAGCAATTATTCAAAATTATTAAAAATTGGTAAAAATAGACGTAGATAACATATGCAAGTACTAAAATTATGCAAATCATTTATTTTTCTAATAATAGCTTACCAATTATATAAAGAAATAACTTACCCGCCAAAAATAAATTCCAAAAATGCTATCAATTTCTTCTAAGTGCATTGCAGAAGATTATCTATCCAGACGATTACTTCTTCTAGACTCTGTCTTGTTCTCATAGACTATGCAAAATGATTAATAATGTTTAATCTACTACATATAAAGTCAAATGTACATTTATCCAGCGGCTTTGTAAAGATGTCTACTAGTTGATTTTTTGAATCAATAAATTCCACAAATATATCACCATTTTGCACATGATCTCTAATAAAATGATGCTTGATTTCAATGTGCTTTGCCCTGGAGTGTAGGATTGGGTTCTTGGTGAGATTTATGGCACTCGTACTGTCACACCTTATTTCAGTACATGTTTCTTCCTTTCCATAGTCTTTTAGTTGCTGTCTCATCCAAAGGATCTGTGAACAGCAACTTCCAAGAGCGACATATTCTGCTTTTGCTGTAGATAGAGCCACAATGTTCTGCTTTTTAGAAAACCATGAAACTAGCATCTAGCCTAGAAGTTGGCATGTTCCTGATGTGCTCTTTCTGTCTACTTTGCATCCTGCTAGGTCAGCATCTGAGTAACCAAGAATGGTAAAGTGTCTGTTCCCTTCGGATACCATAGACCCAAATGTGAATAAGTGGCTATGTACTTTATTATTCGCTTGATAGTAGAAAGATGTGATTCTCTGGGGTCAGCCTAGAATCAAGCACACAAGCATACACTGTATAGAATATCTAGTCTTGATGCAATAAGATAAAGAAGAGAACCAATCATGCTCCTATAGGTCTTTTGATCAACTTTCTTTCCTAATTCATCTTGGTCTATTTTGATGGAGGTGGACATTGGAGTTTCTGTCCTCTTGCAATTCTCCATTCCAAACTTCTTGATCAAGTCTTTGGCATATTTTTCTTGATAGATGAAAGTTCCATGCTTTGATTGGTTGACCTGAAGTCCTAAGAAGAATGTAATGTAAGTTCTCCCATCATGCTCATCTCAAATTCTTCCTGCATAGACTTTGAAAAGTTCTTGCACAAACGTTCATTAGAGGAACCAAAGATAATATCATCTACATAAATTTGTACTAGTAGAATATCCTCACCTTCTTTCTTAATAAATAGAGTTGTGTCAACCATACCTTTCTTGAAGCTGTTGTCTAGTAGAAACTTACTTAGTCATTCATACCAGGCTCGAGGTGCTTGTTTCAGACCATACAGAGCTTTCTTCAGTCTGTATACATGGTCTGGCTTTTTTGGTTTCTCGAAACCAGGAGGCTATTCGACATAGACTTCTTATTTGATAAGCCCATTTAGGAAGGCGCTCTTTACATCCATTTGAAATAACTTGAAGCTTTGATAGCAAGCATAGGCAAGTAACAGTATGATAGCTTCTAATCTTGCTACTAGTGCATAGGTTTAATCATAGTCTATTCCTTCTGACTATGAATAGCCTTTGGCTACAAGTCTTGCCTTGTTTCTGGTCACTTTACCTTGTTCATTCACTTTATTCCTAAAGACCCATTTAGTACCTATGATGGTTCTTCCTTTGGGTTTGGGAACTAATTCCCACACATCATTCCTTTTAAACAACTGGAGTTCTTCTTGCATCACTTCTATCCAGCTTTCATTTGTAAGAACTTCATCTATTCCCTTGGGTTCTATCTTGGAGATAAGTGCCACAATACTTGTTTCCTTTTTATTCTTTGATCTAGTTTGAACTCCTTCATTGATATTTCCAATGACTAGCTCTTGAGGATGACTGAACTTATATGCTTCTAGTTTCTGTTCTGCACTGCATTGTCATTAGAATCTTCTGGTAACTGTGTAGCATCGGATTGAATAGTTCTTTGTTATGGAACTTTCTCTGTGATTGTTTTCTTAGAGTATTCAGCTTCTTTGTTGAGAGAAGATTTTTCAGACGCAATAGTTGGTTCTAAATCTTCAATAAGAGGCTTGTTCTGGTCAGAATCATCTTGCTCCAAAAACTTCACGTTCATGGATTCCTCCACAGTTTGAGTATTCTTATTGAACACTGCGTACGCTTTACTGGTGTTTGAGTATCCCAGAAAAATACCTTCATCTGACCTTTCTTCAAACTTACTAGAATAATTATTAGCATTTTTAAGAATAAAGCATTGACAACCAAAAATGCGAAAATAAGAGACAATTGGTTTTCTTTCTTTAAAAATTTCATAGGGAGTTTTCTCAAGAATTGGTCTAAGAAAGACTATTAATGATATGGCATGAAGTGGAGATTGCTTCTGCCTAGAAACGAGTTGCTACCTTACTTTCAATAAGCAAAGTTCTGGCCATCTCTTGCAAGGACCTGTTCATTCTTTCTACAACTCCATTTTGTTCACGAGTGTAGGGAGAGGAGAACATATGCTCAATACCGTTTTTATTACAAAAATCTTCAAAATCTTGATTTTCAAATTCTCCTCCATGATCTGTTTTAATGCTAGAAATAGAATAACCATTTTCATTTTGTACTCTTTTTGCAAAATATTAAAAAATAAGAAAATGTTTCTCCTTTATTTGCAAGAAAGAATACCTATGTAAAACGAGAATAGTCATCTACAATTACAAGGCAATATTTCTTTCCTCCAATGCTTTGAGTTCTAGTTGGTCCAAATAGATCCATATGCAGAAGCTGCAATACTCGATTAGTAGAAACTTGTCTAACAGATTTAAAAGAACTTCTTACCTGTTTTCCCAAGGTGCATGCAGAGCAAAGTTCTGTCTTCTTAAAACTTAACGAGGGTAGATCACAAACAAGCTTTTTGGTAAGTAGCTTTGAAATCTGTTTCATACTCACATGTCCAAGTTTGCGATACCAGATATTTGCTTCATCTTGGACTGAAATTAAACATTTTGCAGTGTCTTCATTTATATCCGAGAGATAGATATTCCCATGCCTTCATCCAGTAAATGATTGGGAAGAGTCGTTGTTGGTTCCCGAACATAGGTTCTCCTTGAAATTTATTCTAAAACTAGCATCGCACAACTAGCTAATGCTTAGTAGATTGTAGTTCAATCCTTTAACCAGGGAAACATTGTTGATGATTAGACTACCAATCTTGACAGTTCCTAATCCAATGATGTTTCCTTTGGTGTTTCCTCCAAAAGAAACTGTTCCTCCCTTAACTCTTTCTAAGCCAATGAACATCTTTGAGTCTCTAGTCATATGTCTTGAGCATCCACTGTCTAAGTACCATTTCTTCTTGCTTTTGAAACTTATTTGCAATCAACACACATACTCATTTTTCTTTGGTACCCAGATTTTCTTGGGTCCATTGAGGTTAGTAGTATATGTTTTTTCTATCCATTTCTTTTGAATAGGTCTCCAAACTTTAGGACATTTATTTTCAAAATGTTCTCTTTCTGCACAGTTAGAACACTTTAGATTCTCTCGACCAACAAATCTTACAAAATTCTTTCTAAAATGATTTTTGTAGGCCTGTCGAGGAGGTCTCTATTTAATTATTTCCTTGACCTTAGGGAAATCAATTAACCAATCACTTTCCTTATAAAACCCAATTCCTAATTTATCACAATAAGAGATTTGAATAGAAAGTATATGTTGCAGGGTTTTCGACCCTTCAGAAAACTTTGTAATGATATTCAAAATTTCCTTTCTGAGAGATAAATTCTCATTTTGCAAAGAACTTTGATTTTCCTTTGTTTCAAAAAGTTCCCTTTTTAAGAGACTCATTTTCATTTAAAACAGAATCTCGACTTTCCTTCGGTTCTGAAAATTCATTTTTAAGATCATCAAATTTTCCTTTCAATGAGTAACTCTGATGAATCAACTTATGATTTTCCCTTTTTAAACTAGAGATCCTTTTCAAAGTAGTTTTTAGATTGAAATACAGGTCATTTATGTAATCTGAAACTTCTATTGGAATATCAGAATGATTTACCTCAATCTCTTTGTCTGAATTTGAGTCTGATATTGTATCTGTTTCAAAGTTTGAGTCTGAATGTGCTATAAGACAGATGTTGTCATATTTGTCTTCACTATCTTCAACCTCAGTGTCACTCCATGTTTCAGCTTTCAGGGCCTTCTTGTATTTTTTGAATTTCCCTTTGTTCTTCTTGAGTTTAGGACAATTCTACTTTATATGACCCTTCTTCTTACATTGAAAACAAATAACATCTTTGGCATAATCTTCCTCGTCCTCAGTTCTACGTTGTCTAGACTGTCTGTTTTGTTTCTTGCTGTTGAACTCCCTGCCTTTCCTGTTTAACTTTTTTACTTTTTTGATTAGTAGTGCAAGTTCTTCGTTATCCAGTTCGTTCTCAGAATCTGTATCATCAGAATCAATGTTAGACTTAAGAGCAATGGATTTCTTACCTCTAGATTCCACTTTCTCGTTCATTTGTTCTACTTCATAGGACTGTAGGGTACCAACAAGCTCATCGACTATCAATGGTGAAATTCATAAGGTTTCTCTAATAGATGTCTTTACATTATTCCACTCTTTTGACAACCCTCTCAGCAGCTTGTTGACTTTCATTGGTCCAGGAACAGGTTGTCTTTAATATGTCAATCCATTTACAATTTCTGTAAATCAACTGAACATGTCTCCTATGGACTCCCCCTATTTCATCTTGAATGATTCATATTGACCAAGTAAAATATTTACTTTGGTCTCCTTAACACGATCAGTTCCTTCGTATGTCACGTGCAGTCTATACCATACTTCCTTTGCTGTGTCACAAGAAGATATTCGATTATATTCATTAGGTGATAAAGCACAATAAAGAGAGTAGATAGCCTTAGCATCGAGAGTTTGTCTTTTTGTCAGTTCTTCTGGTGAGATGGTAGCTGAAGATTCCGTTTCTTTCGCATCGGCTTTCTTTGAGGTTTTTCCAGTTTCAGCATTTGGATCAACCCCTCTTTCAACTACATCTCATTCCAGTGGATCTTTTGATCTGAGGAAGGCCTTCATCTTTTTTTTCCATATATTGTAATCTTTACCATCAAAATATGGTAGTCGTCGTGTGTTGCTCTGTCCCTCAATCAGACCTGGTGCAAGAATACTAGTCATATAGGATCTTTAACTCAGAAGTAATAAACACTTTAAAGCAATAAGCATAGGGCTTTGATACCAATTGATGTAGCTAATATTAACACCTAGAGGGGGGGTGAATAGGTGTAGAGGCAATTTAAACGCAAATAATAACAATCTAGTGCAATATACAAACAACAATTAAATAGAGAGAGTAGAGAATATTGCCAACACAGTTTATAGTGGTTCGGCTTTAGACAAGCCTACGTCTACTCTCCAGGCGATCAGTCAATAGGATGGATTTCACTATGTGATCAAACGTGATTATACACTCTCAAGTGTTAACACTTGATGATGATATGTCTCACGAAGTCACTCTCTTTGGTAATACACTAGAATCACTCAATTTCGCACTATGAACAACAGATGAAGAACAAAATCGAGCTTTGGAATATGTTCATCTACTCTATCTCCTAGGTCTTATCCTATCCTTATATACTCTCTAAGCCACACTCGACCATTGGCTCTTTCCTTGAGAGTTTAGTCTTCCCTTTCTTAGACAGACTTTATAAGGCAAGTCTTTTTTATCGTTGAAAGTAGATCAGATTCCCTTGGATTCTGTTCGCGACAATCAGAATTCGGGCTTCCATAAGTGCTCCATTCTTCTTTGGAAGTTGTCCATTGATTGAACATGCCAATCAGTTTGATATAACATAATCAATATAAATAAGGTAAGTGAAATACTTTACCATTGGTGATCTTATCATGTAGTTTCATTCAGAGTCTGACAAATTCAAGTTCTAAGTTTGCTTAAGTTTTCCATCTGATACTGTCAGACTCAGAATTTGCGTTTGCTCAAGTCATCCGTTTGGTACAGACAGACTCAGAATTTGCGTCTCTCCATATCTTCCGTCTGGCATGGACAAACTTAGAGACACCTTATGCTTTTTCTTCTACCACTAGCAGACTTTAAAGCATATGTCACCCTGTGACTTTTCCTTTAGAAAGAGATATATAAATATCATACATAAAACGTTTTGTTAGCATCAAAATTAGGAGTTTTCTCAACAATTATAAGTAAATGACATGATTTCCAAGCCCGTGAATTGCCAAGTTCGAGCAATTAACCTAAATGGTAAGAAGCATTATCATAATTGGAAGTTCTTCCCTTTGGTTCATCTTATAACCCTCTACCACTTCTCTAATCTTTCTATAGAGCTAATAGGATTAAGGTGAAGGTAATTGAAAGAAAATTACAAGATTACGAGTACATGAACTCACATGATCAAGTAATTAACCCAAATGGGGATAAACACTCTTATAATGGAAGGTTCTTCGCTTAGAAAGATCATATGGCTCTCAACCTTTGTTCTAATACATTCCAAGCTCAAATAGCTTCAAAGTGTAGGTAATTATAAGTAAATGACATCATTTCCAAGCCTGTGAACTCCCAAGATCAAGCAATTAAGTCAAATGGTAAGAAGCATTCTCAGAATTGGAAGTTCTTCCCTTTGGTTTCTCTTATGACCCTCTACCACTTCTCTAATCTTTCTAAAAAGCTAATAGGATTAAGGTGAAGGAAATTGAAAGAAAATTACAAGATTGCAAGCACATGAACTCCCACGATGAAGTAATTCACCAAAATGGGGATAAACACTCTTATAATGGAAGGTTCTTCACTTAGAAAGATCATATGGCTCTCAACCTTTGCTCTAATACATTACAAGCTCAAATAGCTTCAAAGTGAAGGTAATTATTAGTAAATGACAAGATTTCCGAGCCTGTGAACTCCCAAGATCAAGCAATTAACCCAAATGGTAAGAAGCATTATCAAAATTGGAAGTTCTTACCTTTGGTTCATCTTATAACCCTCTACCACTTCTCTAATCTTTCTAAACAGCTAATAGAATAAGGTGAAGGTATTTGAAAGAAAATTAGAAGATTGCAAGCATGTGAACTTCCATGATCAAGTAATTAACCCATCTAAAGATAAACACTCTTATAATGGAAGGTTCTTTACTTAGAAAGATCATATGACTCTCAACCTTTGGTCCAGTACTTCCCAAGCACAAATAGCTTCAAAGTGATGGTAATTATAAGTAAATGACACGATTTCCAAGCCCGTGAACTCCCAAGATCAAGCAATTAAGCCAAATGGTAAGAAGCATTATCAGAATTGGAAGTTATTCCCTTTGGTTCGTCTTATAACCCTCTACCACTTCTCTAATCTTTCTATAGAGCTAATAGGATTAAGGTGAAGGTAATTGAAAGAAAATTACAAGATTGCGAGCACGTGAACTCCCATGATCAAGTAATTAACCCAAATGGGGATAAACACTCTTATAACTGAAGGTTCTTCACATAGAAAGATCATATGGGTCTCAACCTTTGCTCTAATACATTCCAAGCTCAAATAGCTTCAAAGTGCAGGAAAGTATAAGTAAATGACATCATTTCCAAGCCCGTGAACTCCCAAGATCAAGCAATTAAGCCAAATGCTAAGAAGCAATCTCAGAATTGGAAGGTCTTCCCTTTGGTTCTTCTTATGACTCTCTACCACATCTCTAATCTTTCTAAATAGCTAATAGAATCAAAGTGAAGGTAATTGAAAGAAAATTACAAGATTGCATGCACGTGACCTCCCATGATCAAGTAATTAACCCAAATGAGGATAAACACTCTCATAATGGAAGGTTATGCACGTAGAAAGATCATATGGCTCTCAACCATTGGTCCACTACTTTCCAAGCTCAAATAGCTTCAAAGTGAAGGTAATTATAAGTAAATGACATGATTTCCATGCCCGTGAACCCCCAAGATCAAGCAATTAACCCAAATGGTAAGAAGCATTATCAGAATTGGAAGTTCTTACCTTTGGTCCATCTTATGACCCTCTACCATTTCTCTAATCTTTCTAAAGAGCTAATAGGATTAAGGTGAAGGTAATTGATAGAAAATTAGAAGATTGGAAGCACGTGAACTCCCATGATCAAGTAATTAAGCCATAGAGATAAACTCTCTTATAATGGAAGATTCTTCACTTAGAAAGATCATATGGCTCTGAAATTTTGCTCTACAACTTTCCAAGCTCAAATAGCTTCAAAGTGAAGGTAATTATAAGTTATTGGCATGATTTCTAATCCCGTGAACTCCCAAGATCATCCAATTAACCCGAATGGTAAGAAGCATTCTCAGAATTGGTGGTTCTTCCTTTTGGTTCATCTTATGACACTCTACCACTTCCCTAATCATTCTAAACAGCTAATAGGATCAAAGTGAAGGTAACTGATAGAAAATTAGAAGATTGCAAGCACGTGAACTCTCATGATCAAGTAATTAACCCATATGGGGATAAACACTCTTATAATGGAAGATTCTTCACTTAGAAAGATCATATGGCTCTCAACTTTTGGTTTACTACTTTCCAAGCTCAAATAGCTTCAAAGTGATGGTAATTATAAGTAAATGGCATAATTTCTAAGCCCGAGAACTTCCAAGATCATTTAATTAACCCAAATATTAAGAAGCATTCCCAGAATTGGTGGTTCTTCCCTTTGGTTCATCTTTGACCCTTTACCACTTCCCTAATCTTTTGAAAGAGCCAATAAGATCAAAGTGAAAGTAATTGATAGAAAATTAGAAGATTACAAGCACGTCAACTCCCATAATCAAGTAATTAATTAGGGATAAACTCTTTTATAAAGAAGATTCTTCACTTAAAAAGATCATATGGCTCTCAACCTTTCATCTACTACTTTCCAAGCTCAAATAGTTGCAAAGTGAAGGTAATTATAAGTAAATGGCATGCTTTCCAAGCCCGTGAACTCCCTAGATCAAGCATTTAACCCAAATGGTAAGAAGCATTCTTAGAATTGGTAGTTCTTCCATTTGGTTCATCTTATGACCCTCTACCACTTCTCTAATCTTTCTAAAGTGCTAATAAGATCAAAGTGAAGGTAATTGATAGAAAATAAGAAGATTGCAAGCACGTGAACTCCCTTGATCATGTAATTAATCCAAATTGGGATAAACTCTCTTATAATGGAAGATTCTTCACTTAGAAAGATCTTATGGCTCTCAACCATTGGTCTATTACTTTCCACGCTCAAAAGCTTCAAAGTGATGGTAATTATAAGTAAATGCCATGATTTCCAAGCCCATGAACTCCTAAAGGTCAAGCATTTAACCCAAATGGTAAGAAGCATTCTCAGAATTGGTTGTTCTTCCCTTTGGTTCAACTTATGACCCTCTACCAATTCTCTAATCTTTCTAAAGAGCTAATAGGATCAAAGTGAGGGTAATTGATAGAAAATAAGAAGATTGGAAGCACGTGAACTCCCATGATCAAGTAATTGACCCAAATTGGGATAAACACTCTTATAATGGAAGGTTCTTCACTTAGAAAGATGAAAAGCCTCTCAACCTTTGGTCTACTCTTTTCCCAGCTCAAATAGATTCAAAGTGAAGGTAATTAGAAGTAAATGGCATGATTTCCAAGCACGTGAACTCCCATGATTAAGTAATTAACCCAAATTGGGATAAACACTCTTATAATGGATAGTTCTTCACCTAGACAGATCATATGGCTCTCAAACTTTGGTCTACTACTTTCCAAGCTCAAATAGCTTCAAAGTGAAGGTAATTAGAAGTAAATGGCATGATTTCCAAGCCCGTGAACTCGTTAGATCAAGCAATTAAACCAAATGGAAAGAAGCATTCTCAGAATTGATAGTTCTTCCCTTTGGCTCATCTTATGACTCTCTACCACTTCTCTAATCTTTCTAACGAGCTAATAGGATTATGGTGAAGGTAATTGAAAGAAAATTACAAGAGTACAGGCATGTGAACTCCCATGATCAAGTAATTAACCCAAATGAGGATAAACACTCTTATAATGAAAGGTTCTACACTTTGAAAGATCATATGGCTCTCAACCTTTGGTCCACAACATTCCAAGCTAAAATAGCTTCAAAGTGAAGGTTAGTAAATTACATGATTTTCAAGCCCGTGAACTCCCAAGATCAAGCAATTAAGCGAAGTGATAAGAAGCAATCTCAGAATTGGAAGGTCTTCGCATTGGTTCTTCTTATGACCCTCTACTACTTCCCTAATCTTTCTACAGAGCTAATAGGATTAAGGTGAAGGTAATCGAAAGAAAATTACAAGATTGCAGGCACGTGAACTCCCGTGATCAATGAATTAACCTAAATGGGGATAAACACCCTTATAAAGGAAGGTTCTTCACTTAGAAAGATCATATGGCTGTAAACCTTTGGTGCACTACTTTCCAAGCTTAAATAGTTTCAAAGTGAAGGTAATTATAAGTAAATGACATTATTTGCAGGCCTGTAAACTGCATAGTCCAAATGATAAGAAGCATTATTAGAATTAGAAATTCTTCCCTTTGGTTCATCTTATGACCCTCTACCACTTCCCTAATCATTCTAAAGAGCTAATAGGATCAAAGTGAAGGTAATTGATAGAAAATTAGAAGATTGCAGGCACATGAACTCCCATGATTAAGTAATTAACCCAAATTGGGATAAACACTCTTATAATGGATGGTTCTTCACCTAGAAAAATCATATGGCTCTCAACCTTTGGTCTACTACTTTCCACCTCAAATAGCTTCAAAGTGAAGGTAATTAGAAGTAAATGGCATGATTTCCAAGCCCGTGAACTCATTAGATCAAGCAATTAAACCAAATGGAAATAAGCATTCACAGAATTGGTAGTTCTTCCCTTTGGCTCATCTTATGACTCTACCACTTCTCTAATCTTTCTAACGAGCTAACATGATTAAGGTGATGGTAATTGAAAGAAAATTACAAGATTGAGAGCACGTGAACTCTCATGATCAAGTAATTAACCCAAATGGGGATAAACACTCTTATAATGGAAGGTTCTTCGCTTAGAAAGATCATATGGCTCTCAACCTTTGCTCTAATACATTCCAAGCTCAAATAGCTTCAAAGTGTAGGTAATTATAAGTAAATGACATCATTTCTAAGCCTGTGAACTCCCAAGATCAAGCAATTAAGTTAAATGGTAAGAAAGTATTCTCATAATTGGAAGTTCTTCCCTTCGGTTCCTCTTATGACCCTCTACCACTTCTCTAATCTTTCTAAAAAGCTAATAGGATTAAGGTGAAGGAAATTGAAAGAAAATTACAAGATTGCAAGCACGTCAACTTCCACGATGAAGTAATTCATCCAAATGGGGATAAACACTCTTATAATAGAAGGTTCTTCACTTAGAAAGATCATATGGCTCTCCCTTTGCTCTAATACATTCCAAGCTCAAATAGCTTCAAAGTGAAGGTAATTATAAGTAAATGACAAGATTTCCAAGCCCATGAACTCCCAAGATCAAGCAATTAACCAAATGGTAAGAAGCATTATGAGAATTGGAAGTTCTTACCTTTGGTTCATCTTATGACCCTCTACCACTTCTCTAATCTTTCTAAACAGCTAATAGGAATAAGGTGAAGGTATTTGAAAGAAAATTACAAGATTGCAAGCACGTGAACTCCCATGATCAAGCAATTAACCCATCTGAAGATAAACACTCTTATAACAGAAGGTTCTTCACTTAGAAAGATCACATGGCTCTCAACCTTTGGTCCACTACTTTCCAAGCTCAAATAGCTTAACAGTGAAGGTAATTATAAGTAAATGACATAATTTCCAAGCTCGTGAACTGCCCAGTTCGAGCAATTAACCTAATTGGTAAGAAGCATTATCAAAATTGGAAGTTCTTCCCTTTGGTTAATCTTATATGCCTCTACAACTTGTCTAATCTTTCTAAAGAGCTAATAGGATTAAGGTGAAGGTAATTGAAAGAAAATTACAAGATTGAATGCATGTGAACTCCCATGATCAAGTAATTAACCCAAATGGGGATAAGCACTCTTATAATGGAAGGTTCTTTACTTAGAAAGATCATATGACTCTCAACCTTTGGTCCACTACTTTTCGAGCTCAAATAGGTTCAAAGTGAAGGTAATTATAAGTAAGTGACATTATTTCCAAGCCGTGAACTGCCGAGTTCAAGTAATTATCCCAAATGGTAAGAAGCATGATAAGAATTGGAAGTTCTTCCCTTTGGTTCCTCTTATGACTCTCTACCACTTCTCTAATCTTTCTAAAGTACTAATAGGATTAAGGTGAACGTAATTGAAAGAAAATTTGAAGATTGCAAGCACGTGAACTCCCATGATCAAGTAATTAACCCATCTGACGATAAACACTCTTATTATGGAAGCTTCTTCACTTAGAAATATCATATGGCTCTCAACCTTTGGTCCACTACTTTCTAAGCTCAAATAGCTTAAAAGTGAAGGAAATTATAAGTAAATGACATGATTTACAAGCCCGTGAATAGCCAAGATCAAGCAATTAACCCAAATGGTAAGAAACATTATCAGAATTGGAAGTTCTTCCCTTTGGTTCATCTTATGACCCTCTACCACTTCTCTAATCTTTCTAAAGAGCTAATAGGATTAAGGTCAAGGTAATTGAAAGAAAATTACAAGATTGCAGGCACGTGAACTCCCATGATCAACTAATTAGCCCAAATGAGGATAAACACTCTTATAATGGAAGGTTTTGCACTTAGATCATATGGCTCTCAACCTTTGGTCCACTACTTCCCAAGCTGAAATAGATTCAAAGTGAAGGTAATTATAAGTCAATGACACGATTTCCAAGCCTATGAATTGCCATGTTCGAGCAATTAACCCAAATGGTAAGAAGCATTATCAGATTTGGAAGTTCTTCCCTTTGGCTCATCTTATAACCATCTACCACTTGTCTAATCATTCTAAAGAGCTAATAGGATTAAGGTTAAGGTAATTGAAAGAAAATTACAAGATTGCATATACGTGAACTCCCATGATCAAGTAATTAACGCAAATGGGGATAAACACCCTTTTAATGGAAGGTTCTTCACTTAGAAAGATCATATGGCTCTAAACCTTTGGCCCACTACCTTCCAAGCTCAAATAGCTTCAAAGTGAAGGTAATTATAACTAAATGTCATGATTTCCAGGCTTGTGAAGTTCAAGCAATTAAGCCAAATGGTAAGAAGCATTATCATAATTGGAAGTTCTTCCTATGACCCTTTACCACTTCTCTAATCTTTGTAAAGAGCTAATAGGATTAAGGTCATGGTAATTGAAAGAAAATTAGTAGATTGCAGGCATCTGAACTCCCACGATCAAGTAATTAGCCAAATGAGGATAAACACTCTTATAATGGAATGTTCTGTACTTAGAAAGATCATATGGCTCTCAACCTTTGGTCCACTACTTCCCAAGCTCAAATAGCTTCAAAGTGAAGGTAATTATAAGTAAATGACACAATTTTCAAGCCCGTGACCTCCCAAGATCAAGCAATTAAGTCATTAAGAAGCATTATCAGAATTGGAAGTTCTTATCTTTGGTTCCTCTTATGACCCTCTACCACTTCTCTAATCTTTCTAAAGAGATAATAGGATTAAGGTGAAGGTAATTGAACGAAAACTACAAGATTGCAAGCACGTGAACTCCCACGATGAAGTAATTCACCCAAATGGGGATAAACACTCTTATAATGGAAGGTTCTTCACTTAGAAAGATCATATGGCTGTCAACCTTTGGTGCACTACTTTCTAAGCTCAAATAGTTTCAAAGTGAAGGTAATTATAAGTAAAGGACGTGATTTGCAAGCCCGTGAACTGCGAAGTTCAAGCAATTAGCCCAAATGATAAGAAGAATTATTTGAATTGGAAATTCTTCTCTTTGGTTCATCTAATGACCCTCTACCACTTCTCTAATCTTTCTAAAGAGCTAATAGGATCAAAGTGAAGGTAATTGAAAGAAAATTAGAATATTGCGAGCATGTTAACTCACATGATCAAGTAATTAACCCAAATGGCCACAAACTCTCTTACAATGAGAGGTTCTTCACTTAGAAAGATGATATGGCACTCAACTTTTGCTGTTATACATTCCAACATCAAATAGCTTCAAATTGAAGGTAATTATAAGTAAATGCCATGATTTCCAAGCCCGTGAACTCCTCATATCAAGCAATTAACCCAAATGTTAAGAAGCATTCTCAGAATTGGTAGTTCTTCCCTTTGATTCATCTTATGACCCTCTACCACTTCTCTAATTTTTTTGAAGAGCTAATAGGATTAAGGTGAAGGTAATTGAAAGAAAATTAGAAGATTGCAAGGACGTGAACTCCCACGATCAAGTAACTAACCCAAATTGGGATAAACTCTATTATAATGGTAGATTCTTCATTGAGAAAGATCATATGGCTCTCAATCTTTGGTTTAGTACTTTCCAAGCTCAAATTGCTTCAAAGTGAGGGTAATTATATGTAAATTGCATGATTTCCAAGCCCGTGAACTCCCAAGATCAAACCAATTAACCCAAATGGTAAGAAGCATTCTCAGAACTTGTAGTTCTTCCAGTTGGTTAATCTTATGACCCTCTACCACTTCTCTAATATTTCTAAAGAGCTAATAGGATGAAGGTGAAGGTAATTGAAAGAAAATTAGAAGATTGCAAGCACGTGAACTCCAATGATCAAGTAACTAACCTAAATTGGGATAAACTTTCTTATAATGGAAGGTTCTATGGCTCTCTACCTTTGGTGTACTACTTTCCAAGCTCAAATAGCTCCATGGTGAAGGTAATTTTGTGTAAATGGCATAATTTCCAAGCCCGTGAACTCCTCAAATCAGGCAATTCTCCCAAAAGGTAAAAAGCATTCTCAGAATTGGAAGTTCTTCTCTTTGGTTCATCTTATGACCCTCTACCACTTCCTAATCTTTTTAAACAGGTAATAGGATCAAAGTGAAGGTAATTGATAGAAAATTAGAAGATTGCAAGCACGTGAACTACCATAATCAAGTAATTAATCCAAATTGGGGTAAACTCTCTTATAATGGAAGATTCTTCACTTAGAAAGATCATATGACTCTCAACCTTTGGTCTACTACTTTCCAAGCTCAAATAGCTTCATAGTGAAGGTAATTATAAGTCAATGGCATGATTTCCAAGCCCGTGAACTCCGAAGATCAAGCATTTAACCCAAATGGTAATAAGTATTCCCAAAATTGGTAGTTCTTCCATTTGGTTCATCTTATGACCCTCTACCACTTCTCTAATCTTTCTAAAGAGCTAATAGGATAAAGGTCAAGATAATTGAAAGAAAATTAGAAGATTGGAAGCACGTGAACTCGCATGATCAAGTAATTAACCTAAATTGGGAAAAACACTCATATAATGGAAGGTTCTTCACTTAGAAAGATCATATGGCTCTTAACCTTTGGTCTACTACTTTCCAAGCTCAAATAGCTTCAAAGTGAAGGTAATTATAAGTAAATGGCATGATTTCCAAGCCCGTGAACTCCTCAGATCAAGCAATCAACCCAAATGGTGAGAAATGTTCTCAAAATTGGAAAGTCTTCCCTTTGGTTCATCTTATGACCCTCTACCACTTCTCTAATCTTTCGAAATAGCTAATTGGATTAAGGTGAAGGTAATTGAAAGAAAATTAGAAGATTGGAAGCACGTGAACTCCCATGATCAAGTAATTAACCCAAATTGGGATAAACTCTATTATAATGGTGGATTCTTCACTTAGAAAGATCATATGGCTCTCAACCTTTGGTCTACTACTTTCCAAGCTCAAATAGCATCAAGTGAAGGTAATTATAAGTAAATGACATGATTTCCAAGCCCGTGAACTCCCAAGATCAAACCAATTAACCCAAAACGAAATAAGCATTCTCAAAATTGGTAGTTCTTCCGTTTGATTCATCTTATGCCCCTCTACCACTTGTCTTACCTTTCTAACATTTCTAAAGAGCTAATAGGATTAAGATGAAGGTAATTGAAAGAAAATTAGAAGATTGCAAGCACATGAACTCCCATGATCAAGTAATTAACCCAAATTGGGATAAACACTATTATAATTGAAGGTTCTTCACTTGGAAAGATCATATGTTTCTCAACCTTTGGGTTACTAATTTCCACACTCAAAAAGCTTCAAAGTGATGGTAATTATAAGTAAATGGCATGATTTCCAAGCTCATGAACTCCCAAGAACAAGCATTTAACCCAAATGGTAAGAAGTATTCTCAAAATTGGTAGTTATTCCCTTTGGTTCATCTTATGACCCTCTACCACTTCTCTAATCATTCTAAAGAGCTAATAATCAAAGTGCAAGTAATTGAAAGAAAATTAGAAGATAGCAAGCACGTGAACTCCCACGATCAAGTAATTAAAAATTGGGATAAACTCTATTATAATGGTAGATTCTTCACTTATAAAGATCATATGGCCCTCAACCTTTGGTCTACAACTTTCCAAGCACAAATTGCTTCAAAGTGAAGGTAATTATAAGTAAATGCCATGATTTCCAAGCCCGTGAACTCCTCATATCAAGCAATTAACCCAAATGTTAAGAAGCATTCTCAGAATTGGTAGCTCTTCCCTTTGGTTCATCTTATGACCCTCTACCACTTCTCTAGTCTTTGTAACGAGCTAACAGAATTAAGGTGAAGGTAATTGAAACAAAATTAGACGATTGGAAGCACGTGAACTCCCACGATCAAGTAATTAACCCAAATTGGGATAAACTCTATTATAATGGTAGATTCTTCACTTATAAAGATCATATGGCCCTCAACCTTTGGCCTACAACTTTCCAAGCACAAATTGCTTCAAAGTGAAGTTAATTATAAGTAAATGACATGATTTCCAAGCCCGTGAACTCCCAAGATCAAGCAATTAACCCGAATGGTAAGAAGCATTATCGAAATTGGAAGTTCTTCTCTTTGGTTCATCTTATGACCCTCGGCCACTTCTCTAATCTTTCTAAAGAGCTAATAGGATTAAGGTGAAGGTAATTGCAAGAAAATTAACCCAAATGGGGATAAACACCCTTATAATAGAAAGTTCATCAATTTGAAAGAACATATGGCTCTCAAACTTTGGTCCACTACTTTCCAAGCTCAAATAGTTTCAAAGTGAAGGCAATTATATGTACATGACATGATTTGCAAGCCCGTGAACTGCGAAGTTCAAACAATTAAACCAAATGGTAAGAAGCATTATCAGAATTGGAAGTTCTTCCCTTTAGTTCATCTTATGACCCTCTACCACTTCTCTAATCTTTCTAAAGAGTTAAGAGGATTTAGGTGAATATAATTGAAAGAAAATTAGAAGATTGCAGGCACGTGAACTCCCATGATCAAGTAATTAACCCATTTGAGGATAAACACTCTTATAATGGAATGTTCCTCACTTAGAAAGATCATATGGCTCACAAGCTTTGCTCTAACACATTCCAAGCTCAAATAGCTTCAAAGTGCAGGTAATTATAAGTAAATGACAAGATTTCCAAGCCCATGAACTCCCAAGATCAAGCAATTAACTCAAATGGTAAGAAACATTCTCAGAATTGGAAGTTCTTCCCTTTGGTTCATCTTATGACCCTTTACCACTTCTGTGATCTTTCTAGAGAGCTAAGAGGATTAAGGTGAAGGTAATTGAAAGAAAATTAGAAGATTGCAGGCACGTGAACTCTTAGGATCAAGTAATTAACCCAAATGGGGATAAACACCCTTATAATGGAAAGTTTATCACTTAGAAAGATCATATGGCTCTCAAACTTTAGTCCACTACTTTCCAAGACCAAATAGTTTCAAAGTGAAGTTGATTATAAGTAAATGACATGATTTGCAATCCTGTGAACTGTGAAGTTCAAGCAATTAGCCCAAATGGTAAGAAGCAATATCAGAATTGGAATTTCTTTCCTTCGGTTTGTCTTATGACCCTCTACCACTTGTCTAATCTTTCTAAAGAGCTAAGAGAATTAAGATGAAGGTAATTGAAAGAAAATTAGAAGATTGCAGGCTTGTGAACTCCCATGATCAAGTAATTAGCCCAAATGAGGATAAACACTCTTATAATGGAAGGTTCTATACTTAGAAAGATTATATGTCTCTCAACTTTGGTTCACTACTTTCCAAGCTCAAATAGCTTCAAAGTGAATGTAATTATAAGTAAATGACACGATTTCCAAGCTCGTGAACTCCTAAGTTCAAGTAATTAACCCAAATGGTGAGAATCATTATCAGAATTGGAAGTTCTTTCCTTCGGTTCATCTTATGACCCTCTACCACTTATCTAATCTTTCTAGAGAGCTAAGAGGATTAAGGTGAAGGTAATTGAAAGAAAATTAGAAGATTGCAAGCACTTGAACTCCCATGATCAAGTAATTAACCCAAATGGGGATAAACACCCTTATAATGGAAAGTTCATCACTTAGAAAGATCATATGGCTCTCAAACTTTGGTCCACTACTTTCCAAGCTCAAATAGTTTAAAAGTGAAGGTAATTATAAGTAAATGACATGATTTGCAAGCTCATGACTTGTGAAGTTCAAGCAATTAGCCCAAATGGTAAGAAGCAATATCAGAATTGGAAGTTCTTCCCTTCGATTCATCTTATGACCCTCTACCACTTCTCTAATATTTCTAAAGAGCTAAGAGGGTTAAGGTTAAGGTAATTAAAAGAAAATTAAAAGATTGCAGGCACGTGAACTCTCATGATCAAGCAATTAGCCCAAATGAGGATAAACACTCTTATAATCGAAGGTTCTATACTTAGAAAGATTATATGTCTCTCAACTTTGGTTCACTACTTTCCAAGCTCAAATAGCTTCAAAGTGAATGTAATTATAAGTAAATGACACGATTTCCAAGCCCGTGAACTCCTAAGTTCAAGTAATTAACCCAAATGGTGAGAATCATTATCAGAATTAGAAGTTCTTCCCTTCGGTTCATCTTATAACCCTCTACCACTTCTCTTATCTTTCTAGAGAGCTAAGAGGATTAAGGTGAAGGTAATTGAAAGAAAATTAGAAGATTGCAAGCACGTGAACTCCCATGATCAAGTAATTAACCCAAATGGGGATAAACACCCTTATAATGGAAAGTTCATCACTTAGAAAGATCATATGGCTCTCAAACTTTGGTCCACTACTTTCCAAGCTCAAATAGTTTAAAAGTGAAGGTAATTATAAGTAAATGACATGATTTGCAAGCTCGTGACTTGTGAAGTTCAAGCAATTAGCCCAAATGGTAAGAAGCAATATCAGAATTGGAAGTTCTTCCCTTTAGTTCGTCTTATGACCCTCTACCACTTCTCTAATATTTCTAAAGAGCTAAGAGGATTAAGGTTAAGGTAATTAAGAGAAAATTAAAAGATTGCAGGCACGTGGACTCTCATGATCAAGTAATTACCCAAATGAGGATAAACACACTTATAATTGAAGGTTCTGTACTTAGAAAGATCATATGTCTCTCAACTTTGGTCCACTACTTTCCAAGTTCAAATTGCTTCAAAGTGCAGGTAATTATAAGGAAATGACACGATTTCCAAGCCCGTGAACTCTCAAGATCAGGCAATTAACCCAAATGGTGAGAATCATTATCAGAATTGGAAGTTTTTCCCTTTAGTTCATCTTATGACCCTCTACCACTTCTCTAATCTTTCTAAAGAGCTAAGAGGATTAAGGTGAAGGTAATTTAAAGAAAATTAGAAGATTGCAAGCACGTGAACTCCCATGATTAAGTAATTAACCCATCTGAAGATAAACACTCTTATAATGGAAGGTTCTTCACTTAGAAAGATCATATGGCTCTCACACTTTGGTCCACTACTTTCCAAGCTCAAATAGTTTAAAAGTGAAGGTAATTATAAGTAAATGACATGATTTGCAAGCCCGTGAACTACGAAGTTCAAGCAATTAGCCCAAATGGTAAGAAGCAATATCAAAATTGGAAGTTCTTCCCTTCGGTTTGTCTTATGACCCTCTACCACTTCTCTAATCTTTCTAAAGAGCTAAGAGGATTAAGGTGAAGGTAATTGAAAGAAAATTAGAAGATTATAGGCACATGAACTCCCATGATCAAGTAATTAGCCCAAATGAGGATAAAAACTCTTATAATGGAAGGTTCTGTACTTAGAAAGATCATATGGCTCTCAAACTTTGGTCCACTACTTTCCAAGCACAAATAGCTTCAAAGTGAAGGTAATTATAAGTAGATGACATGATTTCCAAGTCCGTGAACTGTCAAGACCAAGCAATTAACCCAAATGGTAAGAAACATTATCATAATTGGAAGTTCTTCCCTTTGGTTCATCTTATGACCCTCTACCACTTCTCTAATCTTTCTAGAGAGTTAAGAGGATTAAGGTGAAGGTAATTGAAAGAAAATTAGAAGATTGCAAGCACGTGAACCCCCATGATCAAGTAATTAACCCAAATGGGGATAAAAAACACCCTTATAATGGAAAGTTCATCACTTAGAAAGATCATATGGGTCTCAAACTTTGGTCCACTACTTTCCCAACTCAAATAGTTTCAAAGCGAAGGTAATTATAAGTAAATGACATGATTTGAAAGCCCGTGAACTGCGAAGTTCAAGCAATTAGCCCAAATGGTAAGAAGCAATATCAAAATTGGAAGTTCTTCCCTTCGGTTCGTCTTATGACCCTCAACCACTTCTCTAATCTTTCTAAAGAGCTAAGAGGATTAAGGTGAAGGTAATTGAAAAAAAATTAGAAGATTATAGGCACATGAACTCCCATGATCAAGTAATTAGCCCAAATGAGGATAAACACTCTTATAATCGAAGGTTCTGTACTTAGAAAGATCATATGTCTCTCAACTTTGGTCCACTACTTTCCAAGTTCAAATAGCTTCAAAGTGCAGGTAATTATAAGGAAATGACACGATTTCCAAGCCCGTGAACTCTCAAGATCAGGCAATTAACCCAAATGGTGAGAATCATTATCAGAATTGGAAGTTTTTCCCTTTAGTTCATCTTATGACCTTCTACCACTTCTCTAATCTTTCTAAAGAGCTAAGAGGATTAAGGTGAAGGTAATTTAAAGAAAATTAGAAGATTGCAAGCACGTGAACTCCCATGATCAAGTAATTAACCCATCTGAAGATAAACACTCTTATAATGGAAGGTTCTTCACTTAGAAAGATCATATGGCTCTCAAACTTTGGTCCACTACTTTCCCAAATCAAATAGTTTCAAAGCGAAGGTAATTATAAGTAAATGACATGATTTGAAAGCCCGTGAACTGCGAAGTTCAAGCAATTAGCCCAAATGGTTAAAAGCAATATCAGAATTGGAAGTTCTTCCCTTCGATTCGTCTTATGACCCTCTACCACTTATCTAATCTTTCTAAAGAGCTAAGAGGATTAAGGTGGAGGTAAAATTAAAAGAAAATTAGAAGATTGCAGGCACGTGAACTCCCGTGATCAAGTAATTAGCCCAAATAAGGATAAACACTCTTATAATGGAAGGTTCTGTACTTAGAAAGATCTTATGGCTCTCAAGCTTTGCTCTAATACATTCCAAGCTCAAATAGCTTCAAAGTGAAGGTAATTATAAGTAAATGACATGATTTGCAGTCCCATGAACTGCGAAGTTCAAGCAATTAGCCCAAATGGTAAGAAGCAATATCAAAATTGGAAGTTCTTCCCTTCGGTTTGTCTTATGACCCTCTACCACTTCTCTAATCTTTCTAAAGAGTTAAGAGGATTAAGGTGAATATAATTGAAATAAAATTAGAAGATTGCAGGCATGTGAACTCCCATGATCAAGTAATTAACCCATTTGATGATAAACACTCTTATAATGGAAGGTTCCTCACTTAGAAAGATCATATGGCTCACAAGCTTTGCTCTAACACATTCCAAGCTCAAATAGCTTCAAAGTGCAGGTAATTATGAGTAAATGACAAGATTTCCAAGCCCGTGAACTCCGAAGATCAAGCAATTAACTCAAATGGTAAGAAACATTCTCAGAATTGGAAGTTCTTCCCTTTGGTTCATCTTATGACCCTCTACCACTTCTCTAATCTTTCTAGAGAGTTAAGAGGATTAAGGTGAAGGTAATTGAAAGAAAATTGGAAGATTGCAGGCACGTGAACTCCCATGATCAAGTAATTAGCCCAAATGAGGATAAACACTCTTATAATGGAAGGTTCTGTACTTAGAAAGATCATATGGCTCTCAAACTTTGGTCCACTACTTTCCAAGCACAAATAGCTTCAAAGTGAAGGTAATTATAAGTAGATGACATGATTTCCAAGCCCGTGAACTCCCAAGATCAAGCAATTAACCCAAATGGTAAGAAACATTCTCAGAATTGGAAGTTCTTCCCTTTGGTTCATCTTATGACCCTCTACCACTTCTCTAATCTTTCTAGAGAGCTAAGAGAATTAAGGTGAAGGTAATTGAAAGAAAATTAGAAGATTGCAAGCACGTGAACTCCCATGATCAAGTAATTAACCCAAATGGGGATAAACACCCTTATAATGGAAAGTTCATCACTTAGAAAGATCATATGGCTCTCAAACTTTGGTCCACTACTTTCCCAGCTCAAATAGTTTCAAAGTGAAGGTAATTATAAGTAAATGACATGATTTGCAAGCCCGTGAACTGCGAAGTTCAAGCAATTAGCCCAAATGGTTAAAAGCAATATCATAATTGGAAGTTCTTCCCTTCGATTCGTCTTATGACCCTCTACCACTTATCTAATCTTTCTAAAGAGCTAAGAGGATTAAGGTGGAGGTAAAATTAAAAGAAAATTAGAAGATTGCAGCACGTGAACTCCCATGATCAAGTAATTAGCCCAAATGAGGATAAACACTCTTATAATGGAAGGTTCTGTACTTAGAAAGATCATATGTCTCTCAAGCTTTGCTCTAATACATTCCAAGCTCAAATAGCTTCAAAGTGAAGGTAATTATAAGTAAATGACATGATTTCCAAGTGCGTGAACTCCCAAGATCAAGCAATTAACCAAAATGGTGAGAATCATTATCAGAATTGGAAGTTCTCCTCTTTGGTTCATCTTATGACCCTCTACCACTTCTCTAATCTTTCTAAATAGCTAATAGGAATAAGGTGAAGGGATTTGAAAGAAAATTAGAAGATTGCAAGCACGTGAACTCCCATGATCAAGTAATTAACCCATCTAAAGGTAAACACTCTTATAATAGAAGGTTCTTCACTTAGAAAGATCACATGGCTCTCAACCTTTGGTCCACTACTTTCCAAGCTCAAATAGCTTAATAGTGAAGGTAAGTATAAGTAAATGACATAATTTCCAAGCCCGTGAACTGCCAAGTTCGAGCAATTAACCCAATTGGTAAGACGCATTATCAGAATTGGAAGTTCTTCCCTTTGGCTCATCTTATAAGCCTCTACAACTTGTCTAATCTTTCTAAAGAGCTAATAGGATTAAGGTGAAGGTAATTGAAAGAAAATTACAAGATTGAATGCACGTGAACTCCCATGATCAAGTAATTAACCCAAATGGGGACAAACACCCTTATAATGGAAGGTTATGCACTTAGAAAGATTATATGGCTCTCAACCTTTGGCCCACTACCTTCCAAAACGTTCTTAAAATGGCAATTCCTTCCCTTAGGATGATCTTACGGCCCTCAACCATCATACTAACCCTTCGCATGTCCTATTAGCACCAAAATGAAGACGCTCACGTACAAATTAGGTGATTTCCAAGCTCATGAACTCTAAAAATCAACCCGAATGGGGGGAAACCTTATCAGAATGAGGAGGCTTTCTCTTAGACTGATCTTATGACTCTCGGTCACCACCCTAATCTGTCCCAAGTACTAACAGCACCCGGATGGAGGTAATTGCAAATAAATTAGATGATTTGCAAGCACTAAGAGCATGGAGACCAAGCGGCTGAACCGAACGGTGGCAAATATTCTTGGAATGAGAAGTCTTTCACTTAGGATGGTCTCGTGGCACTCGGGCACTGCTCTGATCTTTCCCAAGCACTAACAGCGCCCGAATGGAGATAACTACAAGTAAATTGGATGATTTACAAGCTCATGAGCCGTGGAGATCGAGCGGTTAACCCGGATGGCGACAAACATTCTCAGAATGGGAAGTTCTTCACTCAGAATGATCTTCTCGCTCCCAAGAGTCGCCCTAATCTTGCCAAAGCACTAACAGCGTCCAAATTACGAGCGAGTAAGAGGGTTTTCCTGGTCCTTGACTTCCGAGATCAGCCAATTGACCGAGAGTGCCGCAAACGTTCTTAGAATGGCAAGTTCTTCACCTAGAGTAACCTTATGAGTCTCGATCATTGCACTAACCCTTCGTGGGTGCCCATGGCATCGAAATGAAGATCACCGGGAGAAAGTTGGGTGACTCGCAAGCTCGCGAACTCCTAAGGTGACATGATTAACCCAGATGGCGACAAATATTCTTAGAATGGGAAGTTCTTCACTTAGGATGATCTTCTCGCTCCCAAGAGTCGCCCTAATCTTTCCGAAGCACTAATAGCGTCCAAATTACGAGCGAGTAAGAGGGTTTTCCTGGTCCTTGACTTCCGAGATCAGCCAATTGACCGAGATTGCCGCAAACGTTCTTAGAATGGCAAGTTCTTCACCTAGAGTAACCTTATGAGTCTCGATCATTGCACTAACCCTTCACGGGTGCCAATGGCATCGAAATGAAGGTCACCGGGAGAAAGTTGGGTGACTCGCAAGCTCACGGACTCCTAAGATGACATGATTAACCCAGATGGCGACAAATATTCTTAAAATGGGATGTTCTTCCCATAGAATGATCCTGCAGCATCGAGCCATTACTCTAGTCCTTCCCAAGCATTAGTGGCATCTATGTGAAGGTAATTACAAGTAAATTGGACGATTTGCCAACTCACGGACTCCAAAGATCGGGCAATTAACCCAAAACGTTCTTAGAATGGCAATTCCTTCCCTTAAGATGATCTTACAGCCCTCAACCATCGTACTAACCCTTCGCATGTCCTATTAGCACCAAAATGAAGACGCTCACGTACAAATTAGGTGATTTCCAAGCTCATGAACCCTGAAAATCAACCCAAATGGCGGGAAACGTTCTCGGGAATGAGGAGGCTTTCTCTTAGAATGATCTTATGGCTCTCGGTCACCACCCTAATCTGTCCCAAGTACTAACAGCTCCCAGATGGAGGTAATTGCAAATAAATTAGATGATTTGCAAGCACTAAGAGCATGGAGATCAAGCGGCTGAATCGAACGGTGGCAAATATTCTCGGAATGGGAAGTCATTCACTTAGGATGGTCTCGTGGCACTCGACCACTTTGCTCGATCTTTCCTGGCACTAACAACACCCGAATGGAGATAACTATAAGTAAATTGGATGATTTACAAGCTCATGAGCCGTGGAGATCGAGCGGTTAACCCGGATGGCGACAAACATTCTCAGAATGGGAAGTTCTTCACTTAGGATGATCTTCTTGCTCCCAAGAGTCGCCCTAATCTTTCTGAAGCACTAATAGCATCCAAATTACGAGCGAGTAAGAGGGTTTTCCTGGTCCTTGACTTCCGAGATCAGCCAATTGACCGAGATTGCCGCAAACGTTCTTAGGATGGCAAGTTCTTCACCTAGAGTAACCTTATGAGTCTCAATTAGAATGGAAAGTTCTTCACCCAGGACGATCTCAGAAGCCCCAACCGTTGCACTAATCTTTCTTGAGTGGTAACAGCATCAAAAGGAAGATGGTTGCAAGTAAATCAGATGATTTGCACACTCATGGACTTCTAAGATTAAGTAATTAACCCAAATGGCAACAGGTGCTCGTAGAATGGGAGGTACTTCCCTTAGAATGATCTTATGGCATTGAACCATTACTCTAATCTTTCCCAAGTATCAATAGCGTCTAAATAAAGATGATTCTACGTAAATTAGATGATTTGCAAGCTCGTGAGCTCTGAAGATCAAGTAATTAACCCAAGTGGCAATGAATGTTCTTAGAACGGGAATTTCTTCTCTTAGAATGATCTTAATGGGCATTGAACCATCATACCAATCATTCCCAATTATCAATAGCATCCAAATGAAGATAATTATGAGTAAATTGGATGATTTCCAAGCTCGTTAGCTCTGAATATCAAGTGATTAGCTCAAATGGCGAGAGACATTCTTAGAATGAGAAGCCTTTTCTCTTAGAACGATCTTGTGGCTCTCGATCATCACACCAATCTTTTCCAAGTACTAAATTGCATGGAAACGAAGAAATTAGATGACTTGCAGGCTGGTGAGCTCCTAAGATCAAGCAATTGACCCATATGCCGACAAATACTCACGAAAGGGAAGTTCTTCCCTGAAAATGGTCTCGTGGCAACTCAACCATCAGTCCAATCTTTCCTAAGTGCTAATAGCATCCAAATGAAGATAATTATAAGTAAATCAGATGATTTACAAGCTCATGAGCTATGGAGGTCAAGCGATTAAACCAAATGGTGACAAACGTTCCTAAAATGGGAAGTTCCTCACTTAGAATGACCTCCTCACTCTCAAGAGTTTGCTTTGATCTTTGCAAAGCACTAATGGGATCGATGAAGATAATTATAAGTAAGTTAGATTGTTTTCTAGATCGTTAACTTCCGGGATCAACCAACTAACCTAAATTGCAACGAACATCCTCAAAATGGGGAGTTCTCCACCCAGGACGATCTCGGGAGCCCCAACCGTTGCACTAATCTTTCTTGAGTGCTAACAGCATCAAAATGAAGATGGTTGCAAAATCAAATGATGTGCACCCTCGTGGACTCCTAAGATTAAATAATTAACCCAAATGGCAACGGGTGCTCGTAAAATGGGAGGTTCTTCTCTTAGAATGATCTTATGGCATTGAACCATTACTCTAATCTTTCCCAAGTATCAATAACGCCTAAATGAAGATGATTCTAAGTAAATTAGATGATTTGCAAGCTCGTGAGCTTCGAAGATCGAGCAATTAACCCAAGTGGCGACGAATGTTCTTAGAATGGGAATTTCTTCTCTTAGAATGATCTTAATGGCATCGAACCATCATACTAACCTTTCCCAAGTATCAGTAGCATCTAAATGAAGATGACTATGAGTAAATTGGACGATTTTTGAGCTCGTGAGCTCCGAAAATCAAGCGATTGGCCCAAATGGTGAGAGATATTCTTAGAATGAGAAGCCTTTTTCTCTTACAACGATATTGTGGCCCTCAATCGTCACACCAATTTTTTCCAAGTACTAAATAGCATGGAAACAAAGAAATTAGATGACTCATAGGCTGGTGAGCTCCTAAGATCAAGCAGTTGACCCAAATGCTGACAAATACTCATGAAAGGGAAGTTCTTCCTTGAAATGGTCTCATGGCAACTCAACCACCGGTCTTATCTTTCCCGACTTCTAATAGCATCCAAATGAAAATAATTATAAGTAAATCATATGATTTACAAGCTCCTAAGCTATGGAGATCAAGCGATTAAACCAAATGGTGACAAACGTTCCTAGAATGGAAAGTGCCCCACTTAGAATTACCTCCTCGGCATCAGGAGTTTGCTCTGATCTTTGCAAAGCACTAACAGGATCGATAAAGATAATTATAAGTAAGTTTGATGGTTTTCTGGATCATTAACTTTCAGGATTAACCAACTAGCCTAAATTGCAATGAACGTCCTTAGAATGGGAAGTTCTTCACCCAGGACGATCTCGGGAGCCCCAACCGTTGCACTAATCTTTCTTGAGTGCTAACAGCATCAAAAGGAAGATGGTTGCAACTAAATCAAATGATATGCAAGCTCGTGGACTCCTCAGATTAAGTAATTAATCCAAATGGCAACGGATGCTCTTAGAATGGGAGGTTCTTCCCTTAGAATGATCTTATGGCATTGAACCATTATTGTAATCTTTCCCAAGTATCAATAGTGTCTAAATGAAGATGATTCCAAGTAAATTAGATGATTTCCAAGCTTGAGAGCTCCGAAGATCAAGCAATTAACCCAAGTGGCGACGAATGTTCTTAGAATGGGAATTTCTTCTCTTAGAATGATCTTAATGGCATCGAACCATCATACTAATCTTTCCCAAGTATCAATAGCATCTAAATGAAGATAACTATGAGTAAACTGGACAATCTCCGAGCTTGTGAGCTCTAAAAATCAAGCGATTAGCCCAAATGGGGAGAGACATTCTTAGAATGAGAAGCCTTTTTCTCTTAGAACGATCTTGTGGCCCTCGATCATCACACCAATCTTTTCCAAGTACTAAATAGCATGGAAACGAAGAAATTAGACGACTTGCAGGCTGATGAGCTCCTAAGATCAAGCAGTTGACCCAAATGCCAACAAATACTCATGAAAGGGAAGTTATTCCTTGAAATGGTCTCGTGGAAACTCAACCACTGGTCTAATCTTTCCCGAGTGCTAAAAGCATCCAAATGAAGATAATTATAAGTAAATCAGAAGATTTACAAGCTCGTGAGCTATGGAGATCAAGCGATGAAACCAAATGGTGCCAAAGGTCCTAGAATGGGAAGTTCCTCACTTAGAGTGACCTCCTCGCCCTCAAGAGTTTGGTCCGATCTTTGCAAAGCACTAATAGGATCGATGAAGATAATTATAAGTAAGTTAGATGATTTTCCATATCATTAACTTCCAGGATCAACCAACTAACCTAAATTGCAACGAACGTCCTTAGAATGGAAAGTTCTTCACCTAGGGCGATCTCGGGAGCCCCAACTATTGCACTAATCTTTCTTGAGTGCTAATAGCATCAAAAGGAAGATGGTTGCAAGTAAATCAGATGATTTGCACGCTCGTGGACTCCTAAAATTAAGTAATTAACCCAAATGGCAATGGGTGCTCTTAGAATGGGAGGTTCTTCCCTTAGAATGATCTTATGGCATTGACCCATTACTCTAATCTTTCCCAAGTATCAATAGCATCTAAATGAAGATGATTCTAAGTAAATTAGATGATTTGCAAGCTCGTGAGCTCCGAAGATCAAGCAATTAACCCAAGTGGCAATGAATGTTCTTAGAACGGGAATTTCTTCTCTTAGAGTGATCTTAATGGCATCGAACCATCATACTAATCATTCCCAAGTATCAATAGCATCTAAATGAAGATAACTATGAGTAAATTGGATGATTTCCGAGCTCATGAGCTCTAAAAATCAAGTGATTGGCCCAAATGGCGAGAGACATTCTTAGAATGAGAAGCCATTTCTCTTAGAATGATCTTGTGGCTCTCAATCATCACACCAATCTTTTCCAAGTACTAAATAGCATGGAAACGAAGAAATTAGACGACTTGCAGGCTGATGAGCTCCTAAGATTAAACAATTGACCCAAATGCCGACAAATACTCATGAAAGGGAAGTTCTTCCTTGAAAATGGTCTCGTGGCAACTCAACCATTGGTCCAATCTTTCCCAAGTGCTAATAGCATCCAAATGAAGATAATTATAAGTAAATGATTTACAAGCTCATGAGCTATAGAGATCAAGCGATTAAACCAAATGGTGACAAACGTTCCTAGAATGGGAAGTTCCTCACTTAGAATGACCTCCTTGCTCTCAAGAGTTTGCTCTGATCTTTGCAAAGCACTAATGGGATCGATGAAGATAATTATAAGTAAGTTAAATTCTTTTCTAGATCGTTAACTTCCGCGATCAACCAACTAACCTAAATTTCAACGAACGTCCTCAGAATGGGGAGTTCTCCACCCAAGACGATCTCGGGAGCCCCAACCGTTGCACTAATCTTTCTTGAGTGCTAACAGCATCAAAATGAAGATGGTTGCAAGTAAATCGATGATTTGCAAGCTCGTGGACTTCTAAGATTAAGTAATTAACCCAAATGGCAACAGGTGCTCTTAGAATGGGAGGTTCTTCCCTTAGAATGATCCTATGGCATTGAGCCATTACTCTAATCTTTCCGAAGTATCAATAGTGTCTAAATGAAGATGATTCTAAGTGAATTAGATCATTTGCAAGCTCGCAAGCTCCAAAGATCAAGCAATTAACCCGAGTGGCGACGAATGTTCTTAGAATGGGAATTTCTTCTCTTAGAATGATCTTAATAGCATGGAACCGTTATGCTAATCTTTCCCAAATATCAATAGCATCGAAATGAAGATAACTATAAGTAAATGGGATGATTTCCGAGCTCGTGAGCTTTGAAAATCAAGCGATTGGCCCAAGTGGTGAGAAACATTCTCAGAATGAGAAGCTTTTTTTCTCTTAGAATGATCTTGTGGCTCTCGATCATCACACCAATCTTTTCCAAGTACTAAATAGCATAGAAACGAAGAAATTAGATGACTTGCAAGCTGGTGAGCTCCTAAGATGAAGCAGTCGACCCAAATGCCAACAAATACTCATGAAAGGGAAGTTCTTCCTTGAAATGGTCTCATGGCAACTCAACCATCGATCCAATTTTTCCCGAGTGCTAATAGCATCCAAATGAAGATAATTATAAGTAAATCTGATGATTTACATGCTCATGAGCTATGGAGATCAAGCGATTAAACCAAATGGTGACAAATGTTTCTAGAATGGGAAGTTTCTCACTTAGAATGACCTCCTCACTCTCGAGAATTGCTCTGATCTTTGCAAAGTAAGTTAGATAATTATAAGTAAGTTAGATGGTTTTCTAGATCGTTAACTTCCGGGATCAACCAACTGACCTAAATTGCAATGAACGTCCTTAGAATGGGAAGTTCATCACCCAGGACGATCTCAGGGGCCCCAACCATTGCACTGATCTTTCTTGAGTACTGATAGTATCACAATGAAGATGGTTGCAAGTAAGTTAGAGTTTGCTATGATCTTTGCAAAGCACTAATGGGATCGATAAAGATAATTATAAGTAAGTTAAATTGTTTTCTAGATCGTTAACTTCCGGGATCAACCAACTAACCTAAATTGCAATGAACGTCCTTAGAATGGGAAGTTCATCACCCAGGACGATCTCAGGGGCCCCAACCGTTGCACTGATCTTTCTTGAGTACTGATAGCATCACAATGAAGATGGTTGCAAGTAAATCAGATGATTTGCAAGCTCGTGGACTCCTAAGATTAAGTAATTAACCCAAAATGGCAACAGGTGCTCTTAGAATGGGAGGTTCTTCCCTTAGAATGATCCTATGGCATTGAACCATTACTCTAATCTTTCCCAAGTATCAATAGCGTCTAAATGAAGATGATTCTAAGTGAATTAGATCATTTGCAAGCTCGTGAGCTCCAAAGATCAAGCAATTAACCCGAGTGGCGACGAATGTTCTTAGAATGAGAATTTCTTCTCTTAGAATGATCTTAATAATATCGAACCATTATACTAATCTTTCCCAAGTATCAATAGCATCTAAATGAAGATAACTATAAGTAAATTGGATGATTTCTAAGCTCGTGAGCTCTGAAAATCAAGCTATTGGCCCAAATGATGAGAAACATTCTGAGAATGAGAAGTTTTCCTCTTAGAACAATCTTGTGGCTCTCGATCATCACACCAATCTTTTCCAAGTATTAATAGCATAGAAATGAAGAAATTAGACAACTTGGAGGCTGGTGAGCTCTTAAGATCAAGCAACATACCCTAATGCCGACAAATACTCATGAAAGGGAAGTTCTTCCTTGAAATGGTCTCGTGGCAACTCAACCATCGGTCTAATCTTTCCTGAGTGCTAATAGCATCCAAATGAAGCTAAGTATAAGTAAATAAGATGATTTACAAGCTCATGAGCTATGAGATTAAGTGATTAAACCAAATGATGACAAATGTTCTTATAATGGGAAGTTCCTCACTTAGAATGACCTCCTCGCTCTCAAGAGTTGCTCTGATCTTTGCAAAGTACTAATAAGATCGATGAAGATAATTTGCTACATAAGCCCGGGGCGAGCAACGATACTAATTTCCCAACTTGTTGTTGCAGCAAGTCTGGTCTTTGCTCAATTGAGGAAGGGTGCTGACTTCGACTTGGCCCAGCAGCTCCATCTCCAAGTGTGGACGGTGCAACTCCTCCTTTAGTGTTCTGCCTCCCAGCTGCAAAAAATAGGGCAGCACCCTTCCCGTTCACTCCAGATCACGGGATGGATTTCGAGCCACTAGCGGTCTGCTGCGACTTCGATTTCTACCTCCACCCATAGCAAGGTGAGTTTTGAGGGCCACTAAAGCCCTCTCAATGGTTCGGACAGGGATAGCATAGTTTCCAGTGAGCTCCATGGAAACTAAAATCGCTCAAACCCTAACATCGTAGACCAGGAAATGCATGTGGTTCCGGTCCTCGTTTGTTTTCTTCTTAGTCTTTTATTATAAGTCCCATTTTTCTCATTCTTTACTTCTCTCTCTTAATTATGATCATAGTTCGAGCCTCGGTAGTATTTGTAAAAAAAAATAGAAAGAAAAGAGAATGCTCCATGGTTTGTCTCTATCACTTGTCATCTAGGCCACGTTGCGCTCATCGATTTTTGTTGGAACCAAAAAAGAATGGCAACTCTGGAAAATTGGAATGAGGCGCAAGCTGGAGGGAGAAATTGTTCTTAGAATGCTTTCTAATAACTTCTATTACAACACTCGCCCTCATGTTCTATATAATAGTAGAACATTTACAATACAAAAGACAAATATCTCACACAATTGAAATACACACCAAATGAGCCATGACGTTCTCGAGCACTTCTTCTAACAACGTTAAATGAAGCAACCAAAAAGTCAACAGATGATAGATGTAGGCACCGAATTCGGATTCTCCGTGGTGGTTGGCTGACGGTCGCGTTGCAATGCAACGTGATGATACTTCTTTGCATCAATATAGTCAAGTCTATAAAAACTTCAGAGTCCAAGTTCTATTTGGTCCCCATTGTCTTGTGGGATGACTTTATATCAGAAGTACCATCAGATGGTTATCAGAATCAACGAATTATGGGGTGAAGGTTTTCTGTTTTTTGTACTTACCAAGAGGCCGAAATTGAAGCCGGCGACAGCGTTGATGGCGACGGACATGGCAGCAAGCTCAACCTCCCCAAGGTGCCCTGCAAACACCTGCATGATGATGTTCATGGTGTATGCAGCCACACGGTTAAAGATGGCAGGGTCGACGATATGCCACAGCTTCCTCGTCTCAGCCCATGCTCTCACGCTCAGGTGGCTCATACCTTCGTCTTCGTGATCCCTGTGGTTGCAGTCGCCAAACGCAAGGCCGAGCCATCTGGCTCACTGCCCGTCCTGCATGGGATTCCTATCAGGATAACATCGGGATGAAAGACGAGCTGAATACCATGGCCAGCTCATTTGCGCTGCTTGGCTCTGCCGTGGCACAGGATGCAGGAGTGGTGGCTTGCTTGAGGAGTGCTGGTGCCGCTACATTGGGGAAGGCTAGCTCCAGCGAGTGGGCAAACTTCAGGTCTTTGACTGCACCAAATGGTTGGAGTGCCGGAGGTGGTCAGGGAAAGGTCAAGTTACCATCTTACTAGCTCTATGAAGGGAAAAGGTTATATATGCTTTATATGATAGAATAGAAAAATGAAGAAGCTTGATGAAGAACTTTGTCAAATTATGCGACGAAATCTTAATGGACTAGTAGCAAAACTTAAATGTAACAACAATAGGATAAAGGCAAGCAACAAATTTGAGTCTGAGAAGCTCTAAAGGAGGAAATTCTGAGTCTTTCATGTAATGTGATGATTAAGATTGTCTTGTGTCAAAAACCAAAGTGAACGATGCCCAGAAAGCTCAAACGATTCTATGCATACCGCTAGCAATGGATCTATCTGGCCATTGCTTCACCATAATGTCACCTCTTTAGTTGCAAAGCAACCATTAGCTAGTGATCAGTTCTGAAGTTACCCGAGCTTTTACAAAAGTCACAAGCGTTTTGGGATGGCGTGCAGAACCTGTATGTTCTTTCAGCGGATCCTTGCAGATCAAGTAGTGGATTGGCAATTTCGGTGGTGGCTAATACGGCGGCAGTGTCACTAGGAACCGAGGCTGACAGATCAATCTTATGCCCTACTAGCGTTAATTCAGTAGTAGGCATCAAGCCAACTTTTGGCCTCACGAGCCGAGCTGGGGTTGTTCCTATCACTCCCAGACAAAACACCATCGGGTACGTCGATTGTGCAATTTCTTTTTAAGTGGCAGCATAATCAAGTTAATAAAGCTTGTCAGAGACAGTCCACAGCTCAAATAATAAAAATATTGCATTTTTTTTCATTACATAGTTGACAACTTATTGCAGATGGTCATCTGATCTTGTCACCTACATATGTTTGACGTTCCGCCAAAAACGTATCATCTGCATTACATGTTCTCACAAAGCACTGCTAAAATTTTTGATGCAACAGGCCTCCGCGCTGGACTGTTTCCAATGCTGTATACTTTCTTGCTGCTATCGTGGGTTATGACTACAATGATGGAGCAGCGAGAGAAGCGTCAAAATATATTCCTCGAGGAGGATATAGACAGTTTCTCACAGCTCACGGACTCCAGCGAAAAAGGCTGGGGATAGTGGGGGGTCCCTTCTTTGATTTCACCTGTAAGCCTGGAAAAGCTCTGGCTTTGCAGAATCATTTTCAAACATTACGGTAACAATAATCACCAGTATAGTTTTATGAGCAAGAAATAGATTTGAACTGAATGCTGGATCATTTGTAGTTCATGGATGATGACTTGAAACTTTTTTGACTCTGCAAGCAGGAGCAGTTTTGGTGGACAATCTGAAGATAAACAACATTGACATCATCTTGAGCTCCACCTCGAGTGGCGAAGCAACGGCCATACTAGCTGAGTTCAAAATATATCTGAATGCTTACTTGAAGGACCTCGCGGTGTCTCCAATGCGATCCTTAGCTGATGTCATAGTTTTTAACCGGAACAACTCTAAACCGGTATGCACATTCAAATTGCCTCTGCATAAGGAGCATTATATACTTCAAGAATTCATTTTCAGAATGTTACTGTTCATGTTGATTCAGAAAATAATTTTTCGACCGACTGGCTTTTCTTAATTGCAAGACATAACCTAAAAATGAGGAAACGCGCAGCTGATACTTGCCGACAGACAACCTAATGCTTTAGTTTGATAAAACATGCTTATCCGATCAAGTATGGGAATGACAAATATGTACCTAACTGTTGTCACAGGAACTGACCGATCAGATCGGCTAGGGCATCTTTCTGGCATCTGCAGCCACGAACGGGATCTGCGACATGAAAATTTTCTAAAAAGCAAACATCAAAACCAGAGTTCCACTGTTCATCATCCTCTCTCTTCTGAAATCCCGACTCACTGTAGCTTTGGCTTTGGCTTGGCTTCGTGCGGGCATTTCCAGGCCTCGCTTGACGCTGATTCTTGAAGGATAGGTAGACCAAGCTGCTCTACAAATCCTTCATCGTTTCATGCTCTGGTAAGTCCTTGTCCTCTGCCGCAAGAATCTGTGGTGAGCCTTATCAGCCCGAGACAACATTTACGGGTTCACTTCGACGACTCCTTTCAGGACCGGGTTGAGCCGACAGATCTCACTGAGACAGAACTCAGTGTGTTGCCTGGAGGTGAGTTGGTTCTGCTTGAAAGCTTGTTGGATTTCACTTATGCTTGCTTCTCTGATTGATTGCACAGAGACCATAAGGATTGTGCCAAATGATGACTAGAAAAGGAAAAAAGGAAGGAATGACAATAGAGGTGGATTCATTTTTGGGTGTTTTGAACTTGGAAATGTGTTCGAGGGTTGAATGTCAGAGTTGAAATGATCATTGAGATTGAGCGATTTAACTGACTTCAGTTCCACTAGATGTCATTAGACGTTACAGAAAGAATTGTTTTATTTATTTATTTATATTGTTTTATAATTGAGAGCCATGAGCGTAAACTTAACTATCTAAAGGTTCGTAAACATCTTGCAAATCTCATGAACCAATTAAACCCATGCACCTTTGCCTGTGCAAGTAAAGCATAGGCATTGTTTAATATCTGATGTTAGGTTTGCAATTAGCAAGGATCTTCCAACGACGGATGAGAGGCAAGCTTAGGGTGTGTGTGATAACCATTTTATTTCTCCGTTCTTCTATTTTTCTATTCCTTGAAACAAATTTGGAACAAAAATTCATTTTATAAAGCAATTTTTTTTTTATTTAGAGGACAAATTTTTAGCCTGAAAATGGGTTTGGACAAAAAATGAAAAGTAGAAAATTTCTACTTATCTATTTCTTGAATAGAAATTGAAAATAAAACTTTTCTCATCGCCCACTCTTGTAGAAACCCCCCTACGCCCACCCCTATCCGTCTATGTATGATTTCCACATTGGTGCTTTCAATTCAATTGATTAAGGATGTTTTATCTTATGAAAGAATGGAGCACAATGAATGGGAAAAAAAAAAAGTATGGGAGGGAGATATTTAAGAAGGTCTAGTAAACAAATTTGTGTTTCGAAAGCATAAATTTTATATCATTATCAAATGTATATTTATACTCAAAAACTCATTTAGGGAATAGAAATAGAAAAATATGGCCATAAATCTTTTCCCAAAAAAAAAAAATAGAATGATTGTCATTCACATCTTTAGATGCTGCATAATTTATTAAAATAAACTAATGAGACAGGACAAAGGATTGCAATCTTAGACTGTAACATGCCAATACCAGGCTTTTCTATATTGATATTATTTTCTAACTACGATGCAAGCAGAATAGGGAAGCGCACAAGGTTAAGTAACAGTGCAATTGTTGCTCTTGTAGTCCATTACCTATGTGTTGGCCATCTCAACAAAATGAACAACCGATTTTGCTTATCATAAGCATGAAGTAATGACAACCTCTTGCGAATCAATAGTGCATTGCTATTATATTATACTCTACGACTACGTTGCCGGTGGTGGCATTAAACCGACGGGTCCTTGCCATGGCGGCTCCATGTGCGAGCTGGAAAACCCCCAACCCGCCGATGATCGGCATCTCGTTGTAAGTTTCTGGGGGCCGCATTTCAGCCCAAGATGCTCAGAGTGCTCCATTGTGCTTCTTATTGGTGAAGACGAAGTTCATGTTCATGAGCAGGCCTAGAGATTCCAGCCCAGCAGCTGCGTACAGCCCCTGGGCTCGACCCATGGGCCTTGAAGACGGTGCAGGTCCTTCTGTCAGCGGGCCGTCAAACACGTTCACGCGGCGAAGAAGGTGGTGGATTGGTTCGTGAATGGCGCTTGAGCGACCAGGACCGAAGTGGGGTTCTTTCCCGAAATGGTGTCGTGAAAATAGTAACGGAGCCGGGTCAGCTGAGGCTTCGCTTGGTGGAGCTTCTCGTACCATGACTCGATCGTTTTCGGGTCATCAGTCATCAGCCCTGCTCCTAGCGAAGGGCTTGGCTGCGTGTACAGAAACAAAGAGAAGAACGAGTGCAATCTTCCCCATTGCTACTGATGAATTCTTTGGCTCTAGTTGACAGGGAAAAGAAGACTTATTGGATGGGATTTTATGAATTGAAGTGCATATGCTAGCGCTTAAAGTCAGCAGATAATCCCTCCCCCCCTCTCTCCATCTCTGAACCTTTCTTCATCTCTTCCACTTTTGGAGGGGAGGAATTTGACCTAAATCTCTCCCTCTCCTCCTAGTGTTAGGGAAATCCCTTATGATGTTTTGAAAATGACAAAATAAATCAAAAACTACTAACGTGTTTATTGATTGAGTAACTTGGTGAAAGACGCATAAGCCACTATGCAGATGATGGAACGCTTCTGAGTCTTCTGCATGGAGCAGAAGATGTTTCTAAGTCTGCATGTACCAAATGGAAAACTCGAGGAGACGCAGATCTCTGAGTCTATGTGTATCAGACGGAGAACACAAGCAGACGCAGAACTTTAGTCTGGCAGACCGAGAACAAACTTACAGGATCATATCACCAATGGTTAAAATTTTCACTTACTATATTTATGTTGATTTTGTTATATCGAATCGATCAACAAGATCAATCATGAAGACAACTTCTAAAAAAGGATGGAACACTTATGGAAGCTCAGATTCTGATTGTATGGGCAAACAGAATCCAAGGGAATCCAATCTACCTTCAAACAGTCAAAAAGACTTACCTTATGAAATCTATCCAAGTAAGGAAAGAGAAGACTAATCTCTCAAGGAAAGAGCCAACGGTCAAGTATGGCTTTGAGAGTATATAATGAGAGGATGAGACCAAGAAGAAAAGATAGGATTAACATATTCCAAAGCTCGATTATGTTCTTCATTAGTTGTCTAAAAAAGTGTGAAATTGAGTGATCCTAATGCATTACCAAAAAGAGTGACTTTGTGAGACATATCATCACCATGTACTAACACTCAAGAGTGTGTAATCACATTTAATCACATAGTAAAATCCAGCATATTGGCTAATCGCTTGGAGAGTGGACGTAGGCTTGTCAAAAGCCGAACCACTATAAACAGTGTTTGCAATCTTCTCTACTCTTTTTATTTAATTTATGTTTGTATATTGCAAAAAGTTCTATATACTTGCGCATAAAATCCCTCCACACCTATTCACTCCCCTCTATATATTAATACTAGCAATATCAATTGGTATCAGAGTCATGTGCTCAGTGTTTTGAAGTATTTATTACTTCAGAGTTAAAGATTCTCGAATGGCTAGTATTCTTGCACCAGGTCTAATTGAGGGATAGAGCAATACTTAGCCACCATACTTTGATGGAAAAGGTACAATATATGGAAGAACAAAATGAAAACTTTTCTCAGATCAAAGGATCCACTAGAATGGGACATAGTCGAGAAAGGAGTTGATCCCAATGCTGAAGCTGGAAAAACCTCAAAGAAAGATGATGGGAAAGCAACAGAAACATCAACTACCATCTCACAAGAAGAATTGACAAAGAGACAAGCTTTAGACGCTAAGGCTATCTACTCTCTTTACTGTGCTTTATCCCCTAATGAATATAATCGAATCTCTTCTTGTAAAACAGCGAAAAAAGTATGAGATAGGCTACACATTACCTACAAAAGAACTAATCGTATGAAAGAGACTAAAATAACTATTTTACTTGGTCAATATGAATCCTTCAAAATGAAATAGGGGAAGTCCATAGGAGATATGTTCAGCAGATTTACAAAAATTGTAAATAGACTTGCATATCAAAGACAACCTATCGTAGGACCAATAAAAGTCAATAAGCTTTTAAGAGGTCTATCAAAAGATTGGAACAATGTGAAGACCTCCATACGAGAAATTCTGCAAATCTCACCTCTGACAGTTGATAAGCTTGTTGGTACCCTACAATCCTATGAAGTAGAACAAATGAACGAGGAAGTCGAGTCTAGAGGTAAGAAATCCATTGCTCTTAAATCTAATGCTGATTTTGATGAGACAGATTCCGAGGAAGATGGAAAAGATGATGATGAGGAGATGAAGTCGTTGATCAAAAAATTTGAACACCTTGTGAGAAAAAGAAGGCATTCAAAAGGGAAGAAGTCCACAAAGAAATCCAAAGAAAGAAGACCTTATAAAAACAGAGACGACAATGAAGGTAAGGCTATAGTGTGTGTTGAGTGCGGGAAAACGGGTCATGAGAAACCCGATTGTCCTTTATTCAAGAAAAGAAAAGGGAAATTAGAGAAGAAAAATAAAGCTTTGAAAGTCGAGACATGGAGCGACATCGAGTCTAAATCCAGCGATAATGAGAATTTATGCTTAATGGCGAACATTGAATTTGAAGAATCTTGATAATGATGATCTTTTTGAAGAATTATGCGCAGAACATAAGAAAACGTTGAAGAAGATCTCTGAATTGAAGAAAGAAATCTCTAAATTAAGAGAGCAAAATTCTACAAATGAGACGAGGATCGTTGAGCTGAAAAAGGAGAATTCTTTTGTTAAGGAAGAGAAAGATTTTTTGCAAAAGAAAAACAATTCCTATAAGAAAGAAATTCTGAAAATTTGCAAGAAATTTTCTATTGGCTCAAAGACATTAGAGCATGTCCTCTCCATACAAATGCCATATTACAACAAATCCGGCCTCGATTACGAGAAGGATAGTGAGATCAAGAATGATTTTTCGAAAGTAAAGGAAAGATTGCGGCGCAAACCTTCGATCCACCATTATCGAAATCATTTTGGTAAGCAATTTGTTAAGCCTATTGAATCTCAATATTTTAATTGCTCAAGTTGTGGTGATTGTAATCACTTTAAGCAACAATGTCCACTTGATTGGAAGAAATCAAAATCAATCAATTGGAGATTTGATGCTTCCTCTAACCGAAATGGACCCAAATTCATTTGGGTACCAAAGAAAAAAATGAGGTGTTTTTCTTGTAGGCAATAAATGAAAGAAGAAAGAGAATTTGGTAAGAAAAATATATTTTTAGATTCTCAATTTGTTTTGCGTGCATATTTTAAATATTTATAGATTTTCATTATACTTGATATTCGATATATTATTTTTGTGCCTCGGTTGATTCATACTTTATAATGACTATATTCTATAATTGGTTATATTGAAGGAAGAATTATGTGATATATTTGTGGTAGTTCTGTGAGTTGGAATTTGATACGTGTGATATTCTGCTTGGAGATAATCATGATTATTTGATCGGATTTTATGCTCTCTTATTCTGTTATATTTTTGCAAAGAAAAAATTTGTTTTATGAGATATTATTTTATTATGCAAGATATTCTCCCTTGAATTCTCTTTTGAGTAGAGTTTGGAAAGAATATTGGGTTATCTTTGAAAATTTCCTTTTTGTGCTCTAACGTGAAAGGAGGATCCTATTTCATGGATACCAAAACAAAAAGAACTTGCTGCAGGAAATTTTACTAAAGAATAATGATTGCAAATCTAAGCAAATCATTGAGCAATCAGAAGAATATTTCAAGCGATGATTTATGAGGATATTTTTCTAAATCAGTGGTATATTTTAAATATATACATTGGGTAAGGAAATAAAATATTCCATCTTTGTCATCCTACCTTCCAAATTTATACATAATTTTTTATGATTCTGGATAATTTTTATGACTCACGTGTGATTTATATTTAAAAAAAAAAATCTCTTGTCAGATATTGCACATTTTTACTTGATTTAGCACATGATAAAAATATCTACTTTCGTTTTGCGTATTGCATCAATAATATCTTTTTGAAATTTATGCTTAGGAAAATCCCTTTAATCTTAAAAGATATTGTTGTATTTTGGGATTCACTTGCTATAATCTTAAAAGATATTTTATATCAGGCAAGTTTGATCCGCAAATTGAAGGAAGGTATATGTGTGACTTTTTTTTCTACAAAGATTATTATCTATTTTACAAGGATTTGCAAGTGTCAAAATATCTTTTCATATAAGGTTGGGAAAGCTTGATCCAAAATTGTGGAGATTTTTGAAGGCTCAAAAATTCTACTCATTGCACAAAATTTTCAGAAATTATTGAGCAAGCCCCTAATGTGTCATATGTAAGGTTGAATAACTTTGAATTGAAATTTTTTATATTGTCATATATGTTATTTAATTTATTTCGCAAGAAAGAGCATTATATATTACATGAAATATTATAATAATGCATTTGTGCAAAAAGTTTGTTAAATTTGTGCAGCTTAATTTGAGGCAAGCTTGATTGAAGAAAACAAACTTCTACCTCAAATTTCAAAAGCAAGAGCATAGTGTAGTCATTGTTGCTACAAAGGAAATAAAGGGACGGCATTTTGTTCAACGTGCACAAGCCACGATAAGTATTATCACAAATACTGTCATGAGGACAGGCGGAGAAAGTGAATATAAAAAGAAAGGGGAGAATCGTGATCATTTCAAAAGGCAACAAATTGAGGGGAGTATTGATCAAGTATGACAGATTTTTTGAATTGATCTTGACATTGATTATTACGGAAAGAAAAGGTAAATTGTGTCATACATAATTTGATTTTTGTTTATATATATGAGCTATATTGAATATTCTTTATGTTCGTATCAACATGGTATCTTTGAAGTTTGTGTTTCATGTCTCATACATTTTTAAAGATATTATGTGAATTTATTCTCCACATGACACCATTTTGCATTGTTATCGCCTTTTGATTATGACAAAAAGGGGGAGAGAATATGTATATGCTTATGTGCTAATTGGTTTATATTGGTATATATTATTTAGTGCATAATATAGAGCTGCAATTATTTCTATATATTATTTTGCTCAATTCATCAACTATCTTTTGTTTTATAATCTCCTAGAATGACATTCATTGAATATATAAAATTTTGGAGATTGTGTTATGTGCTTATGATGCTTTTATTTATCAATATCTTTAAAAGCATAATTGCATATCTACATATTCAGAGATTGTTTTGTCATCATAAAAAAGGGGGAGATTGTTAGGAAAATCCCTTATAATGTTTTGAAGATGACAAAATAAATCAAAAGCTATTAACATGTTTATTAATTGAGTAACTTGGTGAAAGACACACAAGCCGCTACGTAGATGATGGAACGCTTATGAGTTTTCTACATGGAGCAGAATGTTTCTAAGTCTGCCTATACCAAACAGAAAACTCGAGGAAACGCAGATCTCTGAGTCTATGTGTACCAGACAGAGAAGACAAGCAGACACAAAACTTCAATCTGGCAAACCCCGAACGAACTTACAAGATCAGATCACCAACAATTAAGATTTTCACTTACCATATTTATATTGATTTTGTTATATCGAATCGATCAACAAGATCAATCATCAAGGCAACTTCCAAAGAAGGATGAAATACTTATGGAAGCCCGAATTATGATTGTATGGGCAAACAGAATCCAAAGGGATCCGATCTACTTTCAAACGGTCAAAAAGACTTACCTTATGAAGTTTGTCCAAATAAGGAAAGGGAAGACTAATCCCTCAAGGAAAGAGCCAACGGTCGAGTGTGACTTGGAGAGTATATAAGAAAAGGATGAGACCAAGAAGAAAAGATAGGATTAACATATTCCAAAGCTTGATTACGTTCTTTATTAGTTGTCTGAAAAAATGCAAAATTAAGTGGTCCTAATGCATTACCAAAAAGAGTGACTTTGTGAGACCTATCATCACCAAGTGCTAACACTCAAGAGTGTATAATTATCTTTGATCACATAGTGAAATCCAGCATATTGGCTGATCACCTGAAGAGTGGATGTAGGCTTGTCAAAAGTCGAACCACTATAAACAGTGTTTGCAATCTTCTCTACTCTCTCTATTTAATTTCTGTTTATAAATTACAAAAAGTTCTATATACTTATGCGTAAAATCCCTCTACACCTACTCACCCCCCCCTCTAGGTGTTAATACTAGCAATATCACCTAGTTTCTTTTTCTTTTTTTTGGTTTCTTTCCTTACTCTCGCAATCTAGTTTTAGATATGAGAGTTTTACTCTCCCAATCTTATATTTAGAAGTTTTTCTCTCTAATCTAATTCTAGATTTTGAAGTTATAATGAATAAATACTCCATCTCCAATTTTAATGATGTTCTTAACAATTTCGGTGTCAAATCTGTGCTCATTCCACATGTTTTCATTCAAAGCTTCGGCAATTTTCATTGGCTTCAAGACTTGCTCTCACACGTGTCAAAACTTTGGCACTTCTCTTTGGAGTTTTAGCAATTAAGTATTTTGCCTCTAGTTTCTTCAACATGGTTGTGTTGTCTCCATATGGTGATGGTGCTAGGGATGTCAAACCTAGACACATATCGCCAAAAGGCAAAACCATAATTTCATATGGAGATCTCGATATGTGCTTATCACTGATGGTGTCAATGTGACTTGATGATTGGCTGTCGATCATTTCGTTGTGATGCAATCCCAAATCTATTTTAAAGAATGAGCTTGTAATTTGGTGTTTTGGACTATCAAATCCGTTCTTTATTGTCAAATAATCGAATTTATCATCAATTTTGTATCAATAGAAGTGGCATCCAAGACTCTTGAAGTGCAATCTCTTCCAACGTAGCAGTCCTATTGAGTCTGCACTCTTAGAGAAAACGTGATGGTGGATAGCTTAAATTCAAGTTTTGAAAGGAAAAGTAAGACCCTATTTGATAAGGGCATGTTTGTTGATTGGCTAAATAGTATTTGATTTTATTCAGTTTTTGTCTTCTCTTTCTTTTTGTTCTCTTCTCTTTCTCTTTCCTTTTCTTCTTCTTTCTCCTAGCCTACTGTTGATCCATTGCCGCTTGTAGGTCACTGCCAATGTTGTTGACAGTGGCTGGCAAGCGGTCGAGCGAGGTCCGATGAGCTCAGTCTCGCAAATCTAGCCGAGGCCGACCTCGCGCTACCTAGGCGAGGTCAAGCCTTACCAAGCTGGCCACCGCTAGCAACGTCAACCGACCACAAAGGGAGGATGAAGAAGAGAAAAGAAAATAATAAGAAAAAATAATAAATAATAAAAGTACTAAAGAATTAGAATAAACAAAAAATTTAAGAGTTTTACCAAATGCATTTCTATCCCGGGAATAAAAATTTTGGAGAATTGTTCTGGGAATATAATAAAAAAGAATAATTCTGATTAGAAATTATTTTTCGGAAACAAAATAGTTACAATTTATACCCTAACTGGTCAAATAGTGATTGTTTATGTTATATTGTTTCTCGAAATAAAGAAAGAACTGAAATTCTTTTGATAATGTTTTTGTTCCTGGGAACATTTGTTCCCAGGAATAAATTTGAAATAGAATCATAAAGTAGAAAATAGTTTCTTCATTATTCCTGGAAGAACTCAAGAATCAAGCCCAAACTAGTTTCTTTTTTTTTGCTCTTTTCTTTTCTTTCTTTTTCTCTTCCTCTTCTTCTTCCTCTAGCTGGTTGCCGATCACGACGATGGCTAGTGATCAACCAGACAAGGTCTGTTGACTTGGTTGGAGTCTCACCTAACCACTGATGAGACTCCTCCAAAGAAAAAAAAAGTAAAAAAATCATAAATTTGTTAAAAAAATTAAAAAATGCTATATTACAAAAAAATTGAATGCCATTCCAAATGCATTTATGTTCTTTTTATTTATTTCAAGAATGGAAATTTTGTTCATTTATCAAATGCCTTCGAATATTTAGAAACTTGTTAAGGAACACAATCAGAAAAAATTATTTCTAAACAAAAATTGTTTTCATAAACCGGTTATCAAATGCATCCTAATTCATCCAATAAAATTAGACGGATGGCTACATGTCTGAATTTTCTTTTCTGGCCAAAGACTCTTCATTTGACTGACTCCTTCCCATTGGATTGTCTACTACTTCACACGCCTATCGTTATATCCTCCACCAACCTAGGCTACAAGTGGAACAGCAATCACTTCAGGAATTTTGAGAAATTGGAAACTAGACAGGACTGATAATCACCTACCGTATGTTTATGTCCGCCTCAATTGAATTAGATGGATATTACATGATTGGCATGATCTGATAGGATCAACTTGGTTTTTGAATCGAGTGGCAGGCCTTTCTGCACCTTAATCTTTGAAAACAAGTGTAAGTGTATCCATGCGAATTGATTCGTGGTTAATTTCTTAGCTTGAATTCATAGTCATCCTCAATTTTTGGAGATTATTCTATTCGCTTCTGTCGTACGATTGAATTGAGATCTACAATAGATAGACATCAATTTACATTTAATTCATTCATATCCACATGCTTCGCAACTAGCAAAAAATTTTCCTCTCATTCATTTTTCAATTAACATAGCACTTTTGAACAAAAAAAATCTTTGATTCAATCACAAAAGTATCGGCATACAAAATGAGGGATAATGCTTCTCTTCTTGTGATTTTAGATTCAAATATTGTCGAGAGACTATATAAATAAAGTCTTGAATACACCGTACCAATGTGGAGTGTACCTACCCTTTTGATTGTTGGGGAGGTAGATTCTACCAAAATTGACTTGGCTACCACTGAACCGCTAGACTAGAATTAGGAAAAAAAAAAGTATTCACAATGTGGCTTTTTATACATATTTTGGCAATCCATTGGACCGACGGTACCGACGATGGTTTACATTCCCGTCACTTTCCTCGTCCGCCGCACCCACCCCACCAACAGAGGATTGATGCCGCCGCACTTCACCCCCACCTGTGGTGAGAAATTGGGACGAGTTGATATTACACCAAGGTTATTTATCTATATTTATAGGTTTGATGTTGGTGAAAAATATATCCCCGGGCACATTTTCTGCAAAAGGCCCAACATCATACCTTAGTCGAAGCTTAATCGCCGGACCGACCCACTAGACATTACTCTCAAAATAAGGGAAAATTGTTTAAGAAATCTTAAATTTATTGTATGATGGCCAATTCAATTATAAACCTTTCAATTTTATCAATTTAGTCTTAAACCTTTTGACAACTTGCTAATTCAATCATAAATCTTTTGATTGTACAAATTTACTTCTTAACCTTTAAATAAACTGTCATACCAGTATTAAACCTTTTAATGAATTATTAATTTAATCATTTCGACTAATCTTGACTAGATATGGCTAACATGGTGACCTAGTCAGCAACAGCCATTCTACGTGATGCAATTGGCGTCAACATGGATAATTTTTTAATTTTTTAAAAAAAAAATCAAAATTTTTAATTAAAATTTCATTTTTTCTTTCTTTTATTTTTCCTTTTTTGAACATGCTTAGCAACCTCTGCTAGCCACACCAACTCCTAGGCGAGGGTCGCCAAGCCCTCGCCAAACCTAGCAAGGGCCATGATACCCTCACCAAATCTAGTAAGGTGCGGGCATCATGGCCCTCGCCCCTCCTAACAAGGGTGAGCTAAGGCTACGAGAGCTTGCGATGCTCTTGCTAGATCCAATGAGGGCTGCAACCCTCACCCGTGGTTGACAAGGGCTTTATGGTACTCACCTAGGTCGCCAGCCCTTGCTCAACGGTCGGCAGAGGTTGTTAGCTCTTGGCCTGTGGCTAGCGGACCCATTAGCCATGTGTAAAAGGAGGGAAAGAAAAGAAAAGAAAAGAAAAATAAAAAATTAAACAAATTGTATATGTCAACATTGATCGTGATATGTAGGATGACTAATGCTAATTGGAGTATCACATCAACGATGTCTAGCCGAAATTAGCTTGGATAAATAAATTGACAATTTACTCAAAGGTTTAGGATTAGTTGGGCAAATCGATTAAAAATTTATGACTAAATTGGCAAAATTGAAAGATTTAAGACTAAATTGACTAAGTCATGATAGGTTTAGGAATTTTTGGACAATTTTCCCCCCAAAATAAGCCAACTAAGCAGGATTACAAGACCCATTCAGCGCCCAGATATCTTGCCAGTAAATAGTAACAAAGGGATGGATCTAGTCAAACCGCCCCCAAGACCCGCCCAGGCCTTTTATGAATCTTAAACACGATGCAACTTGATCTTCTTTTTGGTGTTAGGCTACACTTTGGCAATTATTTTGAAGTAACAAGACAAAATCAAGCATTTGGCTGAGCTTTTAGGTTTACTTCTGTTCCGTTTGTGATTTTGCAATTTGTTTTTCAATAACGCAAATCAATAAACGTTTTCAAATATTCAATTGTCAATATTTATGTCCATATAATTATTTTCATAAATCTCAAACACTTGATGTTATACATTTCATAACTTTTAAGTCTCGGAGGCAAAGCAGAATTCGCTTTTTTAGAGCAAAATCAGGGTAGACTTTTGTTTATTGCTTTTCATTTTGGGATAAGTGGCAAGTCCTTAAACTTATCACAAAAATATAATCAAGTTTTAAAATTTTCAAAAAGTGCAAATAAATCCTAAAACTTATCACAGAGTGCAATTGAGACCTTAGAGTTTCAAAAATATAATCAAGTCTTAAAAATAATTAAATTGATCCAATCTAAGTCCTTCTGTTGATTGCATTTTTTAAAAAGTTTTAAAACTCTATTGCACTTTCATAATAAGTTTTAAGACTTCCAATGTACTTATATATTTATTTATCTTTTCCCTTATCTTTTGCCTTTCGCCGTTTATTTTTCATCTAAAAATCTAAAGTCTCTCAATAGAATCCGAAGTTGACATGTAAATGCTTTATCGTGTTTTATAGTTTTTAAGATTCAACTTTTATTGTATTCAAATTTTAGAGGGAAAGCTAGATAAACTTCTCACGCAGCAATAGCAGGAGAATTGACTGAAGGAATCCAAAGAGTAAATTTTAGCTGGCAAAATAACAACACAAAGCAGACGCCATTTTATTTAATTTTAAGGAGTAAATATCATTTAAATCTCTCCCTAATAGTGAATGAGTTGTAGTCTCCTTGCCGCTGCAACCCATTTTGAGGCGTCACACTTCAAGAGGAGGAAGAAATGGCGTCACATCATCAAGGTTTGAATGAGGGAGGCTTCCTACTCTTTGTAGCTCGCTCAAATGAGTAGGCGATCTCGATCAGCTTCGGCTCCGAACCCTTCAGTCCTCCGAAGCAAATTCCAAACGGTATTCCCTTGTCGTCGTAACCGGCAGGGACGCTAATCCCTGGGAATCCGCCAATGGCAAGAACTGGAGCAACTTCGAACCCTGGAGTTACTATTGCATCGAGATTGTACTGCATCATCAATTTCTCAAATCCGTTTTTTGATAGGTTTGCCATGTTCAACAAAGCCGACTTCTCCAAGTCACCGATCCCATTCGTGGCTTCAGATGCCAGAACGATGTCCTGGCCGATCTGATCAGTCAGTTCCTGTGACATCATTCAACCACTTTTTGTCATTCCCAAACTTGATCGGATAAGGATGTTTTATCAAACTAGAGCATTAGGTTGTCTCTCAGCAAGTATCCGCTCATGTGTTTCCTCATTTTTTGGTTTTGTCACGCAATCAAGAAAAGCTGGTCGGTCAAAAATTATTTTCTGAATCAACACCAGCAGTAACATTCTGAAAAAGGAATTCTTGAAGTACAAGATGCTACTTATGCAAAGGCAATTTGAATGCGCTTACCAGTTTAGAGTTTTTCTGGTTGAAAGCTATGATATCTGCCAAGGATCGCACTGGAGACACCACGAGATCCTTCAAGTAAGCATTCAAATTTATTTTGAGCTCTGCTAGTAAGGCTATTGCTTCGCCACTCGCGGTGGAGTTCAAGATGATGTCAATGTTGTCTATCTTCAGATTGTCAACCAAAAATGCTCCTGCTTGCCTAGTATGGAAAAAAGTTTCAAGTCATCATCCACGAACTACAAATGATCAGGCATTCAGTTCAATTCTTTTTCTTGCTCATAACACTGTATTGGTGACTATCGTTACCGCATTGTTCGAAAATGTTTCTGAAAAGCAAGAGCTTGGCGGGGTTATTGGTGAAATCAAAGAAGGGATCTCTCACTATCCCCAGCCTTTTCGCTGGAGCCCGTGAGCTTTGAGATACTGTCTATATCCGCCTTGAGGAATATATTTTGACGCTTCTCTTGTTGCTCCGTCATTGTAGTCATAACCCACGATGGCATCAAGAACGTACACGGCATCTGAAACGGTCCGGCATAGAGGCCTGTTACACCAAGAATTTCAGGAGTGCTTTGTGAGAACATGTAATGCTGACGATGAAGTTTTCAGCGTAGAGTTGACATATGGATGTGACGATTGTATGCCTATCTGCAACAGGTAATCAAATGAAAGATTTTGCAATAGTTTTATTATATGAGCTGTGATCCGTCTGTGACAAGTTTTATGAACATGATTAGGCAGCCGCTTTGAAAGAAATCATGAACTCGACGTACCCGATGGTGTCTTGTCCGGGAGTGACAGGAATAACCCCAGCTCGGCTCGTGAGGCCAACGGTTGGCTTGATGCCTACTACTGAATTAAAACTAGCAGGGCATAAGATTGATCCATCCGTCTCGGTTCCTAGAGACACTGCCACCATATTAGCTGCCACTGAAATTGCCGGTCCACTACTTGATCCACAAGTAGCCGCTGAAAGAACATATGGGTTCTGCACACCATTCCAAAATGCCACTTGTGACTTTTGCAAAGGCTTGGGTAACTTCAAAAGTGATAAGTAGCTAATTGCTTTGCAACTAAACCGATGATGTTGTGTTGAAACGATGGCCAGATAAACCGAGTGCTAGAGGTCTGCTTAGAATGTGTGTTTGAGCTTTCTAGGCATTATTCACTTGTTTTTGTAACAATTAAAAAGATCTTAGTCATTGCATTATGCGAAAGACTGAGAGGTCCTCCTCCTTTAGGGCTTCACAAACTAAAACTTTCTTCTTGTCTTTCTCGTATTGTAGCATTGAAGTTTTGCTTCTGTGTTTCTTAAGATTTCATTGAACAATTTCACAGATTATTCTCGTGGCCTCTTCATTCTTTGCCTGTTTCTATCACGGTAATTGCCTGGATAAATTGCTAAGAATGATTTAGCCACATAAAGCATGTCCAAATATTTCCATTTAACGGACTAGTAAGATAGCAAATCACCTTGCCCTGACCGCCTCTGGCACTCCAACCATTTGGTGCCTTCGTAGACCTTATGTTAGCCCACTCGCTCAAGCTAGCCTTCCCCAATATAATGGCACCAGCTCTCCTCAAGCGAGCCACCACTTCCGCATCCCGAGCCACAACTGAGCCAAGCAACGCAAACGAGCCGGCCGTGGTGTTCAGCTCGTCTTTTGTCCCAATGTTATCCTTGAGCAGGATTGGAATCCCATGCAGGACTGGCAGCGAGCCATTTGGCTTGGCCTTGCACTTCCTGTCAGCCTTAACGGCCTGATGCAATGCATCCGGGTTCACTTCGATGACTCCTCTGAGGACTGGGTTGAGCCTGCGGATCTCCCCGAGGTAGAACTCGGTGAGTTGCCTGGAGGTGAGTTGGTTCTGCTTGAAAGCTAGTTGGATTTCGCTTATGCTCGCTTCTCTGATGGAGAATGCTTGCACAGAGACAAAGAAGATTGCGCCAAATGACGATAAGTAAAGGAAAACTCGAAGGAATGATGATGATGGAGGATCCATTTTTGGGAGTTTCGAACCTGAATATGTGTTCGAGGGGTGGGTGGGAGAATCGGGATGAGAATGACCGATTTATATAGTTTTGGAAGTTAGGTTAGAAGTGACATAAACAATTGTTTCATTTGTTTATTTATTTGATAATTTAGAGTCACAAGTATAAACTCAATTATCTTGAGATTACGAGACACTCTATATATTTTATGAATCGATTGAGTCTAAGCCTTTAGCCTGCGCAAATAGATCTAACCTACAGTTTACATATAACTAGTAGGATATAAATAGTAACATATGTTGAAAATATCTTTATTCCTCAACCAACTACGACAACCCTAAAGGGTAAAAACTTGACTTTTAATTTAACTTTTTATGATTTTTGGTTTATTTTCCCGTAACTCTACTAGTTACCTCCCCGAGCGATGATAAAGGCGCCACTCATTACTCTTTAAAGTGATGTCAATAAGACCTGTACTTCCTGTCTAAGTCAACATCCCGTTGCTTATTAGATTTAGACGAATATATGTTTCTAGCAGTACATTTATTATAATGTAAGCTTATGTACTTCGGATGATTCGTCAGTGTATTTGCCGATATACTTAGAGACAACAAAAGAAACTCCGAAGTGACTGTCTCTCGACTTAGTATTTGACATACTGCCATGACAAGTGGCACATTTGATTTATGCCAAAGCGTCTGGAGATGGGAACAAAGACACGGTCTTCTGAAGATGTAAACGTCACGGTAGACGCAGAAAGCTTAAATTTTAAAAAAGAAATAATCGAAATGAAGGTCATTGACCAATTCGGCCATTGGCCGGCTCCATTGAATTTGCTTTGCGATTTTCTTGTGCCACTTGGATGCATTCGGAAGGACACAGGATTATTATTACTAGGGAATTGGCCGATCATACTGTCTCTACCAAAGGCCAAAATAGATGTTGGCCATTTTGTAATGTGTAAGTATTTAACCCAGTCAAAAGGCACAAAAAAAAAAGGGGGCGGAAATTTGAAATGCCCACAAAGAAGAAAAAAGGGAAAGGCTATATTTTGTCGTTTGGATTTCTAATTAGGATAAGACCGGTTAGAATACAATGTGAAATATATGGATTTGTTATATCCTATCTATTATATAGTAATCACAATAACAAAGTTGGGTGAATTTATTTGATATAAATGGTATATTAGTGTAAATAAACCTAATTATTTACAAACGAAGATGGTAAAAATTTATCACGACACTTTTACCTATTTTATTTTTATTCGCTTAGTTTATTTTATTCTTCCTTTCTTTTTTAATCTATTTCTTTTTTCCACATCATAATTCTCTAAAAAAATTTTAATGAACACTAAATTGTAATAATATATCTAAAATAATAAAATAACTAAAATATGCAATATAATATATTGAATATTGAATTTATATTATAATATAGAATAAATTCAGATATATAAATAAAAATAAGATTAAATAAAATTAATTGCCATTTTATGTTATTTTGAATTTCTTATATTAGAATTCAAATATTATTTATATTGAAATATAATTCTAATTTTGTTAATCTAAGGAGTTTGTTATTCGAAAAATATAAATTTCTTATTATAGCTATTAGAAATTCTATCTACCTTTATCACACATCTCCCATGGGATAATTTAATTCTGTCTATATCCATTTTATATCCGACTTTATCATGTCCCTGAGTAGGCACCAAACGCAAGACAAAATAAATTTCATCATATTCTAAATTTTGCCAAATGCGGCCCAAGGGGATGTGCAACAAGGTAGAGAAGGCTGAGACACGATTGGAGAAAGAAAAGACTAAGAAGAAAAAAAGAGAGCACATATATGCCACAAACTCCCCCACCAAGATTTTTTTAACTTCGAATTGCAATGCCGGGAAGTATTCAAGCCTATTACTCTTGTAATCGAAGAAATTTTGGAAGTTAGGGTACCAATTTTGGAGTTACGTATATTTTGAACTATGAGGTTCAATTGAGGAATTTTAGGTCCAATTTTTTTTTGGAAATGGTAGCCTAGGACGTTTGACGAAAATCGATTTTTGAAGTATGGTTTGTTTGGAATGAAATTAAAAGTTTCGTGTGTGAGTTACATATAACCGATAATACACGTAAAGAAAAATATTGATGTTTGCTATAAACAAGTTTATTCGTTAACGCGTGGGTGTTGTGTTTTCGAATAATAAGTATAATTAGGTAAGTCATTCATTAGAATTGTGTAATACTCAATAGATAAAGGTTGGAAGTCGTGTTATTTGGCATTAAATTCGCGGTCCGCCCTATCGTCTTGGTTCAACGCATCTGGGTTCACCTCTATGACAGCTCTCACGACCAGATTGAGTCGGCGAATTTCGTGGAGGTAGAACCGGTTGCCTGGGTAATCTGGTTCAATGCATCTGGATTTTGCTTGAATGCTAGCTGGAGATCACTTATGCTTGCTTATTGTATTGAGATTGCTTGGCTTGCGAAGACCAGTGACAAATATGATAAAAGGCAGAGGCATTGCAAGAAGGGAAAGAACCTGATTGGGATGGGGACCATGCCTAACCTTGGAAAGATTGAGTTTCTCTATTTGTGAATTTGACTGAAAATACGAATTCCGATGGGATCAGTCTCCAAAAACAAGCGATGGAAAGAGCTTCGAGCATGACTCGTATACTATAAAAAGTCAGATGTGACATTTTTTTTTTTTTGGTCGGTCAACTGTGACACTTCAAATGTAGTGGGTACATGTCTAAATACAGGCATAGGGGGTTAATTACTTTGTAATTAATCTAACACACTTCTTAGTAAGATATTGAGCATCCCTGACATTACTTGTTCTTAGATCTTGACTAAGGTTTTGTACTGTAAAAATCCATTCTAAAGTATGACTTTTCCGTAGCTGGCGCAAATAGGAAGATGCTTAAGCATTTAGAAATGATTAGGGGCAATCAATTTCAGGGTAGCTCGATTGCAGAGCTAGAACATAAAACCGATCGTGTTATAACTTTTATCCAGTTTTTGGACCCTAAAGCCTACCGTGCTTGCTTGAAAACGATTCTAGAATCTACCTTGTTTTTCTAGTCCGGTCCAAGGGTCGACTTGAGAACCCTTTTTTCGTTCATTTTTTACAACAAAATCATATGAGGTTATGAATAACAAAATGATTCAAAGTAAAAGATAAACAACAGAATTCTAATCTGCCAAAAACAACCATTCATAGGACAATTATGTAGTCACGTACAATTATAATGGATAAAAATTTCAAATACGTAATATAAAACATAAATTATAAAACTCCATTCCCCATTCATCCATAAAAATTTAGAGAAAGGAGTAAGACCAACAATGAGTTCCAAGAAATGACAAAGGATGAAGGTGCTTAGGTTAGGATTTAGGGGAAACAAATTAAGGTTTTAGCTTTTTAGTTTATAAAACCTGTTTCAAAACAAGACGGTCTGGTCCAATCTAATTCCCAGTAGATTTTCACTCAAAACCTATTCCTAGACGAGTAGCAACCAGTTCCAAAAATTTGGAACCTATTTCCAAACCGGTTCCAATCGGAACTTCTTCCCGAATCTATTTTCCGAGCGATCCGGTCTAGTTTTCCAATAGAAACAGTTTGGCTGCATGCCCTAGAAATGATCCCTTGTAGTAGTGTTGCGTGGGGTTCTGACTTTGGGCTACATGATGACATCATTTGAGAAGCGGCTCAAATGGTTTTCTAGACAAAATGAGATTAAAATCAATAACCCCACAAAGTATGACAGAGATGGCTGACCAGTTCAGCTTCAGCCATTGGCCAAGAAGCCCTTGCCTGAGTTTTCTTTATCGTTAAAGAAGCTTTGGATATTGTGTTAGGAGAAGTATTTGACCCTTTTTTGAAGTCAATGGCTCTTCACTCTACTAAAGGCTGCTATTCTCCTGGTATATTCGACGCCATTCTGTCCACAAAGGCCGTTTTTAATTCGTGACTCCGGATTTTAAAATGATCGATTTGTTGGAGAGAAGCTTCCGAAGTTCGAGTTCTGATGCGCCCTTGAAGCAGTAGGAGGAAACTTGTTTGAACTAGCTCATCCTTATACAGTTTTCTGTTTCAGCTTCATGCTTGTGACTAGCCATGAGATGAAATTATCCTTAAATTAACTCTGCTAACTAATTGAACATAATCGAACAAAGCCGCAGCTTTTGCGATGAAACTTTGCATCTTGTGTTAAGAGAATTAATTGATAGTTTTATTGAAGTCAATGGCACAGAAAGCACGGACACCTTGATGCATGTCCGATACGCTCCGACACGTGATCAACAAGTGTCGCACATCAACTCTCCCAATGTGCTAGCGATACGTGAATCCATAATCCTAAAATGCGATTCCGACATGCACGAAGTCAATTTTAAAAATTTTATTAAATTAAGAGTCAAAATATAAATATAAAAAAAAAAAAAGGGAGAAAGGAAACTTCTCTTATGATGATGAAATGTGGATTTTTTTCTCAATTTATTTTTAAATGTTAGATTTAATAGTGGAATATGGATTTTCTTCCTCCAAGTTTTATAGACTATTGGAATGAAATGTAGTTTTTTTTTTTTGTTAGTCCTACTCTACTCTTATTTCAACTCTCACTCTCAAACATTTTTCTTGCATTCTTATAGGACGTAAGAGTCGAAACTCATACTTTAAACTAAATTATCATCACCCCCACCTCCCCTTCCCATATAGGAAGGGTAGCCTCTAAGGCAAATTTAAGCAGTTAAATGTAGTTAAATTTGTCAAATTGAAACGACGATTCATTCTATGAAATTTTTTATTATAAATTTGGTTGAAATTATCATAAAAATAATAATTTACATACATTTGATATAAAAATGTGTACTAATGTGTCGGAATTCCCATTTTATTAAAAATGATATCTCAGTATATCATGTCGCATCGCCTCGCGTCACGTCATGTGTTAGTGTCAATGCTACTTAGTCAATGGCTCTTTAGTCTAGTTAATGTTGCTATTCTCCTGATATATTCTACGCCAGTTCTGTCCACAAAGGCCGTTTTCTTATTCGTAACCCCGGTTTCGATATGGTAAATTTGCTGGAGAGAAGCTTCCGAAGTTCAAGTTCTGGTGCGCCCTTGAACAAAGTAGCAGTAGGAATGAACACGTTTGAACTAGTATGTCCTTATAGATTTCTCAGTTTCAGCTTCATGCATGTGACCGGCCATGAGATGAAATTTTCCTAACTCTGCTAACTAATGAAACATAATCGACCAAAGCCGCGTCTTTTACGATGTAACTTCATTTCAGGAGTCAATTCCTCTGTATGACCAGTACCAATTACCACATAGTACAAGTAACTCATGCACAATGAGATGTAGGAAGTTCATGTGAATAAAAAGTTGAAGGTAAAGTAAGATCACTCCATGGTGATGGTACCGTATCTGCATTACACTCATTATCACAATGCTTAATCCTGGACTTTTATTTCGCAAAAAGAAAAGGAGAGAAAAATGCAGGCACAAATTCGACTTCAACGATAATCCATTTCTAGTAAATATGTCAACTACCTTATTTGCTCCAAATCAGAAAAGTACAAATACATTAGAGTATGAAAATCTCCTATGCCACAGAGCATAGATAAGAGTGGCATAGTAGCGCAGGCATGAAATAGCCCTACAGAATATTTTTAGTGTCTAATAAGATCTCGGCAAGGTGATATCCAAATCCGATCCATATAGCACTGGATGGATACATTGCGATCACTTGCAAGGGGTGAATTTGCAGTTGGTGGTGCCGTAACCCAAGTTACCCAAGTTGGCCCTCCTGAAGCGCAGTGCCGTGCGGAGGGCATTCTGCGTCGAGCCCATCAGGGCCCAG
>CM024685.1:22129822-22137322 GCA_014182735.1 Corymbia maculata
CCTGGGCCTAGGCCTAGGCCTAGGCCTGGGCCTAGGCCTAGGCCCTGGGCCTAGGCCTAGGCCTGGGCCTAGGCCTAGGCCTAGGCCCTGGCCTAGGCCTAGGCCTAGGCCTGGGCCTGGGCCTAGGCCTAGGCCTAGGCCTAGGCCTAGGCCTAGGCCTAGGCCTAGGCCTGGGCCTAGGCCTAGGCCTAGGCCTAGGCCTAGGCCTAGGCCTGGGCCTGGGCCTAGGCCTAGGCCTAGGCCTAGGCCTAGGCCTAGGCCTAGGCCTAGGCCTAGGCCTAGGCCTAGGCCTGGGCCAGGCCAGGCCTGGGCCTGGGCCTAGGCCTGGGCCTGGGCCTGGGCCTGGGCCTGCCCTGGGCCTAGGCCTGGGCCTAGGCCTAGGCCTGGGCCTAGGCCTAGGCCTAGGCCTGGGCCTAGGCCTGGGCCTGGGCCTGGGCCTAGGCCTGGGCCTGGGCCTGGGCCTGGAGGCCTGGGCCTGGGCCTGGGCCTGGGCCTGGGCCTGGGCCTAGGCCTAGGCCTAGGCCTGGGCCTGGGCCTAGGCCTAGGCCTAGGCCTAGGCCTAGGCCTAGGCCTAGGCCTAGGCCTGGGCCTAGGCCTAGGCCTGGGCCTGGGCCTGGGCCTAGGCCTGGGCCTGGGCCTGGGCCTGGGCCTGGGCCTAGGCCTAGGCCTAGGCCTAGGCCTAGGCCTAGGCCTAGGCCTAGGCCTAGGCCTAGGCCTAGGCCTAGGCCTAGGCCTGGGCCTAGGCCTAGGCCTAGGCCTGCCTAGGCCTGGGCCTAGGCCTGGGCCTGGGCCTGGGCCTAGGCCTAGGCCTAGGCCTAGGCCTAGGCCTAGGCCTAGGCCTAGGCCTAGGCCTAGGCCTAGGCCTAGGCCTAGGCCTAGGCCTAGGCCTAGGCCTGGGCCTAGGCCTAGGCCTAGGCCTAGGCCTAGGCCTAGGCCTAGGCCTAGGCCTAGGCCTGGGCCTGGGCCTGGGCCTGGGCCCTGGGGGCCTAGGCCTAGGCCTAGGCCTAGGCCTAGGCCTAGGCCTGGGCCTGGGCCTGGGCCTGGGCCTGGGCCTGGGGCCTGGGCCTAGGCCTAGGCCTGGGCCTAGGCCTAGGCCTAGGCCTAGGCCTAGGCCTAGGCCTAGGCCTGGGCCTGGGCCCTGGGCCTAGGGGCCTAGGCCTAGGCCTAGGCCTAGGCCTGGGCCTAGGCCTGGGCCTAGGCCTAGGCCTAGGCCTAGGCCTAGGCCTGGGCCTAGGCCTGGGCCTGGGCCTAGGCCTAGGCCTAGGCCTAGGCCTAGGCCTGGGCCTAGGCCTAGGCCTAGGCCTGGGCCTAGGCCTAGGCCTAGGCCTAGGCCTGGGCCTAGGCCTAGGCCTAGGCCTGGGCCTAGGCCTAGGCCTAGGCCTAGGCCTAGGCCTAGGCCTAGGCCTAGGCCTAGGCCTAGGCCTAGGCCTGAAGGCCTAGGCCTAGGCCTGGGCCTAGGCCTGGGCCTGGGCCTAGGCCTAGGCCTAGGCCTAGGCCTAGGCCTAGGCCTAGGCCTAGGCCTGGGCCTAGGCCTGGGCCTAGGCCTGGCCCTGGGCCTGGGCCTGGGCCTGGGCCTAGGCCTAGGCCTAGGCCTAGGCCTAGGCCTGGGCCTAGGCCTAGGCCTAGGCCTAGGCCTAGGCCTGGGCCTAGGCCTAGGCCTAGGCCTAGGCCTAGGCCTAGGCCTAGGCCTGGGCCTGGGCCTGGGCCTGGGCCTGGGCCTGGGCCTAGGCCTAGGCCTAGGCCTAGGCCTAGGCCTAGGCCTAGGCCTAGGCCTAGGCCTAGGCCTAGGCCTAGGCCTAGGCCTAGGCCTGGGCCTGGGCCTGGGCCTGGGCCTAGGCCTAGGCCTAGGCCTGGGCCTGAGGCCTAGGCCTGGGCCTGGGCCTGGGCCTGGGCCTAGGCCTGGGCCTAGGCCTAGGCCTAGGCCTGGGCCTAGGCCTGGGCCTAGGCCTAGGCCTAGGCCTAGGCCTAGGCCTAGGCCTAGGCCTAGGCCTAGGCCTGGGCCTAGGCCTAGGCCTAGGCCTGGGCCCTGAGGCCTAGGCCTAGGCCTAGGCCTAGGCCCTGGGCCTAGGCCTGGGCCTAGGCCTGGGCCTAGGCCTAGGCCTAGGCCTAGGCCTAGGCCTGGGCCTAGGCCTAGGCCTAGGCCTAGGCCTAGGCCTAGGCCCTAGGCCTAGGCCCTGGGCCTAGGCCTGGGCCTGGGCCTAGGCCTAGGCCTGGGCCTAGGCCTGGGCCTAGGCCTGGGCCTAGGCCTGGGCCTGGGCCTGGGCCTAGGCCTAGGCCTGGGCCTAGGCCTAGGCCTAGGCCTAGGCCTAGGCCTGGGCCTAGGCCTAGGCCTAGGCCTAGGCCTAGGCCTAGGCCTAGGCCTAGGCCTAGGCCTAGGCCTAGGCCCTGGGCCTAGGCCTAGGCCTGGGCCTGGGCCCCTAGGCCTAGGCCTAGGCCTAGGCCTAGGCCTAGGCCTGGGCCTGGCCCTGGGCCTGGGCCTGGGCCTGGGCCTGGGCCTGGGCCTAGGCCTAGGCCTAGGCCTAGGCCTGGGCCTAGGCCTGGCCTAGGCCTGGGCCTGGGCCTAGGCCTAGGCCTAGGCCTAGGCCTAGGCCTAGGCCTAGGCCTAGGCCCTAGGCCTAGGCCTAGGCCTAGGCCTAGGCCTAGGCCTAGGCCTGGGCCTGGGCCCTGGGCCTAGGCCTAGGCCTAGGCCTAGGCCTAGGCCTAGGCCTGGGCCTAGGCCTAGGCCTAAGGCCTGGGCCTAGGCCTGGGCCTGCCTAGGCCTAGGCCTGGGCCTAGGCCTAGGCCTAGGCCTGGGCCTGGGCCTAGGCCTGGGCCTGGGCCTGGGCCTGGGCCTGGGCCTGGGCCTGGGCCTGGGCCTGGGCCTAGGCCTAGGCCTGGGCCTAGGCCTAGGCCTGGGCCTAGGCCTAGGCCTGGGCCTAGGCCTAGGCCTGGGCCTGGGCCTAGGCCTGGGCCTGGGCCTGGGCCTAGGCCTGGGCCTGGGCCTAGGCCTGGGCCTAGGCCTAGGCCTGGGCCTAGGCCTAAACCTAGGCCTAGGCCTAGGCCTAGGCCTAGGCCTAGGCCTAGGCCTAGGCCTAGGCCTGGGCCTAGGCCTAGGCCTGGGCCTAGGCCTGGGCCTAGGCCTAGGCCTAGGCCTAGGCCTAGGCCTGGGCCTGGGCCTAGGCCTAGGCCTGGGCCTAGGCCTAGGCCTGGGCCTGGGCCTGGGCCTGGGCCTAGGCCTAGGCCTGGGCCTGGGCCTGAGGCCTGGGCCTGGGCCTAGGCCTAGGCCTGGGCCTAGGCCTAGGCCTAGGCCTAGGCCTAGGCCTAGGCCTAGGCCTAGGCCTGGGCCTGGGCCTAGGCCTGGGCCTAGGCCTAGGCCTGGGCCTGGGCCTGAGGCCTGGCCTAGGCCTGGGCCTGGGCCTGGGCCTGGGCCTAGGCCTGGGCCTGGGCCTAGGCCTAGGCCTAGGCCCTAGGCCTGGGCCTGGGCCTAGGCCTAGGCCTAGGCCTAGGCCTAGGCCTGGGCCTGGGCCTAGGCCTAGGCCTAGGCCTGGGCCTGGGCCCTAGGCCTAGGCCCTAGGCCTAGGCCTGGGCCTGGGCCTAGGCCTAGGCCTAGGCCTAGGCCTAGGCCTGGGCCTGGGCCTAGGCCTGGGCCTGGGCCTGGGCCTAGGCCTAGGCCTGGGCCTAGGCCTAGGCCTAGGCCTAGGCCTAGGCCTAGGCCTAGGCCTGGGCCTAGGCCTGGGCCTAGGCCTAGGCCTGGGCCTGGGCCTAGGCCTAGGCCTAGGCCTGGGCCTGGGCCTGGGGCCTAGGCCTAGGCCTAGGCCTAGGCCTAGGCCTAGGCCTGGGCCTGGCCTAGGCCTAGGCCTGGGCCTGGGCCTGGGCCTGGGCCTGGGCCTGGGCCTAGGCCTGGGCCTGGGCCTAGGCCTGGGCCTAGGCCTAGGCCTAGGCCTAGGCCTAGGCCTAGGCCTGGGCCTGGGCCTAGGCCTGGGCCTAGGCCTAGGCCTGGGCCTAGGCCTAGGCCTAGGCCTAGGCCTGGGCCTAGGCCTGGGCCTGGGCCTGGGCCTGGGCCTGGGCCTAGGCCTGGGCCTGGGCCTGGGCCTGGGCCTGGGCCTAGGCCTAGGCCTAGGCCTAGGCCTAGGCCTAGGCCTAGGCCTAGGCCTAGGCCTGGGCCTGGGCCTAGGCCTGGGCCTAGGCCTGGGCCTAGGCCTGGGCCTAGGCCTAGGCCTAGGCCTGGGCCTAGGCCTAGGCCTAGGCCTAGGCCTAGGCCTAGGCCTGGGCCTGGGCCTGGCCTAGGCCTAGGCCTAGGCCTAGGCCTAGGCCTGGGCCTGGGCCTAGGCCTAGGCCTGGGCCTAGGCCTAGGCCTAGGCCTAGGCCTGGGCCTAGGCCTAGGCCTAGGCCTAGGCCTAGGCCTAGGCCTAGGCCTAGGCCTGGGCCTAGGCCTAGGCCTAGGCCTAGGCCTAGGCCTAGGCCTGGGCCTAGGCCTAGGCCTAGGCCTAGGCCTAGGCCTAGGCCTGGGCCTGGGCCTGGGCCTGGGCCTGGGCCTAGGCCTGGGCCTAGGCCTAGGCCTAGGCCTGGGCCTGGGCCTGGGCCTGGGCCTGGGCCTAGGCCTAGGCCTAGGCCTAGGCCTGGGCCTAGGCCTAGGCCTGGCCTAGGCCTAGGCCTAGGCCTAGGCCTAGGCCTAGGCCTAGGCCTGGGCCTAGGCCTGGGCCTAGGCCTGGGCCTGGGCCTGGGCCTGGGCCCTGGGCCTAGGCCTAGGCCTAGGCCTAGGCCTGGGCCTAGGCCTAGGCCTGGGCCTAGGCCTAGGCCTAGGCCTGGGCCTGGGCCTGGGCCTGGGCCTAGGCCTAGGCCTAGGCCTGGGCCTAGGCCTAGGCCTAGGCCTAGGCCTAGGCCTAGGCCTAGGCCTGGGCCTGGGCCCTAGGCCTAGGCCTAGGCCTAGGCCTGGCCCTAGGCCTGGGCCTAGGCCTAGGCCTAGGCCTAGGCCTAGGCCTAGGCCTAGGCCTAGGCCTAGGCCTAGGCCTAGGCCTGAGGCCTGGGCCTGGAGGCCTGGGCCTGGGCCTGGGCCTAGGCCTGGGCCTGGGCCTAGGCCTAGGCCTAGGCCTAGGCCTAGGCCTAGGCCTGAGGCCTGAGGCCTAGGCCTGGGCCTAGGCCTAGGCCTAGGCCTGGGCCTGGGCCTGGGCCTGGGCCTAGGCCTAGGCCTAGGCCTAGGCCTAGGCCTAGGCCTAGGCCTAGGCCTGGGCCTGGCCTAGGCCTGAGGCCTAGGCCTAGGCCTAGGCCTAGGCCTAGGCCTAGGCCTAGGCCTAGGCCTGGGCCTAGGCCTGGGCCTGGGCCTGGGCCTAGGCCTGGGCCTGGGCCTGGGCCTAGGCCTGGGCCTGGGCCTAGGCCTAGGCCTAGGCCTAGGCCTAGGCCTGGGCCTAGGCCTAGGCCTGGGCCTGGGCCTAGGCCTGGGCCTGGGCCTAGGCCTAGGCCTAGGCCTAGGCCCTAGGCCTAGGCCTAGGCCTAGGCCTGGGCCTGGGCCTGGGCCTAGGCCTAGGCCTAGGCCTGGGCCTGGGCCTAGGCCTGGGCCTAGGCCTAGGCCTAGGCCTGGGCCTGGGCCTGGGCCTAGGCCTGGGCCTAGGCCTAGGCCTAGGCCTAGGCCTGGCCTAGGCCTAGGCCTAGGCCTAGGCCTGGGCCTAGGCCTAGGCCTGGGCCTGGGCCTAGGCCTAGGCCTAGGCCTAGGCCTGGGCCTGGGCCTGGGCCTGGGCCTAGGCCTAGGCCTAGGCCTGGGCCTAGGCCTGGGCCTAGGCCTAGGCCTAGGCCTAGGCCTAGGCCTAGGCCTAGGCCTAGGCCTAGGCCTAGGCCTAGGCCTAGGCCTAGGCCTAGGCCTAGGCCTAGGCCTAGGCCTAGGCCTAGGCCTGGGCCCTAGGCCTAGGCCTAGGCCTAGGCCTAGGCCTAGGCCTGGCCTAGGCCTAGGCCTAGGCCTAGGCCTGGGCCTAGGCCTAGGCCTAGGCCTAGGCCTGAGGCCTGGGCCTAGGCCTAGGCCTAGGCCCTAGGCCTGGGCCTGGGCCTAGGCCTGGGCCTGGGCCTAGGCCTGGGCCTAGGCCTGGGCCTGGGCCTGGGCCCTGGGCCTAGGCCTGGGCCTGGGCCTGGGCCTGGGCCTGGGCCTAGGCCTGGGCCTGGGCCTGGCCCTGGGCCTGGGCCTGGGCCTAGGCCTAGGCCTAGGCCTAGGCCTAGGCCTGGGCCTAGGCCCTGGGCCTGGGCCTAGGCCTAGGCCTAGGCCTAGGCCTAGGCCTGGGCCCTGGGCCTGGGCCTGGGCCTAAAGGCCTGGGCCTGGGCCTGGGCCTGGGCCTAGGCCTGGGCCTAGGCCTAGGCCTGGGCCTAGGCCTAGGCCTAGGCCTAGGCCTAGGCCTAGGCCTAGGCCTGGGCCTAGGCCTGGGCCTGGGCCTAGGCCTAGGCCTAGGCCTAGGCCTAGGCCTAGGCCTAGGCCTAGGCCTAGGCCTAGGCCTAGGCCTAGGCCTGGGCCTAGGCCTAGGCCTAGGCCTAGGCCTAGGCCTAGGCCTAGGCCTAGGCCTAGGCCCTGGGCCTAGGCCTAGGCCTGGGCCTAGGCCTAGGCCTAGGCCTAGGCCTAGGCCTAGGCCTAGGCCTGGGCCTAGGCCTAGGCCTGGGCCTGGGCCTGGGCCTAGGCCTGGGCCTGGGCCTGGGCCTGGGCCTAGGCCTGGGCCTGGGCCTGGGCCTGGGCCTGGGCCTAGGCCTAGGCCTAGGCCTGGGCCTAGGCCTAGGCCTAGGCCTAGGCCTGGGCCTAGGCCTAGGCCTAGGCCTAGGCCTAGGCCTAGGCCTAGGCCTAGGCCTAGGCCTAGGGGCCTAGGCCTAGGCCTGGGCCTGGGCCTGGGCCTGGGCCTGGGCCTAGGCCTAGGCCTAGGCCTGAGCCCTGAGGCCTGGGCCTAGGCCTAGGCCTAGGCCTAGGCCTGGGCCTAGGCCTAGGCCTAGGCCTAGGCCTGGGCCTAGGCCTGGGCCTGGGCCTGGGCCTGGGCCTAGGCCTAGGCCTAGGCCTGGGCCTAGGCCTAGGCCTAGGCCTGGGCCTGGGCCCTGGGCCTGAGGCCTGGGCCTGGGCCTAGGCCTAGGCCTAGGCCTGGGCCTGGGCCTGGGCCTAGGCCTGGGCCTAGGCCTAGGCCTAGGCCTGGGCCCTGGGCCTGGGCCCTGGGCCTGGGCCTGGGCCTGGGCCTGGGCCTGGGCCTGGGCCTAGGCCTAGGCCTAGGCCTAGGCCTAGGCCTAGGCCTAGGCCTGGGCCTGGGCCTAGGCCTGGGCCTAGGCCTAGGCCTAGGCCTGGGCCTAGGCCTAGGCCTGGGCCTAGGCCTAGGCCTAGGCCTAGGCCTAGGCCTGAGGCCTAGGCCTAGGCCTAGGCCTAGGCCTGGGCCTAGGCCTAGGCCTAGGCCTAGGCCTAGGCCTGAGGCCTAGGCCTAGGCCTAGGCCTAGGCCTAGGCCTAGGGGCCTGGGCCTAGGCCTGGCCTAGGCCTAGGCCTGGGCCTGGGCCTGGGCCTGGGCCTAGGCCTG